>JASANR010001586.1:0-324357 GCA_030849635.1 Wallacemonas sp. MBr04 | reverse complement strand
CGTGGTGCCTCGTTCACGCAGGTGGTTCAGTTCATCTTCAACGTGATCATCAACGTGTGCTACCCGATTGCGACGGAGGACATCTCCGGCGGTCCGTCTGGCAACCAGGATAAGGGTCAGGCTATTGCCTTCATCTTCTTCGGCGGTCTGGGCATCATTTGCTTCATCATCCAGGTCTTCTTCCTCCACCCGTGGGAGGGCAAGGACATTGGTGAGACCCAGGAGCCCGAGAAGGGCAAGGACAACGAGGAGGACTACCCGAAGGAGCTGTCCCAGGACGGCGACAATAGCTCTGACGCAAAGTAAACATGCGCACGATGTGTCGTCCACCAACCGCACGTCATGCAGCCTTCGTGTACCCTCTTTTTCTTCTTGTTTCCGCGCGTCCTGAGCGTCCGAAGATTCGTTTGTCCGCATCCGGCATAATTTTTACCGGATGCCTTCACACCTTCTTCGATTTCAAAACGTTTTTTCAAAGTTCTGTTCTTTTCCCTGTATAGCTCAGGTGCGATCATCTTTCGTTTTCTTCTCACTTGGCCAAACTGAAAGCTTGTCTCCGCTTTGTTCCCTACCTCCCAACTCTTTTTTGCTGTGAGATGAAACACTGTCGGCGGCATCCTTCACCAAAAAAAAACGCTAACTTCCTTTTTCTTCCTTTTTGTTTTTTTTTGTGACCTGTACCGCATTCACAAGCGACGTCACGTATTTTCGCTCCCCTCCCCCCTCTCTTTTCTCTTCTTTCTCTCTTGATCTTTTGCCTCCATCAAAAGTTTTTCGTGTGCTCACCTCGTGGAAAAACAAATACTCGCCACGGGTGAGATGGAAAGATTGCTCAAATTAGAGACACAGCGACACCTCTCCCCCAATGCGTGAGCTTTGCTTGTTTCTCATCCTAGAACAAACGTTGTGTTTCTCATCGGTGCTGTTTTCCGTTGAAAGGGTCCTTTCCCTTCACACACATACACTTTCATTCTTTTCTGTCTTTTCTCGTTTCAACGAAATACATGACGGCAGGTTCTCTCTGCACAGGGGAACACAAACTCCGTCTTCATGGACACTGTTCTGAGGCAAATTTCAAAACCATTATATATACAAGTCCCCGAAAATGAAAGGACATCTTTTTTTTCTGTTCCCATTGGGAAACCAGCAAACTGATAGACATTCGTCAAATAAACGAACAAGCACAGCAACAACAGCAAAATAGAATGTCTCATCGAACTTCGTCAGAGTCGGTATGGAGTACTCTCTCTCTACATATCCATGGCGCGGTTTGAAGACATCTTTGTCGGTCCGGTGCCGGCATATCGGTGGGGGAGCCACGCCAGCGAACGGTGGAGTACCCTAGGCGGCAACGCAGGGGGAGATGACGAAGCTACACACCAACGCTTCGCAAATTCTCGTTTCGCCGGCAGTGCGTCAAATGACACACACACGGCGTCATTCACCTCACTCGGCTCACCACCACACCGCAACGAGTCGAGCACATATCTCTGATGACTCACTGACGTAGCTGGTCGCTATGTTTTCACTTTCTCGCTGCTCACCTCAACACTCTCCTTCCTTCCCCGGTCACCCAAATCCGTTGCCAACTGTCTCCTTGCTCGTCTTCTCGACTCTTATTTTTTTCCTGACGTGATTTCGCGCCACACCTCCGTCCTGTTCTGTGTTCAGTAATTTTTCACTACGTCTACGCACACCAACTAAGTTCGTAAGCTAGCTTCACCACAAGCAATCTGCCCCCCCCCCTGAGAAAGCCCACTTCAACTCTCTCTCTTTCTCCCACTTTCTCTCACACATACAAACCACGCCATGGCCGATAACTTCTCTCCCCGAGAAAATGAGTACAGGGATGCGGATGAGTACCAACAAGAGCAAGTGGCTCCCACAAACGCGGATGACAACGCTCCCAAGTCTCTCTTCTCCATGGCCAACCTCAAGGTCGCACAGGTGAACATCATCGCCGGTACCCTGAACGGTTACTCCATTGGTTTTGTCGGCGTCTACTCGACTCTGTACGGTTACAGCAACAACTGTGATTTGTACAGCGCCAAGACCTCGTGTGAAAAGGTCCCAAACGCCAACTGTGTGTGGGACACCACCGCCAACACGTGCCGCTGGCCGACCTCGTGCAAGGCTCTCCACGCGGACGAGGTCACCTGCGGTGCGGACAGCAACTGCGTGTGGTCCTACTCGTCCGACGTGTGCCAGAACCCCTCTGGCTTCAGCTCCCTCGAGAACGGTATTTTCGCTGGCGCCATGATCCTCGGTTGCATGATTGGCTCCTTCTTCGCTGGTCCCCTTGCACGCCGTCTGGGCCCTTCCATCTCCTTCGTGGTGGTTGGCGTTGTCGCCGTCGTGTGCTCCGTGGTGTACCACATTTGCACTGCCGTTGACCAGTTCTGGGTGCTTTGCGTGGCGCGTCTGGTTGTCGGTCTCGTGCTTGGCCTCGTTGGTGTCGCCGCGCCGATGTTTACCGCTGAGCACGCGCACCCCAAGTACGCCAAGATGATCGGTGTCATGTTCCAGCTCTTCACTACCTTCGGTATCTTTCTCGCCGCGACGATTGGCCTTGCTGTCGGTCAGAGCGTCAAGTTCGATGCCGACTCGAACCAGAACATCATGCCCCGCATGCAAGCCATCTGTGTCTTCTCCACCTTCCTGTCCCTGCTGGTCATCCTCCTCGGCGTGCTGCTGCGCACCAAGAAGCAGACTGGTGAGAACGGCAGCGCTGAGGGTGAGGAGGAGAAGCCGGAGGCGACGAAGCAGTACGGCTGGTGCGAGATGTTCCCCCGCCTGGTGATGGGTGGTGTGATGGCCGGCACGCTGCAGCTGACTGGTATCAATGCCGTGATGAACTACGCCCCCACGATCATGGGCAGCCTCGGTCTGGCGCCGCTCGTGGGTAACTTCATTGTGATGGTGTGGAACTTCGTGACGACGATCGTGTCAATCCCCCTCGCCTCCGTGTTTACGATGCGCCAGCTGTTCCTGGCCTGCTCGCTGATCACCTCGCTCATGTGCCTGTTCCTGTGCGGTATCCCCGTGTACCCTGGCATCACCAAGTCCACTGCCGCGAAGAACGGCGTTGCCATCACTGGCATTCTCATCTTCATCGCAGGTTTCGAGATTGGTGTCGGTCCGTGCTTCTACGTGCTGACGCAGGATATGTTCCCCATGTCCTTCCGTCCCAAGGGTGCGTCATGCACGCAGGTCATCCAGTTCATCTTCAACGTGATCATCAACGTGTGCTACCCGATTGCGACGGAGGACATCTCCGGTGGTCCGTCTGGCAACCAGGATAAGGGTCAGGCTATTGCCTTCATCTTCTTCGGCGGTCTGGGCATCATTTGCTTCATCATCCAGGTCTTCTTCCTCCACCCGTGGGAGGGCGACCAGGAGGAGGCATTGGCGCCTGCGCAGCCCTCGCTGGAGAACACGTCGGACATGGACCTCGCCGACAAGGAGGAGGAGCCTGTAGCTGCTGAGCAGGTTGCCGTTGGCGTCATCTCCGCGCGTCCTGGCAACAACCGCGAGGCAGAGCTGTAATGTAACTGTGCAAGACGTTCTGTGCGTGTGCGTGCGTGCGTGCCTGCGGGAGCGTTACTTTTTTTGTTTGTGCGTGCCTGTCGTCCATTAATGACGTTGACTCACCGCCATACACGTATGAACACGCGCTCCCAATGCCCACGCACCCGCTCACGCATGTAAGCCAACCATCATTCTTGTAAAAAAAGTGAAGCCTTCACCACTAAGGTTGGCCCCCTACAAAAGTTCTTTTTCCTTTACGCTTTTCCTTCTTTCGTCTGCATGAGTTGACAAAATTTCTCCGTCCCGCTTCACGCGAGCACGTTTTTTTTCTTTTTCAAATGCGCAATCAAAAGCTTCTTTGAGCAGATTCCCGACGGCCAACGACAACGCGTGGTGGATCTGGAGGCCGATGATTCCGTTTCTTGTTTCGAAAAACAAATGCTTCAACGTCAAGTGGAACGATTGCAGACGTTTTTTTTTTTTTTTTGCAACGCCGCACCGCGACTTCTCCTCTCACATTCCAACAAGACGCCATGGTCGCTCACGCTCGCCGATGAATCACAAGTGCGAAAACGGGCAGCACCAACGGGCGGGGGGTTCAGTGTGTGCGTGTGCGTTGGATCCGCCCATATACGCGTGGCTTGGTTTTTTCATTTCGTGTTTTTTGAATACCTTCTCGCAGTACTTGTGGCGGGCTTGAATGCACCCCATCAAGACAGTGAACACCTGGCAATCCAGCACGGGCAGTTCACACTCAAAAGAAAACGTTTTTTTTTGTTCCCAGCTTCTTTTACACATTTATAACCCAAATATTTTGTCATTAAAAAAGCACTTGTTTCTTTTTTGTTTTTACATTACCTTTTTTCTTTCTTTCTTTCCCCTGTGTTTCACACTCGTACGCTTCTGTACCCGTGCCGTGCTTTTTTTGTTCTTGCCCATGACACTGTTTTGTTTTTCCATCTCTCAGGCAAACGAGATGCATTTCTACCTTTTCTTTTCATGGAACGAACGATTCTGGCGCTGGCCACCGTTGGGTTCGGCGCGCGCTTGTTTTTGTTCTCGACAAAGGTTAAAAATACAATGCTACACTCATGTCCAAGCTAACAACAACAAAGAAAACAATAACGATACCAACAACGATATCAACATACACACACGCCAGAGTGTGTCGGTGCGTTGTCTTTACATTCCTTTCTCTGACCGTCCCGCTTGCTCCCCGCTTGTTCCCCGCTTCCTGTCGACACCACACTAGACGGTACGCGCTATCCCCGCTTCAGGTGATGCAGGCACACATACGCTGTACCACTGTATCCACTTTTTTTTCTTCTCATTGTACTCTCACATCGGCATCTCACTATCCCTGCTTTCCCCCTCCTTGCTCTCACCTCGTTGTTGATATATTCGTTTCAACCGCATACCGCGGTGCCACTCTCCCTCAAGCTGAACACGCACACGTTCTCTACACGAAAAAAAACCAAAACACCTTATTTCCTCTAACTCGTTTACGCTTGTGTTTTTGTTAATTGCTTTGCTTTCTCTCTCTGTTCCGACTTGCCCCTTGTGTTGCGTCTGTCGTTGCTGATCCCCACTCCGCTGAGGCTTCTGTACCTTTGCACGCATAGTAGTTTCCAAAAAAAAAAAAGAAAAGGAGTCAGCAAGCTCGCGTACGTTTCTGTGTCTTGTTTGGTCACGGCAATTCAGGCAACATCAAAAAGGCGCAGCAATAGCCACATCAGCAGCCATGGGTGTCGACTACTACAAGGTGCTTGGTGTGCAGCGTAATGCCTCCCCGAGCGAGCTGAAGAAGGCATACCACCAGCTGGCTCTCAAGTACCACCCCGACAAGAACACCGAGAACCGCGAGGAGGCTGAGCGCAGATTCAAGGAAGTCAGCGAGGCGTACGACGTCCTGTCGGATGAAAAGAAAAAGAAGATCTACGACGTGTATGGCGAGGAGGGCTTGAAGGGCGGCATGCCCGAGAGCGCTGACATGCCTACCGGTGCCGCCGGTGGCGCGCCGTTCCAAGGATTCCCTGGTGGCCGCGCTGGGGGTGGCGGTGGTGGCTCGTACCACTTCTCGAATGCCGACGCGTTTAATATTTTCGAGCAGTTCTTTGGCTCAAGCGACCCGTTTGCGGGCGGTGAGTCGTTCGGCGGAGGCGGTCCCGGCCTGCATCGGGTGTATCGTGGCTACGGCGGCCCGCAGGGCTTTGCCTCTGGCTTTGGCACGCCGCAGTCCTCGCCTTCGTATGATGTGCCCCCGGTTGAATTCACCTTCGCCTGCACCCTGGAGGAGATCTTCACTGGCTGCACGAAGAAGTTCAATGTGTCTCGCAACATGCCGTCTGGCCCGGAGAAGAAGATGTTTGAGGTCAAGGTGGAACCTGGCTACAAGAAGGGCACAAAGATCCGTTTTGAGCGGGAGGGTGGCCGTGTGGAGGGATACCCACCGAACGTGCTCGCGGACATGGTATTCATTCTCGACGAGAAGCCCCACGCGCGCTTTGAGCGTCACGGCTCCGACTTGCGCACAACGGTGCACATCAACCTTAAGCAGGCCCTCCTGGGTACGACCATGACCGTGCGTGGCATCGACAACCAGAGCATCTCGCTGCCCCTCACAGGTGTCAGCAAGAACGGACGAAAGCTGCGCGTGAGCGGTGCTGGTATGCCTGATCGCAAGGCAGGGCGTCGCGGCGATCTCTACGTCACCATTGAAGTCGATATGCCGGAGAAGCTCAACGACGACACAAAGCACCTGATTGAGAAGTGCACCTTCTAGGCATCACAAGGCAAAACACACACGAGAGTGTGAACAGGGTTGCGAAGGCATTTACATACATCACCCGCCCCCCGTCCTTCTTCTCGTTTTCCCACCTTATTACGATTCAAATATGTCGCGGTCTTTTCCGTCTCTTTTTTTTCCCCCTCCCTCCACCTTATCGCTGGGTGACGTTGTGCTTCGTTTCCCACCCACGCCAGTTCTGGGAACTGTCAAACCAAACAACTATTAAAAATTCACAGAAAAACGACGAGAGTAGTGCGTCCCACACGATGTTACCCTTCCCCAACACAACTCCTGACTGTAACCGCGCGTTTTGCGATCTCTTCCTTCGCAACAGAGATACCAGTAGAACATGCGGAACACCGTGCGTGATTGCCAGGGAACAAACAGTGCGGGTACTACCAGCATGCTCTCTCGATACTTGGGAAATCTGCGCGCTTAAATATCTTCGTTGGTATATATATTTTTAACTCTGATTCGCACAAAAAATACCCGATGCCGTCTGTTGTATCTGTATGCGCAAGACGTATTGCACACACACACCACTCCCTTCACTTTCTTCGCTCTCTCTCTCTCTCCGCAGTCTGGTTCTTTTTTTTCTTCTAGTTTCTCATCGTGGGAACAGAGCGAAAGGCTTTTCACAGGACTCGGTCCGTGGCGTGCCGTGACACTTCTCCTTTTGGTCTCGTCATCGACTGCACCAAATCACACACACACACACACAACACACACACTTCAGGGGCCGACGTGTACCATCGTACGTTTTTCGTTCTTGTTTTTGCTCTCTACTACAACAACAAGCCAGCCAATACTACTACTATCAGTTTTCCCTTTGTTTTTCTCTTCACCTCTCTCTCGCTCTCTCTCTTCTTTGCACTGGTGGCGAACGTACACTTGCTCCTGTACGCAACGCACGCCGCACATTTCTTTGTTTCCCTTTCTTTTGCTCGCGCTGTTAACCGCAACAAACATCTGAGACTTGTATAGATACACATACACATATATATTCGTTCTAGATGGATTCTCGTAGACCTTCAGCTGGCATCAAAATCCTGGTTGTTGGCGACACCAACACCGGCAAGAGCTGCATGCTTCGTCGGTTTGTTCACGGTGATTTTTTAGATTCATACAAGCGCACTATTGGTGCTGAGTTTTTAGAGAAGGACCTGGGACTGCAGAATCCTTCCACTCTTGTTCGTTTGATGCTGTGGGACATGGCCGGCTCCGATGTGTTCAACACGCTGACCCAGTCATACTACCAAGGCGCTGGCGCTGCCATCATCACATTTAGCAGCGTCGACCGCGCGAGCTTCGGCAACGTGGAGAGCTGGAAGCAGCGCATTGAGTCTGTCTGCGGACCCATCACGATTGTGCTGTGCCAAACCAAGTTTGACTTGTTCCAGCAGAGCGCCATTGGCAACGAGGAGTCTGAGCAGCTGGCCATGCGACTGAAGATTCCCTTTTTCCGCACCTCCACTAAAGATGACTTCAACGTCGGGCCACTGTTCGAGTTCACTGCGCAGCGTTGCGTGGAGATGTGGTACACGTCGCAGTCCGTGCATCCGCAGCCTGCCCCCACAACCGCTCAGACGAGCCAACCATTGTACACCCCTGCCAGTGCTCCAGTCGCTGTGCCACTCGCGGCCACTGCCACCATGGCCGCCACTGCTCTGCCCGCACCATCTGCCGCCGCGACGACCACAACTGCGCCTGCCGCCGTCCCGAATGAACTACCGCCTGCACAACCACACGATGCCGCGGAGGACAGTGGCAGGAAGAAGAAAAAGAAGAAGAACAAGGACAACGAAAAGAGCAAGTGCGTGACCATGTAGTGATGTGGTCCTGCTGTGCTTGCAGCGCGTGTGCGCTCGGTCTTTCCGCACTTGGGCCTGGCTCTTTTGTTCACCTTTTCTTTCCTTTTCCTTTTGCTGGCATTATCAGACTCACAATGCAGTCGTTGGATTCCCGCTTGTTTCACTACTACACGAATTCAACAATCCAAGTATTAACCACCAGCACGTAGCTGGCGAACATGACGTGACCCTCCTTCTCATCTCTCGTCGCGGACGTGCCTGGTACACCTACTGACCCCTATGAAGTGTCTATTCACGGAAAGAATCGGACACACACATGTTTTATTTTCTCTCTCTCTCCCCCCCCCAATCGCGTCGACGTGCCACTTGACTGTGCGTTCGCCACTGCTTGTTACCGATTCCATTCCTTGTATCCTCTGCTTCTGCGTCCGCCCCCTCCTGACATCGTCCTACTGGATCATCAATTTGTTGCAAAGAAGTCACGCACGTCAACAACATCAACTCGCTCACCCTTTTCTCTCTTTGAAGGGAGCGGCGCATCACTCGTATTGCTTCTTGCACATCATCACCCACTGTTACCATTGTCGTCCCATCACGACTGCTACCATCGTTGCCCCTCTCACAAACATGGCAACATTCGTGTCGTATTTTCAGTCGTGGATGCCGGGCAGCACGAGCGGGGGCGGTCCTGGGTCTGGCGACGGCGCGGCGTCCCACTCGCTGCGAACTGGGCATGTCGGGCCGTCTGGCTGTGGCCCGAAGATATGGCCCGTGGCGCCTCAGACGGCACAGGAGCTGCGCAAAGGCGTCTCCTTCAACATGAAGGTCGCGATCCGCGGCATGCGGGGAACGGGCAAAACGACACTCTTCTCGCGGCTTTGTAATCTTCCCACGCAAGTGACGTACACGCCATCGCAGGAGATATCCGCGGGGACGATCCGCGTGGTCGGGCGTGGCTGCGCGCCGCACGAGGGCACCAAGGTGGACCTGTGGGATGTCGTGGACGAGGGCGTGTCCCGCACAAGTGCACTCGCCAGCACAAAGTTGCCGTCCGGGCAGCCCATCACGAATCAACACCTGGAAGCGCTGGCGGCGCTTCCGGCGGACGCGCGCAACGTGGATGTGTACAAAGACTGCCACCTGGTGCTCTTTCTCATCGACCCACGCTCCTTGGACAGTCTGACGTACGCCGTTGACCACGCTCAGCGGGTCCCTCACAGCATCTTCGTGTACTTTGTGCTCAACTTTGCGGACACCTCGGCGAGCACGCACGTCATTTCCGCAGAGGACATGAACAATGCCTGTCAGCAAGTCCGTCGTACGCGCTCGACCTTCATCATGTCCCTCACGGCCGGGCAATCGGTGCCAACCAACTTGTCTGTCGGCGCGTCGTGGACCGCGCTGAGCGCGAGCACGGGCTTTGGAATGCGGCAGCTGTACCTGGCGTTGAACGTACCCATCGCGGGACTCCGCGCGTCTGCGCTTGAGCGGCAGCTGGAAAGCCTGTACCAACAAATGCAGTGGCCGAGCCCCAGTGACTCCACAAAGCATCAGACAAACGCAGCGGCGCACGTCGACGCCGCCACCGCCGATCATACCTCGCAGGAGGAGGGTGCCGAGATGCCTCAGCCAGACAACGCAGACGAAGGCGTCCTGCTGCTCGAGCACCGCCGCGCGTGCCCCCCAAAGCCAGCACTGTCATCCAAACGACCCACAACCGACTCCCACGGCATCGACGCTGGCTTCTTTGGCAGCAGCGACGGCGAGGAGGCAGAGGAGGACCACGGTGCCAGCAGCTCTGCGAACCACCCTGCGGCGCCTGCCCTGAACGGACACAAGATGGCCCCACGCTTGGCCACTCCGTTGATGCCGGGGGCGTCGCCATTGTCGGCCACAGCACCAAGTCCAGCACCAGCATCAGACACGCCACCTTCTGTACGCCACACGGCTACCGACGTGGCCGTGGTTGTGTCAGATCGGCACGGCCCGGATGCGGCCTTCTTTTCTAGCGACGAGGAGGAGGGAGAAAAGGAGGACGAAGCGTCTGCACCCGTCAACAGTGGGGCCGCGACGGCCCCGTCCTACACAGTGAAGCCACTCGCGACGCAGCGCATCGTCTCGCGTGAGGCCAAGTCAAGCGGTGGTCGCAGTAAGTACACGGTGGAAGGAGCCTCCGCAAGCCCAACAGCGACGACGACGACGGACGTCTCGGCTCTTGTGGCGCAGATGGAAGCGGCACTTGAGGCTCCCGCACACGGTGGCGAGCTGTCTCCACGCGCCAAGAAAGCACCCAAAGAACGCTCACGGTCGCACAAATCTGGCAGTGCAAAAGCTTCACAGGGCGAGGAACCGTCCATCACAGCCGCACCACAAGCATGCGGCGGCGGCGATTTTGACGTTCTTGTAGACTAAACAACAGCCAAACGACGAAACACGCGCGCGAACAAACACGCTAGTGACAATGACAACAAACGCCACATGCAAGGCTCTCTCATTTATTAGTGAATTCACTCATCGTTCCTCCACTGCTTTCCCTTTGGACATTTTCTCTTCTTCCTTTTCGTTTCCCACGATTTCAATTCTCTCTTGACTTGCACTCGCGCCACAACAACACCGTTCTTCATGCTGCCCAATAGCAGAGTATGCAAAAACAACAACAAAAAACAGGAAGCACCGCTGTCATGACAGCTGCGACTGCTTCTCTTTCCGTATTGCACGATCGGCCTCCGTTTCTCGTGCCTGTCATGTGTGCCGGCATTTATTGTGCTTGAATACCTTTACAACTCTCTGACGTTACCCTTCTCCCTCTCTTTCTCTCCTACTCTCTCTCTCTCTCCCTAGCTCGATTATCTTTTGTTTTGTTTTTGAAAGTGTGGTGATCGCAGGATTAACTCCTCTCCCCTTCTTACGTTCCCCCACACATATGTGATCCTCACTGGCTGAGCAGTTGCCACTTTGTTCATCTCGGGCTCTCTCCGATTCCGTTGCTTCTTTTTCTGTTTTTCTCATTTGCGTCATCTTTTTTTCTTCCCTTTTATAGTTGTCTGTTCTCACTTCGATGGGCTTCTTCACAGGCATTTTAGATCTCATCATCCGCATTCGGCCAAACAGCCGGCACGCCAGCATTCTGCTCGTAGGACTCAACAACTCGGGCAAGACCAGCATGCTGCGCCAGCTGATGGATGAGGACGTGAGCCACACAACACCGACTCAAGGCTTTCAGATTCGCATTCTCGAGGTGGGTGGTGTGCGGCTACAAGTCTGGGACGTCAGCGGGCAGTCCGAAGTGCGGCACTACTGGCGTCAGTTCTTTGACGACGCGGATGCCATTATATTCGTCGTCGACGCGGCCGAAAAACACCGCCTCCCTGAAGCCTTCAACACGCTTCGGAGTCTCTACGATGAGGAAAAGCTGAGCGGCGTGCCACTCCTAGTGCTCGCAAACAAGCAAGACCTCATTGGCGCCGTGGACGCCAAAACGCTCTACGAGGAATTCCTCCTGGGAGATGTCAAGGGCCGACGTGTACACATACAAGCCTGCTCCGCCAAAACAGGCGAGGGCCTTGCTGACGGGTTTCGATGGGTATCGAAGCAGGTCAAGAAATGAAAACCACTGCGTACTTGTTCTTTGGTGATGTACTGCCGCCTTTCTTGCGTTAGTTCCCTCTTTGCGCTTTCCTGCTTTTGCTCTCCGTACCACCACCGCCACCACAAAAAAAAACACACAACAATACACACACGGTCAGCTGACAAAGACTGACAAAACAGCAAAAACACGTGACGCCCCACACGCACACTGGTGTTTGCGCTCTCTCTTCTCCTGCTTTATCAAACTCCACTTGTCTGTCTCTCTCTCTCCCTTTCTTGATTCATTCGTTCTCGGCCATAGGGCGTCTCTTCGTCCTCTCTTAGATTTTTTTGTTGATACAGCACAATAGAACACCCTGACTTTTTCCGGGACCATTTTTTTGTTAAAACAACACCAACGCCCACAACAGCTGAACATGGATACTGCTCATGCCCACGACGGGTACTCTCGTCCCAGTCACTTTTTGAGCACGAGAGAGTTTAGCCAACTGTACCTCGGGCGAACGTCGCCGCGACTCGGTGAGGAGGCCGGCGCTAAGAGTCCCTCACGCCCGGTGGCGATGACCTCAGGAGCGAATGAGGCGTCGTCATCGTTGCTGCAGCTGCCGTCGCCAGAGCGTCCCGTTGTCGCCGGGATGCCTCTCGGAGTGGTGCAGCGCCTTTCGACGACGTCAGACAATCGCGATGGCTCTGGCTGCCGTGGCACCGCACAACGACCGCAATCGTCGAAGCCGTTTGACAGATTAGACATGTACGCACCACAGGCGCGCACCACGTCGTCCTCGCATCATCGGAGGCGACCAGCATCGCACAAGAAGCGGCCGTCACGCGCGCAGGCGCTGCGACATGAGGTGTGTGCCACGCGAGCGTCACCGAGGCCAGTGGCGGCAGCCGCCGAGAGTGCGTTCTACGACATCTTTACTTCTGAGCCGCAGTCTTCTCAAGGTGCTAGTCGTCTTCGCGACGCGCTGCAAAGAAGTGCGGCTCTGGCCACCCCACGTCCGGGGACCGCGCCCGATCCTAGCGAAGAGGCACCTGCGAGCAATGCAGCGACACTGCGCGGCCGTGTGGTGCAGCTCGAACAGAAACTTTCACAAACACTTGCCGAACTCGACCAGTTTCGCCGCGACCGGCGGGCCATCCAGGTTCATGAACTCCGCGTCGAACTGCAGGTGGCCCGCAGCGAGTGCTGCCGGCTACAGTCGCTTCTGAACGGGCGCGGCGGCGGGGCCTCGCGCAGTGTGAGCCCACATCGTCACGCCGTCGTGCAGGCACACCTGCGCGGCATGACCACCGCCCCGACTGCCAACTCCTCCGCTCCCGGGGACGTCGTGAGTGCGGAGACGACCGCGCTAGTCGACCTCCGCAGACGTCATCGTGAGCTCGAGAGCCGCCTCGTGATGCTCGCTGACGAGCGCAGCGTCGTGCAGTCCCAGTTCAGTGACTCGCAGAAGAAACTCCAGCAGGTGTCGGCGCTCTACAGCGAGGCCCAAGCGACGTGCGTGCAGACCGTCGCCAAGATGGAACAGCTCCGCAGTGAGGCGGCCTCACTCAAGAAGGAGGTTCAGATTCTCCAAGAGCTGCCTCAGCAGGTGGTGCGCCTTCAACGCGACCTCGACGAGGCGCGCGGTCAGGTCATCGAAGCCGACCGCCTTGTCGAGCGGTACAAGCAGGTTCTCGGCGCACAGGCCAACGCCTCACCGGAGAGCATTCGCACCGTCGCGACTGAGCGCGACCGTCTCCTGGACTTGCTGCAGCAACAAAAGCAGACGGAAGCGGCACTGCGCGCCGCACTGGCCGAGCAGAACCTGGATCGCAAACGCAGAGAGGCGTCCGCCAAGGTCGTGAGCGAACAAGACGAGTCCGCGCTTCGGATGGACCGGGAGCAGCAGTACGAGCGTCAGATCGCGCATCTGCAGCACCAAGTGGACAGCCTCACGCAGAGTCTTGAGCGGGAGCGACAGACAACGGCGCAAACACTCGCCGCCATGAACGCAGAGCGTGAGGAGACACTGGTCGAGCGCCTGCTCAGCAGCCACGCGCAGCCCGCACCGCCCCCCACAGCGGACAAGACCACACCATCACCGCCCGCGGCGCCAAACAGTCGGCCGGCAGCCTCACCGCCGCCGTTGTCCGCATCCTCTGTCTCGCACACCTCGTCACCACGCGCCCCTCCTGACGAACCCGCTACACACGAACAGTACACGGACGAGGACGCCTTCTCTTCGCCAGCCTCCACCCCGACCCCTCCCTCGCCTGCTTCACCAGCAGCGTCGTCTTCGTTAACCGCCTCATCATCGTCTGTGGCGTCTGCGGCGTCGTCCGCTGCGCCATCGGAGTCTGATCGGGATGAACACAACCAAACCGAGGTGGAGGAGGAGAGCAATGCCGCCGCAACACCAGCACGGGAGGAGGACGTCGTAGAGCAGGAGGAGGAGGCGGTGGCGGACGTGCCGTCATCACCAAGCGATGACAGCGACAGGGAAGAGGCGGTGCCGGCTCAACCACCGACACCGTCGCCGCCCTCCTCGCGTCGTTCTTCCCCGGCCTCTGCCTCAGGCTCTGAGGCGGCACTCAGCCCTCCAGCTCCCGCACCCGCAGTCGAGGCACTGGAGGAGCATCCTCTCGGATCTGCCGGCGCGGCTTCGGCTGTGCCCGATGAAGTTGTGAACATGGAGCTGCAAGAGGCGACCATCGACGCGTCAACGGCGTCGCCCGTCTTGCCCCTGGCGGCGGGTGTTGCCGCCTCTCACGGCACATCGTCTTCTTCGCCACTCTCCTCATCATTGGCAGCAACGTCCGCGGACGACTCCGACGACACGGATGCGCCTGTGCCTTCCCCACCCCCACCACCACAGCAGACAGAGGAGGCCGAGCTCGAGCCCGCACCGGGGGCTGCACCGATAGATGAGACGGCCGCCGGAGAGGAAGAGAAGGCTGACGAGGTTGTCCCTGCCGTTGTGGAGGTGGCACCAATGCCCCTCCAACCACTCTCCATGGTGGACTCCGCCGCCATGTCTATTCCCGTCCCAGCGCCGGTTGAACTTGTCAGCGATGCCCACCACGACTCACCCGATGACCGGACCGAGGAGGCAGAAGCTGTGACGGCACTGGCCGCGTCCGGGTCGGAACCACCTGTCACGGATACGAACCAGGATTTCTCGTTTGCGTCGCGCCCACCACCTGAGGGTGAGTCTTCCGCGGATGCCATCGCCGCTGATCCCGACCCCACCACCTCGGATACCTCTGCCTTGGCCCAGCTCCCACCAGTTTTGCCCCCAGAGGGGCAGACTTCTGTCGAGTCTCCGCCTCACACACCTCCGCAGGACCAATCGCCCGTGTTCGTGCCCAGCACTTCCGCCCGCCCCCCAGACACACGCGTGCCACTCTTCTCGGGCGAGGAGGTTCACCTTGGATTCTCTGACGTGCCAGAGCCGCTGGAGGCATACTCGCACCAGACCTCGTACGCCATGGCGCACCAGTACTCTGGCAACGCCTCCTTCGGCCTCTCAGCCAACCAGTACTCTCGCGCACAGCACCTCCTCTACGACGCTGGCGTCAGTTCAAGTGTGCCCACGTCCGATCACGTCGCTGTGCAGGAGGACGAAAGCGCGGGGGCGGGTGAACCACCCGCAGAGCTACCACCGGCCATGACACCACCCGAGTCGGCGACACCCAACTTGATTGCGCCAGCCAGCAATCACGACGATGATGATACGGGTGCGAGAGGCTCTCCAAGTGAGGCGACAGAGGAAGCAGCGGCGGCGAATCCGACGTCCCTCGAACAAAGCCCGATCCCACACGACGAGCGCGACCTCACGCGATTCTCAGGCGTCAACATGACCCGTGCTATCGCCTTCTCACCACCCGAGGAGGTCGCCGTAGACGCTGCCGGAACGACGACGGAAGCAGCAGCAGCAGCAGCAGCCGCCCCACCGCTCGAGAGCGATGGGCTGGCGACCTCACTTCCACCCGTTGCACCACCCTCGGATACTGTTGCTCCACCACCTGCTCCATCACCTGCTCCACCACCCGTATCATCACCCCCGCCACTGCCCACGACGGCACTGGTGCGTCCCGTGGAGGCTTCGTCCGGCCCGGCAGTCGTCCCTCCGCCACCAACGGTGTCGTTCCTCTTTCGAGTACCGACTGACGGGATCGATGAGACTGACTCGACGGAGTCGTCCGCCGTCACATCGACGAGCGACTCGGAGGCAGCAGCGGCGCCAGCAGTGTGGGTGCCGCCTCCACCGCCTGTTGTTCCTGTCCCAGCACCCCCACCCCCACCCCCACCACCAGCACCCACTGCTGCCGCTGCTGCTGTGGAGGCCGACTCCATCGCAGATGAGAACATCGAAGCCGCGGATGACTTGACAGAGTGAGTGCCGCTGCGCGTCAAATCCGCACCTACCGCGCAGAGACGATAGACAATGCACACTTTTACACGTTCTTGTTCTTTTTTCCCTTTGTCAACATAGAAGCCGCTAGAGAGACTCGGCTCACCCACATTTTTGTTTCCACGTGCGTACATCTTGACGGCGCGCAAGCAAAGCAACCACAACAACAACAATAACAACACACAGTTTACCAAGCACAGAAAAAGGGAGCCACCGTCAGGTGTGTACGTTCAAACGAAGATATGAGACAAGGGAACGGAACGCGCAGCTGCCCGATGCAAAAAGTCGGGGCCGTGTCGCCTTGTCTTTGTTCAGATTCCGTACACACACACAGTGAAAATGCACCACTCTGATAGTGTCTTGCATCCCGTCACGTTTGCCATGCTCGTGCATCTATCTTCGCTGTGATGTACGACTTTTGCACGGTCGCGAAGGCGTGCAAGTCCAGTCGCTTCCTTCCCCCCTCCTCCTTCACCTGACGTTCTAATCTCTTCCACTACTCCCTGTACCGTCCCCCTTTTCCCGTTATCTTCCCCTCTCTCTCCCCACACTTTCAAAGGTGCAACAAACCGTAGATGACCCAAGCCGCGCTCACCGTGGACGTGCCGACCTCGCAACTCGTCTCAAGCGGTGCAGCCACTGATGTGGACGATGCGGGTGCACTTGTGTGCGCCTTTCTCGTTGGGCGACGTATCGTGTCATGCGCAAGACTGGCCAACGACCTCGGCACACGCCCGATTGTTGTCGAGGAGTGCATTCGTCAGCGAAACTCTTCTCGTGCGCTGCGGGCGCAGCTGAGCCACTACTTGCAAGAACACTCAGCCCTGGCGGCGCGGGTTCCCTCGGCGATGCTCACAACCTTGCAGCAAGCGCACGCACTTGATGTGGTGCCGTCCTCGTCGCGCGCACCGGATGCCGATGAGAAGGACACCAGCCGCGCGGACAGTGAGGACATGCTCGACATGCTGGATCCCTCCTCCAGAAACCACTTTCTGTCTTTGGAGAGCGCCGTCGGGCAGAGTTTCAGTTCCATCATGAACGACCCAGCCGGATCACGGGCGACGGCCGCGACCGGTATGGGCGGCACCAGCAGTGATGACTGGAGTGGCTGGCTCGGCGGCAAGCTATCGAGCGCGTTTGACTACAGCAGCACCAGTGGCACGAACAACCGCGCCGAGGAGGCGCTTCACGCACTCCGCGCGAGCTACCTCACGAACGACCAGTCGTCGACCATGTTGCTCGCCGCGCACGACCTTGGTGGTGGCTTTGATGAGTACGTACGCCTCACCTCCGCCGCCTACGCGGCGAACCGAAAGGAGAGTCGGTCACCGGGCACCTCTGTCTTTGGCCAGAGCAAGTGCAAGGCAGAGGACCTTCCGTGGCCCAAGGGTGTCCCAGCGGAGGTCTTCGAACGCCAGTACGAGCCGCGCACCGAACTGTCGCGACTCCCCTCCGCGCCACCCGCGCCGGCACCGGCCGTGCCGGCTCCAACCTCCACCACCTCCTCGTCACCAGCGCCATCACCCAGTGGCGGCGCTGGAAAAACCGACCTGCCGAGTCCCAAGCTGCTTGGCGTCGACCGCGACACGTTCACAAAGGACACGGAGCTGCTTGAGGCGCGCTCGGTCGAGCTGCGAGCCTGGGAGACAGAGGTGGAGAGGTGTCTGCTGGAGCACGTTCGGAGCAAGTCTGAGGACTTTTTCAGTGCCTCGCTGCAGTTCACCTTGCTCAGCGGCGGCGCGGGAGAGGCGTTGGCATGCGCAAAAACCTCGCGCGAGAGCGGCGTGGCGCCAGCACAGCTCGTTGTGCAAAAGTACCTCGAGGTCGGTGTGCTGCACAGACGCCGACAGAACTACCAGGCCTTGTGCGAACTTGTTGGCAAGGTCGAAAAGATGTGTGGGCGTCTCGAGCGGGTGGAGAACTGGGTCGCCTTGCAAGAGCGTGACATGACGGAGCTGCCCAAGTTCGTGGACTACCTCCTAAACTTGCAGAGCTTTCTCGCTGACCAAACACGCGCCGCCGCCACCACCACGCCGTCATCTTCTGGGTGGGTCAGTCGACTCAAATGCCTTCGCGACGTCCCCACCCGCGTCGGTCTTGTCGACACGGCGATGAAAGACCTTGTTGCCCATACCATCGTGTTCCAGCTGATTTCTTCGGCTGCGGCTAACGACGCTGCTACTGCTGCTGCTGCTGCTGCCAAGACGCTGTCGGACAACACCACTGCGGCACCTACGACGAAACTGTTGGTCCAGGCGTGTGAGGCGGCCGCAGCGCTGGACGTGTTCGAACAGGCTCTTCATGATTACCAAGTCCAGGTCGTCCAGGGTATTTGGCCGCTGGCGCAAACCACGGCAGTCAATGCACTCATGAACACACAAGGCGCGCTAACAGACGAGGCTGCGGACAAACTTGTGAGCCTCACGCTTGCTCCCACTACGGCCGCCGCGCCGGCAGCGAATCCGGCCACCAATGCAGCCCCCAACGCAACGCCGAAAAGTCGCAAAGCTGCCGCTGCCGCGGCCGCGGCAGAACTTGCCAAAGCGAATGACCCTGAAAGACGACGCAAGGCCTTCTCTGATCACATCACCTCTCAGGTGCGCTTTCCTGTTTTTCTCATGCTCCTTTCGCAGCTGCAGGAGGCGATGTGCACCTACGTGACACACATAGCCCAGCAGCTGGCGGTGCTGCTTGTCGACTGTCTCTCCCCAGGCGGTGCGTTGGCGCAGCGCTACGGCCACGATGACGCCCTGCGTGCGATGTGTGTCTCGCTCTTCACCGCCATGCGCGGTGAGATGGAGTTCATCTTTGCGCAGCTCATCACGGCGCGTGAGCAGAGCGCCATGCCAACCGACGCGGGCGAGGTCGAGGCGCTGGTGGAGTGCGCTTACCGCTGGCAGTCGCCGTTCGCAGAGCCGCTGATGGAGCTCGAGAGGGTGCAGGCACGCGAGTTGGCCGGCCTGACCGAGGCGGTCGTCACGACAGGCAAGTCGCCACTCCGCGTCGCGTGTCAGAAGCTCTGCCGACACTACTTTCGCGCGTGGCACACCCAGCAGGTGGAGAAGCTGACGATGGTGCTCGACAACGAAACGTGGGAGGCCCGCGAGGACATCAGCACCGTGTTCCAGGCCCACCTCGGTCAGCTGTGCAGCACCAGTGCGGACACGATTCGCGCCTTCGACGCGCTCTCCCTGGAATCTCCGTCTGTGCTGCCGCAGTTGTCAGGTGGGGGTGTCTTCCACCCACGCTCGTCCTCCGCCGCGATGACCCCTCGCGCTGCGTCTGGGGCCACCACGCACAAGAGTGCCTCGGCGGCGCTTGGCGTCGACGATGACGATCTTCTCGCTGGTGGCACGGCGAACCGGCTCTTTCTCTGCCTTGATGATGACAAGGATGCGGGCCGGGTTGTGTGCGGCGCCTTCCTCATTCTTGTTGAACAGCTCTTCAGCTACGATCAGTACGTTGCGCACTTTCCGTCCGTCGCGCTCGAGACGACGACGCGGATGCAGGAGCTACTGGCCCTCTTTGACGGCAAGACCGCCGCCTTGATCTTGGGTGGTAAGGCGGTGGAGAAGGGCACGCTGCGGAGCATCTCCACCCAGCACCTCTGCGTGGCGTCGCAGTGCGTCGCGCTGCTGAGTGAGTTTGTGCCGCTGCTGCAACAACACCTTTTGAGCGTCCTGCACGTTCAGGAGCTCACCGGTGTTGACAGTCCAGCGGCTGAGGGGGAGGCAGGCACTGGGCCATCGTCCGAGGCTGCCAAGCAAGCCACCAAGCTGCGCCCGTTCATCGAGAAGGACATGAGCCGCACCATCAAGGACGCCCGCGCCCACCGCAACGAGTGCTTTCACAAGATTCTCTCTCTCGTCAAGGCGAAAGTCGACAGCCTCGGGCGTGTGGAGCCAAACGGACAGTGGCCCAGCACCGGCAACGAATGGGTGATGACCATGTTGCGCGAGACAGCGCGTCTGTTGCGGGCGTTGAAGCCGTACCTGCCACAGATGGACGTGCAAGGCGTCGTGGCGCCACTGCTCGGCACGTTTGCGGCTGAGATTCGTGAAGTGACGCGCGTGATTCCGGAGAAGTCAGCCGACGCGCGGGCCTCGGCCACCTCAGACGTCCTGCTGTTTCGCGCCAACGTCGAGAAGTTCGGCTACGACGTGCTTCTGTGCGCCAGCACGACTTCACCGGCCACCGCCATGCGTGGTGTCCTATCTCCGCAGAGCTCTGAACAAGACATTCTCGCGTGGTTTTTCCCGCCACCCAAACCACGCACGACGAGCGCCGGTAGCTAAACACCTCCCCATGTGTCTCTGCGCTTCCTCCCCCTTCTGGTTGTGCTGTTCCATATTTGGCTATTCCTCCTCGTGGTGGTGTTCAACAACTCTTATCGCAGTGAAAACAACAACAACACCCACGAATGACAATGCACTGAAAGAAACCTACATGTACCGAAACATGCGAAATCAACTCACTGCGACGTTTTCACCCCCCTCTATGTCATGCCAATACTTTCGTTGCTCTTGCCAACTACGAAGGAAGCAGAGAGACACCCTCCAGTGGCAACCGTACTCGGGTGGACGTGTGGGAGTCCCTCCTGTGACAAGTGACGGGTGACGTGCTCTTCTCCGTCGTCTCAGCTCTGACATTCGGCACTTCCTGTGCACCATGACCCAAGTGAACGTATTGCTTGCCTCTCATACTCTCACTCCCACTCTGCTTCTCTGCACCCATTCCCCCTCGCGTTCGCCCCGCCACTAACAAGAAGGAAAGGATCATTGTTTTGTTTGTGTGTGTGTGTGCCTGCCTCTTGGTCATTAGTACTGCGAATCATTGTTCTTTCGGGATTGTCTTTGCTGCGGTGAGACTTTCTTTTTTTGTTACTCTTTCCGTTGGTTAGGTGTGTACTTGGAGTAGTATGCGCAGAGTTGCCTCGCGTGATGTGGCTCGCTGGTCGGCGCGTTCCATGCGGGCCTCGCTTCCCGCCGTATCTCACTGGCAGAGTCGGCGCGAACAAAGCAGTCACGGCCCGTCCTTCTCCGCTAGCGAGGACGACGCGGTGCGAACTAGCTTTCCCGGTGATGATGCGCGACGCGAGGCGACGGCACCGCGTAGGCCACCGTCGGAGCTTGATCGAATCGTGCAAGACCTCAACGCACTCAACCGGGAGCAGCGAGAGCAGCACGTTCGCGCCAAGGTCGCCGCGTCGCCGGATGATGTCACTCGTGTACTCGCCGAGGCGGGGGAGACGAGTGCAGAGACGCAAGACACCACAGGCGCTGCCCGCAGGGCTTCGTTCTCCACAGTGAATATCACTGCGCCACCGTCCTCGCACAGGGCACCACTGATACACGCTGGCAACACCGTGCCGCGCTCGCCTCCAAGCTGGACAGCGACGCTGGAGTTGGCGCCGGCTGAGCCGAACCCCGCACTGAGTGTGCCCGCCTCACTGGACGCGGCCGACATTAGTGCGGTGTCCTTCACACTTGAGGAACTTGACGAGCAGCTTTTCAACGCGACTGCTGAACAACCAGTGCGCCCGCCGACCACCACAGCCGTCCGCAAGTCTGACACCGCGGAGTCCATTCCTCGTCCACCACCGCCACCGCCACCCCCTTCTGCGCCTTCGCCAACAACGGAGCCAGCACCAGTGACGGCGGAGCAACCAAGGGACACGCCTGAGCCTCCAGCGTTCTCCTCGTCTCCACTGCCACCCCCACCGCCGTCGGCTCCTGCGCCACCAGGTCCTGTTGCTGCAGCTGCCGGTGGTGCTGCATGCGCGCCGCAACAGCCACCAACGCCGCCACTGCCACCCCCACCACCGCCAGCAGCACCACGCCCAACGGCGGCGGAGACGGTGACGATGACGGCGACGAAGATGACTGCGCCCGAGAAACCAGAGCAGCCTGCTGTGCTACCGAAGCAGCGTGCGCCTGTTGAACAAGTCACCCCACAGCCTCCACCCACCCCTGCTACTGAGAAACCCCCACAACCATGCATCACGCTGGACCGCGACGAGACGGGTGCACTGCAGATTCAGTTCGTCGCAGAGCCGCTGTCTGTACGTGCGCTGATCGACGCACTGCAGGAAGCGTTCGACCGCGTTGAGGCGAGCGTGCCCGCCAAGGCCGACAACAACGGCCGAGATGGGCCGCTGACCTCGGTGCATCTCTCTGTTTGCCCGGCGATGCGGACGCGCGTGGAGGACAAGGTCGTGACGGAACACCTCTTCTTCGATGTCGCGGCGGCAGCGGCCTCGGAAGTGGCCCTCACACCGTTGGAGCGCTTTCACCTCAACGACGCCAAGGACAAGCTGCTTCGCCGCTTGCTGACGGCGCCGCAGCAGCGGGGGTGGCAGCTCGTCGCGCATCTCCACAAGGGTGCCATCGCACGCGACTTTGGTGCAGAGTTGCTGTTTTGCTGCGGCGAGGTCGACCTGACCCGCGCGCGAGGCGGTCTCGTCTCGATCGGCCTGCCGTCGCTGGCACTAGGCGTATTTCCGAGTGCCTACGCGGTGCGCGCGTTTGCACGCCGACTCCAAGCACTCGATGCCGCCGAGCTGACCAAGCTGTTGCAGACGGCGCAGGTATCCGAGGCGCGCCTTCGCCAGGTTCTGCCCGATCAGCCCGACTCTGCTGCTGTCAGCCTCGACGTGGCGACGCGGGCTGCGGCAGAGCTGCTTCCCATGCTGCACCGCCAGGACGAGTCTGCCACCGGGTTCAACCGTCTTCTCACCGCGAGTCCTCTCGCCGTGAGGGATGACGAGGCTGTTGTGTACTGTGCGGCGAGCCCCACGCCAACGGCTGCGACGACGACGTCGCTCTTCCAACGCCTGACGTCGCTCGCGCGATCCGTGACGCGACCTGGCGGTGCCACGTCCGACCAGCTGCCGCTGACCGGCCGGGAGGCGAACCCGAACACCCTCACTGACTGGTGGCGCCGCTACTGCCGGCTGAGTGCCAGTTTGCCGGTCGCAGGGCCAGCGGCTGGCGCAAACGCTGTGGCAGACGCCTGCGCACAGTCGCTGCTTGCCGCGAGTCGCACGGTGGAGGCGACCAACGGCCGCCGCGTGTTCCTCGCCGTGAATGCGGGCATGGGGCTCGCCGATTACGCACAGGGCTCGACCTGTACCGTTCGCGACACGGCCGACCGGTGGGTGTTTGTCACCGCCGACAAGTTTAGCCCCGACGCGGACGCACCCGCAAAGGTTTGCCAGGCTGTGGCGCAGAAGGCGGCCGCGGCTGCGGACTCACCAGGCTCAGGGCCAGTGCTGTTGTTCATCAGCAACGAATACCCCGCGAGTCTGGCGCTGCAGGTGCTTGCGTCGCTCCGTGCAAGCGAGAGTGCCGTTGACGCACACCGGTACGTGACGATCTTAACTGGCCAACCGGGCGCGACGGCAGAGTGTGCCTCTGTTGTGCCACTGTCCGTGACGCTGACGGCAGCCGGTGTGCCTGGTGGCCGTGGCGTGGAGGAGGAGCTGCTGCTGCACGAAGCGGCTCGCACGCGCCCCGACCGCGCACGCGACGCGCGCCTCCTCAACGGTCTTCTGGAGGTCTCGGTTCGCTCCACCGAGGCGCAGCAGCAGGACGAAGTCGCTGCGGCCACAGCGGCTGCGGCCCTGAACGCCGCCGTCGGGTATTTGCGTCAGCGGCGCGTGCCGTACGTGGTGGTGTCTTCTGGGAGTGCCGGCCTGCGACTCGCCGTGAGCTTGGCCGATGCCATTCTCGCTGTGGCCGCCGAACAGCCCTCGGACGCGACCACGACGACGACGACGAGCAGCCTCGCCGCCATCGACGCGCACCTCGCGGAGGTCTTGCAATCGGCGCGCAGTCCTGCTGCCGTGGTCACGCGCCATTTTGGCTTCCAAAGCGCCTCCTTCGACGAAGCGCACAGACGCTTTCCGCGTGAGACACAGCGACTCACGTCCAAGAAAATCTTCGACCTCAGCAAGCGCATCCGAAAAGCGAAACCACAGAGCAAGGCAGCGGGGGAGGCAGCTGCAGCCGGCAGCAGCCCACGCGCTCAGGAGATGACGCCGGCCCAGATCGAAACTGCCGTGGAGGCGATCGTCTTGCAGCTCGTGGACACCGCTTGCACACTGCTCGTGTCGGGCGATGTGCGGTGCGCCGCGGACATGGATTTGCTGTCCGTCGCCACGCTTTCCCTTCGTGCCACGAGTGGCGGCTTGCTTACTGTCGCGGAGCAACGCTTCGCCGGGGCCGCGGGGCTGCTGGCAATCGCCCGCCGTCACACTTACGGAAAGGGCGAGGGGCGGAGTGAGGACGTCGGTGGCTTGTCCGCTCCTTCGCGGGCGTTGTTGGCGTTCATGGTCGAGCGCGACATCACCTTTGACCAACTTACAGAGGCACGACTCGCCCGCTTTCGCGACTCGCAGTAACACAAGGAAGATGAAGCGCACCGCACGAGCAGAAACACATAGGAAGCGCGACATGATGGCTGCGATGATTTTTCTTGTTGTTGTTGTTGTTGTTGTTTTGGTTTATCTCCGTCGGCATGCGTGTTCGCCTACCTTCACAATTCCCCCCCTCTTTCTCCACATGACTTTCTGTTAAGTGCATCAAAAAAAAACTAACCACAAAAACAGCCGCGGCTACTCTCGAGTTGAACTCGTGAGTGGCTTGAAGTTCCACCTGCGCTCATGGGAGCCACACTGCCGGGTTACAACCCGCCATTCGCACCACGCTCCCGAACAGAGCCGCCAGTGCACACAACAAAAAAATCAATAGCATCGAAAGAAAAGAGTCTTATGTACCGGACCCACCATCAGTTGTCTTTGAGAAGCCGGTCACATGTGTTCTACCTCTCCGTTTTCTTCTCTTTCCACCTCGCTCGCTCTCTCTCTTGTCTCTCTGGGGGCACATGACCTCGTCAAACACATTGTGCATGCAACTGCAGTCGTGACTATGGTGCTCAACAAGTGGGCGGTCGTGAACAAGGCGGCCCCACCCGCGGCGGGGCTGCGACCTCTGGCGCGCAGCATCCCTGCGCATCCGAAACTGCGTCCTGCGGACTACAAAATCCCGTACGTGTTGCGTGCCTTCGTCAAGGACCGCCACACGAGTGAGGTGCAGCACCTGGAGAACCGTGGTATGTATCGCGAGGAGCTGAGCATTGAACGGTCTCGCTTTCCTCGCTTCCACAAGACGTTGGTCGTGCAGACGGACGGTAGCCTGAATGAGAGGGAGTTTGAATTTGCTGTCCCCCCAATGGTGACGCTGTTCCAAGATCGCCTCTTCGCGCATCGTCAGCGACAAATCGAGCTGGGCAAGATTGGTGCTCTGAAGAA
Source organism: Wallacemonas sp. MBr04 (assembly GCA_030849635.1). Classification (NCBI taxonomy): domain Eukaryota; phylum Euglenozoa; class Kinetoplastea; order Trypanosomatida; family Trypanosomatidae; genus Wallacemonas; species Wallacemonas sp. MBr04. Next base: position 298,935 of record JASANR010001586.1, on the reverse strand, counting down.
GAGCAAGAGCTGGGTGAAGCCGCCACAGGCGACCGAGAGCCTGAATCCTGTCTGCAATGCGCTCGCGTTTCCGTACTGCATCCCAAAGAAAATGCTCGTACGCGCGCACGTCGTAGACCCTCTCAGCGCCAAGACGGCCACGGCACAGAAGCAAGGCGACAGCGATTGAGTGGAACCATCGGTGAGTGTCTGTCCGCTCAATGGCGTGTGTTTGTTTGTTTGTGAGTTGGGTTGCTGCTTTCTGTGTGTCTGTGTGCCGAACACACAGCATGAGAACAGTGAAAACAACAACAACAAAAAGAGAAGAACATCGACTTTGCATCGAAAGAGAAGGCGGACATGTTCCCTTCTGTCATTTTCGAAACAACTAGAGGAGGAGGGCAAGGACGGACACAGTCTGTGCTTTGAGGGTCTAGGCCCCGCTTTCTTATCGTCCAACGAGCATATATCAACTGTCTCCTCAGGCGGCTCTCGGAGTGAGTGCGTCCGAGGAAGTATAGCGAGTGACGATTGATGCGCTGACTGTTTCCTCTGCCACGCGCGTAGACGTCGCTGTGCACTTCCCATTCACACCGCCACTCACCCCCTCCTCACACCACATCTCTCACCTTCTCGCTCTCTCCGCTGTTCTTCACCTTCACATGGGCCCAGTCGTTGCGACTTTTTTGTTCTATTGTTGCTCACACTCGCTTCACGCGTGATTTCCTCTGCATCCTACTCTGTTCTGTTCTTGTTTTGACAACATCATCATGCCGACCGATCCCAACTCGTACGAGGCCATCAAGCCCCAGCTGTCTACACAGGCACTCCAAGACATTGAGGGCCTCGACCCTTCCAAGCTTGGCTTTTGCCGCGAGGAGTGCTGCGGTGCCGTGCCAGAAAAGCTTCGTGGCAGCATGAAGCTGAAGGAGCACGTCTTCCTGTGCACCAAGATGCACGCCACGCAGTGGGAGCCACGCTCGGACAACATCCCTGGCTTCAAGGCGATGAACGAGAACATGCGAACCAACCTCGCCGCCGCCACCTTCACGGCCGCGCAAACGGTAGTGCCCGACGAGGAGGAGAGCGTGCTGCGCTTCAAGGCCGATGACCAGACAGGGCACGTCACCATCACGCAATACAGTGCCACCGAAGACGGCGAACTCCCTTGGGACAAGAAGGGCACCCTCTCCGTCGATCGCAGCGAGGACACGTTTCTCTTCATCTGCGCACATCGCACTCGCGACGAGCGTTGCGGCTACTGCGGCACCGTCTTGGTTGACCTTTTCCGTCAGGCCATCGCGAAGCAGTTTGGCCCGGAGAAGAGTGCACGCGTGTCGGTGCACCCGTGCGGTCACGTGGGCGGCCACATCTACGCTGGCAACGTTATCGTCTACAACAAGTTTGGCGGTGTCTGCTACGGCCTCTTCAAGCCCACCGACATTGCGACGGTGGTGCAGGGCCTGGCGCAGCAGCCCGACGTGATCCCTGAACCGCTCGTGAGTCGCATTCGCGGCCAGATGGGTGCGCTTCGCCTGGCTCCTGCACGTGCCGCGCGCATCAACCTCACCTCCCCAGCGGCTCTGGCTGGCGTTGCCGTGGTGGCAGCTGTCGTTGCTGGTGTTGCCATTTTTGCGTCCCGGCGCAAGGCATGATCACATAATGTGCCACCATCGTGGCCTGTGATGCAGCGTCACGAGGCTTTGGTTGCGCCCAGTGTCCGTTGCGTTCTCTGGTTCGATAGCGTCCCGCGTGCGTTTCACATGACGCAAGCAAGCGCCTCACTGACTGTCTGAGTGTGTAGTAGTAGCAGCACCAGTGCCTCTGTGCCTCTGATTTCCTGGTTTTCTCTTCCTGGCGGTGCGCTCCCTTTTTTTTCTTTTCTTGTTCTTTGCTTGTGGCGCTCTGTTTTCCTAATCTTATCTTTCCTTAAAAAATTAGGTTGTTGTACTTTTGCGCGTGCTCTCTTGTTTCTCAAGCTAACATTGCGATAGCTGGAGACACTTTCCGCCTCGTTGATTGTTTCCTGAGATATTTTTCCAACTCGTATTGAGTACTTTTCCAACAGTGACTCCTTTTTTCCCCCTTCTCCTTTCTTCATTGTTTACCTCGCACACTTGTTTTTTCTTCCTCTGTTTTTGTCCAATCGCGTTTTGCGAATAAGGCTAACAGGCTCTGCAAAGCGCTGTAAACAATCATAATCCAACCTAACACTCCCCTCCCTCCTCCGTGAGGCATGCAAATGAAGCACACCATCTGTACTTGGCATGGCGATTACACGGAAGGCTTTCCGCACTGCTGCCCTCTGGTCATGTGTGGCATGCACTGCTACGTTGACTGTGCGTCACCGACAACTGCAAGTGGGCCTTTCTTTACCCCGTGTGCCCGTCCTGTTACGACCGTATCAGCCACGCCCTCACTCCACATCCATTCCCGTTCTCTTTCTCTCTCTCTTTCCACCGTTTCATCACCTCCGCTGTGGCTTGTTTTCTATTTCCCTGTTGACATTTAAGCAGGACTCACCCCATCCCCCCCCTTCCGTGGCTCTCTCGCCTCTCGTTGTGACGGCGATGCACGATATTGCACCCTTCTCCCAACTCGTGGAGCATCCTTGGGCAGCGGCGCCGACACTGTCATCGGGCGGGAGCATACGTGCCAGCGTCGTCGCGACGGCGGGAAGCAGCAGCAGTGGCCTGACGGTTCCCGAGACACGACAGGACTTCGCGCTGGTATGTGGCGCGTCCAAGGCGTACCTGGTGGGCGGGCAAGCCTCAGCGGGCCAGTCTCCAACAGGTGAGCCGCGGCCCTGCTGCGACGCCTGTGAGTTCTCCTTTGCGACGCGGACGTGGTCGGCCCTCCCTCCGCTGCCGGTCCCGATCACACAGGCGAAGGGCGTCGCGAGCGAGGATGACTTTGTGTTCGTCGTGGGCGGCTGGCGCGGTGATGGCTACAGCGGCGACGTCTGGCTTCTCGCGCCGCGTGACCATCCGTCGCTGCAGCCTGTGCCCGATGAAAACAGCGCAACGGACGCCGCCGCGGCCACCGCGAACGAGACGGCACTACGGTCTGAGAAGAAGCTTCGTGGCGCGGCCAAGGACGTGGGCGAGAGCAAGCTGTGCTGGCGCCTTCTCCAGCCCCCCGTGGATGTCCACGGGCGCGTTCATCCACACCCGTCTCCACGCATCGGACACACGCTCGTCAAGGCCGTCCTGCCCACCACAAGCCACGCTCAAGAGGAGACGATGGTGCTGTACCTCTTTGGTGGCTTTGATGGCGAGCGCTGGCTGAATGACGTGTGGCGCCTGCACGTGACACCGTCGCTGCGTCGTCGTGAGGCCGTCTGGGAGCAGCTCTCCCTCAGCGGCCGCGGCGCCATGTCCTCACCCGTGCCACGCAGCGACGCCGCGGTCGCCTTTGACGGCGTGCTGCAGCGCCTGTTCGTCTGCTTTGGACAAACACGCGGCACGCTTCTCAACGACGTCTGGGAGCTCGACATCACCACGTGCGAGTGGCGCGCGCTGACGACGGCTGGCACGGTCTCGCCTCGCTCTGGTGCGGTCGCGGTCGTCCCCGATGGCACACATCTCTACGTGCTTGCTGGGCAGGGCGAAGTGCAGCAGTGCATCCCACAGCTCCTGCGCCTCGACTTGCTCGACTACAAGTGGCACCTCATCGCGCCAGCACGCACGGAGAAGCTCTTGTCAGGACGGCACAGGTTTGTGGCGACGGGTGGCTCCGCGGGTGAGCGTGGTGGACTTGTCTTCGGTGGTGTGGGCAGCGCCAACGCCCTTGTTGAGCTCGTCCTGGACCCCACCATGCTCATGGAGGCGCCTGCAAAGCGCAAATGATGATTGCACGCATGTTGCTGTGCGTCAACAACAAAAAAAAATATATGTAAACAACCGCAGGTCAAGCGGCAAGATATTTCCGTTGTTTGTTGATACTTGACTCGCTCTCCTTTTCCTCTCTTGTCACACTTACTCAGTTTCTGGTCATCGTCACACCTTTGCTGTTTCTTTCCCTCGTCGCACTGGACGCACGAGAGTCGCGCGCGTTCGTGCAAGGAACAAAGCTTTCGCACCCACACGTGTGTTGCATGTATTGACCACGCAACTCTTTTACTGCTCTTCGCTGACAATATCTCCCTTCCTCTTCCCCCATTTTTCTTCGCCCCACTGCCGCTACCGTACTACGCTTCATTCCTGATAGTCCACATACACACATCAACACAGCGTGAGAGACAGACATCACATCCCAACCAGTATGAGCGAACAGCCAAGCCGTAAGCGTGCCGCGGACACGGACTTCAGACGCGAGGACTTCAACGATGATGGCTTCGCTGAGGACTACAATGACCGTGACAACGAGACCTTTGTCACGACACCGCAGATCGCCTCAGCGGAGGAGATGCAGACCCGCCGCGTGGTGCGCGCCCAGCGTCCACAGACCACCACCACGACAAGCACGGCCGCAGGCGGCTTCTTCAAGGGTCTGTCTACTTCGGCCGCGCCGACGACCGGCTTTGATAGCAAGAATCCCTTCGGTGCATCCTTCACGAGCAACATCAAACCCGCATTCGGCACGTCGACGACCTCGTTTGGCTTCAACACCCCCGCTGCTGCCTCGGAGGACACCAACACGAAGAAGGCCACCCCCGCCGTGGCGGCTCCAATCACCGGTTTCAGCTTCGGCACGACGGCCACGGCGACCACCGATGGCGGCGCTCCGAAGGGCTTCAGTTTCGGGTTTGGTGCCCCAGAGGCGAAGAAGGCAGAGGCCGCGCCTGCCGAGGGCGACAAGACCGACAAGGCAGCGGAGGCCAAGCCAACTGGCGATGCGGCAAAGAAGACCTTTGGCAGCAGCGCTACGTTCAGCTTCTCTTCAGCTGTTGGCAGCTTCGTTGAGGCCCGCAAGAAGATGGAAGACGCCAAGACAGATGATGTGGATGGGACAGACGGGAAGGGTGCGACCGACGACGCCGACGCTGATGCCGACGCCGACGCCGAGGAGAGCACGGCCCTCTCTGAGGTCAAGGATAACGACGAGTTTGAGACGCTCCTCCGCGCGCCTGTGAAGCTCTTTCTGTGGAAGAAGGATGGCGACCAGCCGCATTGGGCCGAGTCGGGCGCGGGCGATGCACAGCTTGTCAAGCAACCCCACAGCACACCTGAGGAGCCGGAGAAGAAGAGCTTCATTCACCGCCTGCTCGTTCGTGACGGCTACTCGCTGAATACCACCGTGTCCGCTGGGCACATGGACATGGGCAAGGTCAATGGAAAGCAGCTGACCATGACTGTCCTGACGCCGCAAGAGACATCCACGTACGCGATGCGGTTTAGCGGCCCGAACGGCGCCGAGAATGCGAAGCAGTTTGGCGACAAGATGACCGAGTTGCTCAAATAGAAATGTGAAGCCGACAGAGTCATGTTTGGAGTGTACAAAAGCAACAACAGAATGAGGTCACACGAACATTTTTTTTTTGTGTGTGTGTTTCCAACAGTGGAAAACTAGTGGTCCGACGCGGAGATCACGCTCTATTGGAACTGAGACGAAAGGTAAAAAAAATGCAAACCAGAAGGAAAATGACAACACCAAATGATAATCGCTTAATACAATAATAAACCACGGACGGTAGAGCAACACTGAAGCGGCTCATGAAAAGACAACCCCAACAACAACGACAGAAAGAAAAAACAAAACAAAAACCATCAGAATTTCGCGAGCGTTGCCGTGTTTTCTACCTCCTTTTTTTTTTACATTCCATCTCTTTGCATGACGTGTTCTGTTGAGTTGTCCGTTCCTTTTTGTTGTTCTGTATTTTATTCCCCCCTTTCTTTCGCTTTCTTGCAAGTGCCTACGAGAGAATAAAAAGCGAAAGCATCGCCATCCTCCTTGCAATCGGCGCCAAAGACACAAATGCGCATGTGTGTCACCGCGAACATGCGTCATTTCTTGCTTCGCGTGTAAAAGGACACCTCCTTGATTCAGTGCGCATGTTCACCAACCACATGACTCATCTCCGATTCGTGAGTGTGACAATGTTCTCGTCAACTACTTACTCTTCGTCCTCTTCGTTTCTCTTCACCATTATCCCAAGCTGTGTTGAGCGTGCAACAACCGCTACGACAATACACAGAAAACAACAACAACAACAACAATAACAACAGCGACAACTGTACAAGACGTGGAAAAAAAAAAGCAAAATGGAGAAAATTGAGGAGCTCTTCAAGCAGAACCCGAACTTGGCTCGGATGCTTCGGCCGAACACGCAGGAGCTGGAGGGACTCGCGGAGAGCATCCGTTCACTCCGTGCGTCCCTCCAGGACAAGCCAGAGGACGAGGCGCTGATTTTCCAGTTGGCTGGCACTCTCATCTCGCACTCACGGCTCTCCTTCGTGGAGGAGGGCGTGCGACTAATGGAGGGCCTCGCGTACCGGCGATGGAACGACAACTGGACATCGCTGGTGCAGGAGCAGCGCGGCCCGTACTCACCCACGCGCGCGGACGACTACTTTTCAGCCACCCCCTCGACTCAGACCGTGTCGTCGGTTCGGCGCGGCGTGGTCAACGTGGGCGTCACCGCACCGCCGGCCTCCGACGGCGACGAGGCTCTCGAGACGGAGGTGTCCTCCTCGACCAGCGGCGATGAGGCCGACGTGCCGTCGGTCCAGGTCAGCAAGCCGTCGACGCAGCGCCTCTCCTCGCTGCCGCCACGCCCACCGGTCTCCAACGGCTCATCCATGACCCCACGCAGCAAGGACACCTCGTCCGGGCCAAGCACGGCGTCACGCAGCTCGGCGGCTCGCTCGGAGCTGAGTGCGCCGGGGATGGTGGACGACCTGGCAGTGTACCACTACTACCTCAGCCTCGGCTGGATCAAGCTGAACGAGATGGACAAGGCGCGCAACTCGGTCAACCAAATGCTGCTCATGTGCCCCGGCAACAAACAAGGCGAGGCTGTGCGTCAATACCTGGACGTCGCGGGCCGCCAGAACACCGCTGTCGATGCGGCCAAAATCGCCGGTGTGAGTCTTCTCTTCGCGGGCGCTGCTACTGTTCTCAGCGTTGTCCTTCGCGGCAGGCAGTCTTCGTAGGCGATGAAACAACAACAACAACTGCAGTGTGGACCCACAAAGCTCGCTCCCCCCCTTCTATCACGGTGACTGTCAGAACTCCCGTTTGCCACTTCCCCCGTCCCTTTGTTTGCTCGTTGCATTGTATTCTTTTCTTTCGCTCTCTTCTTCCTTTTGCCTCTCTTCCAGACTTTCACATATTTGCTGTCTACTGATATCTGATCACACTTGCCTGTACGCCAATCTATTTTTGCATCATCGTTGCTGCCGGGAGTGCTTTGACAGTGCGGCAGCGGAAGCACTCCCAATGAAATGATCACACCACTGAAAAGATCCCTCCCCCCCCTTTCGCTCCCGAACAATGTGTGCCCACGGACGTGTGGCCGCGCAAGTATCGACACACAAAATTCGCAAGTACCTACCTGTGTGTCTCTGTACTCGCTCTTCGGTTCGCTGAAGACCCTCGCTGTGGCTGAAAAAAAAACTCAGTTGTTGGTCCACTACGCTGAGAAGCAAACGCACTCGATTGGAGATTGCTACCACGAACGGCACGATGCCAGAACTTTTACCATTGACACCTCTTTCTCTCTCTGCCTGCTTCCTCCTCCACTTGTCGTTTTGCCTCTTCCCTCGCTCTTGCAGTACTGCACACGTCACGGAGACGAGACGCACAAGTTTCACCCTTGCTTGTATTCGTGTCCTTCCCCTTCTCTCCCTCTCTCTTTCTCTCTGTGCCCACCAAATGTTCAAGGCTGTTGCGGCGCGATGTCTCACCGTTGGACGTGGTGCGTTTCTTGGTGATTGCACCGTGCTGTCGTCACGCGTGCGTAGCCTCACGACGAAGGCGCCGTTATCGTGCCACCCAATGACATCTTCACAGACGACCGCACTGCGCACACCTTATCGATTCGGCTCTGCTGTGAATCGTCAGCCCAAGCGTTGGGCCCCCACTAGTCAAGCCAAAACGCAATGGAAGAAGAAGAAGAAGCGCGCGTCAACCACGTCGACCCTTAGCAAGCGTGCGAAGGCCGCGCAAGTGTGTGCGGGAAATACGAAGAAGACCAAGGCGAAACAGCCGATAGCGTCCAAACCCAGCGTCGGACGCGGCTCCACGGCGTCGAGAGGGCGTTCCAGCGCACGCGTGGCCGCGACTCCGCGAAAGAAGAAAGCGCTCAGCCCGTACGAGCGCCAGACGATCAAATACAACCAGCGCATGGCGCGCATAGAGGATCTCTACAAGGATTACAAGCGTTCGGCAAGCCGTGGCAACACGTGGTAGTGTCGTCGCTGACGTACCGTGCGTTGTGTTGCGCAGACACTTCAGCAAGCTCCTCGCTTTTCCACGTGCTTGGCTCCTCTTTTTCTTTCTTCATGCCTCGACAAGGTCGTGTACCACTATCTCTTCCTCCTCACCTTTTTCTTCTGTCCGTTCCGTCATCGTCCTTTTTTTTTTTTCGTGCCTTGATTGCGCTCACGCCGCATCTTGCTACTGTCCCCATACTGTGGCAAGTCTGGCGGTCCTGTACCACTCTTCATTCATACACACATGTTTCTGCTGATACTCACCTTACCACTACAACTTTCACATCACACAGACACAGAGAGACAGAGAGAGAGAAACGGAGAGCGCACGTTGCGGTTGCGCCATATCGACTCGCACACACAAGCTTGCGCGCAAAAAGCTGAGTGACGCCAGCCGAGGCGTCATAAAGCCATGACAACGACGACAACAATACCAACAATGAACGTCGCATCGTGTGCGTTATATCATCTTCACACCACAGTTCCTTTCTACGTTACGACCTACTCCTTTTCTCCTTCTGTCACGCACCGTTACTCTCGACTCTTCTTGTAACGCGACATGTGCCACCTGGTAGTCTTTAGCCACATCTCACGTTATTGTTTGTTTCCTTTCCAATTCCTTCGCGCCACATCACCTCACCCCCTCACTACTCGGTGCTGGTTTGTTCTTGCGTTTTCCCCGCTTCCTTTTTGTTATTGTTGCCGCGCTCTCGTTCGTTCTTGTTGTTACTCTTCACCTCCCTTCATTCTTGACTCTGTCGCTCTCCCCGGGACGCGCGACTGTCGTGATGGATGTCCGCCTCTAATCCTTCGCCTCCTCTCGAGGATCTCGACCCACTGCGTGTGATCACGCCCATAACAGCATCCGAAGCGGCGTTCCCTGACATTCACGACGAGTGGGCTGATGCGGATGTGCCGTTTTCGTCTGATGGCTCGTCACCGCGACCGCCGCCTCTGCGCCCGATTGCAAGCCTCAGCTCACCGCACAAGCCTGCAGACCGCCTAGGATACAATGCTTCGCACAGTGACACCGTGCCTCCGCTTTCTGTCGCTGCCGCGACTGCGGTGGAGCTCGGCTTTCCGGACCCCACGCTCACCACCCCACGTGGTGACCGACATCTCTCCGAGACGATGGAGAGCATGGACTTCGCCGCACAACTGGAGAGGCTGTCCGAAAAAGACCTCGACACACTGTGGGCGGCGCTGTGGAGTAACACACACAGCATGCAGTCTCTCGAACACGCGCTTGCAGGGCCACAAACGCGCTGGAACCCGTACCGAGCCGCACGCAGCGGCCCGCACCTGCGCATGGAGATTATGAACAGCCAAGTCGCCGAGTTCGTGGATGTGATTCCCAGAGACAGCCTGTATCTGGTTGGCACGGCTATTTCACGGCCTGCGCCGACGCGGCCACCGGGCACCGGACGTGAAGCAATGGCGCGTCGCCGTCGTGCCGAGCTGGATAACCTGGTGATGCGAAGTGGTGGCACACCGCTGATGGTTCACTGTCCTTTAGCCGCTGGTGGCGCCGGCTCTGCTGCAGCGCCTGGAGGTGATCACGCGGACGCTGTGGGAAAAACAAAAACAGTCACGACATCACCCGGCTCTGTCGCACCGCTCGCCCTTGTAGAGGCCGCTTCACACGACGTACTTACACCCCCTGTCACGTGGGCCCTTGCGTCATCCTCATCCTTGGCTGACCTGACACTGGACGCCACACAAGCTGTGATTCACACACCTGACGAGACGCGTCAGCTCGTGCAGGACGCGCTCAAGTCGACGGACCAGCGCGCGTCACGGGCGGTGCTAGACAGTGTCGAGGAGGTATTCGCATGGCACGGTCGCCAGCCCGGGTCCATGCTTGCGGGGCACCGCTCCAACGCCAAGTTGGCCAACCTCGTCCCGTCCTCTGGGACGTTTCCCGATGACACGGTGTCCCATTGCGATGCCTCTGGCCAAGCCAGCGCTCCAGCCTCCTTTCGACTCGAGCACGCCCGCGAGGAGATGGAGGCTCGCGTCTTTGACGCACTTTGGCGCAGCGTGGTCGTCCCCTTCTATACACCGCCAGAACCCGCAGCTGAAACGACTCTGCGGCGTGACGCGCCTGCGGTGAGCGATGCTCTCCCAAGTGGGCCGGCGCCGTCCCCTGCCGTCCGCCCACGGCGCGCCAGCACGCGCAGCTCCACCGCCAAGTCGTCCGTCAACTCGTCCTCCGCGAGCGAGACTGCGCGCGAAGGGCCCCGCAGCAGCGTGGAATCATCGATCGTGCTGCACCTGCGACGTCACAGCGTCCAGGAAGGTCTGATGGATGACGACGTGACTCCCGACAAGGTGGCGCCATCCTCGCCAGCACCGCCGGCATCGCGCCGACACGTCACGTACAATGTGCAAGAGGAGGAGGCACTACCGTCCACTTCGGCACTGGTGGACTCGCGCCGCACCACCACCGGCCACACACGGGGGCCGTCCCCACACAACCGTCCTCGCCCGCGCACCGGTCCAGCGGCGCGGCACCGCTCCTCCCCGGAGTCTGGCGTCGTGGCTGGGCACGTGGCTGGTCTCACCGAACCTGCTCGCGGTGGCGCGTCGGCGTCCAGCAAGCGATCCACGAGCACGCATCTCCGTCACTCCCCCAGCCGCCGTTCCAACCCGCGCTCCTCCCCGCAGGAGAGCTCCATCCAAATGGAGGACCTCGATGACTCGTACAGAGGCGATGTCGCCGGCCGCGCACGCGACAAGACACACTCTGGCGGTGCCGCCGGGTCCTCGCGCAAGGCCACGCCGACGGTGGTGCAGCCAGGAGGATCGACCATGGGGCCTCTTCAGCGTACCGCGCACCTGACTCTGACCGAGATCAGCTCACGGCGCCGTGGTCAGACTTCGGCCGAGAAGCCACTAGCGAAACGTGCTGCCATGACAACGGCGGGCAACAGCAGTCCGTACCTGGACGGCGAGAGGTGGGAGACAACCGATGGCAGCCGGCGCGTAAGCCGTCGCGCGTCTCCGCAGGCGGCACACCTGCAGCGTGCGAGTCCGAAGCGCATGATGCCGATCGGGATGCCCTCGTGCCGGCCCACCTCTGTCGGAGGCAAGCCTCGTCACTCGGGCCGCGTCCGTTCCGCCGTCTCCTCGACCCTCCATGACGGGTCGCCTCTCAGTGGCACAGACGATGCGGCTCGGCGCCGCACTCCCACCTCACGCGCCACCCGCGTCAGCACGGCGCAGGTTCGCCCGATCACCGCATCACCCTCGAGCGGCGGCCCACTGCACGAGCGTAGCACGACGGCCACCACCTTTGTGCACGACTCGTGGCACGACGGGGATGACGAGAGGACCGCCGATGGACTACCAACACTCGAGGCACACAAAGCGACGGACCGGTCCATGGCCAAATCTGGTGGGGCTGACACCGCCAGCCCCCTCACAAGGCGAGGCAAGATTCGCGGCGCGCACTCGGCCTCCACACGCGCGCCGCGCACGACCGCAACGGAGCGCCCGGTGACGCAGCACGGCAGCTTGTCGCAGGCGTACCGCCAATACGTGCGTCAACCCGTGACGGTCCGCACACTTGAGGGGGCATCGCGCGGGCCGTCCCCGTTGGCGTCGGGCAAACGCGCGCGAGCACTCAAGCCACTCGATCACATACACAATGGATACACAGAACCTTCCAGCTGATGTACACTCCCTTTCTGATTCTTTTTTTGTTTGTTTGTTTCTACGTCTTGCCCATCGCGACGACGCATAGAACCAACACAACGACAATCAACAACAACAATGCTGTTCATGAGCTTGCATCAACAAGCGTATGGGAGGCAAGTTGAAGGGACAAGAAGGTTTTGCTTAGACCGAGAGGCCTCTCTCTTTCTTTCACTCTCTGTGGCAATGAAACGCAGGGCCCCGCCATGCAATTACACTCACCGCCTCTCTCTCTCGCAACTGTTTTGGGCTTTCCACGAAGAACGATCACGCCAAAAATGGCTACGTATGAAACGGCCTCCCACCCCCCATCACACTCCCCTCCTCTCATTCTCACTTTCGCATCTCCACACCCACACACAAAAAGGCCTTCTTCCACGCTGGGAAGAGCCTGAGCTCGCACACACGCGCGAGAGCACTTTTTTTTCCCCTTTTCTGTTGTCTTTATCAAACCTCTCGTCAGCATTTAGATAGATAGACTGCACATCATCATCTGACGTGCCTCCCCCCTCCTCCCTACCCCTCTCCCCTCCCCTCCCCATACACAGGATGAGTGCGTTGCCAGTGTGCCCGTACTGTGACGCGGAAGTGCCTGCGCACATTCTCAAGGCACACATGGCAATCTGCAGCGACTCCCAGCGGTCGACCCCACTCCGGCCCATGCACGCCTCCAGGAGTGGCTTGCGACAGGGCGATGGCAGCAGTCTCCGCACAGCAGGCCTGTCTCAGATTGGCTGCTACAGTGACTTGGTTCGCAAGCTGCCGAGCTACAGACCAAATGATGCCCTTGAAGACGCCGCGCTCGATGCGTTGTTGTCACCAAACACCGACGCCAGTCAACTGCTGCGCTCCCTCGTGCCATCGTCGTACGCACCAACAGCGCCACGCGTCATCAAGGCGTCCACGACCCCAGCCCTCACCTCGCCGCCACCACCGGCGCGCACGACGAACGTGTCGACCGCCCTCTTCACCAGGGCTGAGCGGCCAGAGGAGACTGCGGGCGTGGCGTCCACTGCGGGGCGGCGTAGTGCGTCATCCTTGGTCTGCTCACGCGAGTCAACCAGGCGCCCGTCGCCACTGGAACAGGATCGCGGACCGGCTGAGCCGACAGCGTTGGTATCGCACGTCAGCGCGGGCGAGGCGGAGGCGAACAGAGAACGTCTCTCGTTCCTCGAGCTTGCCTGCGACGAGTTGCGGCGGAAAGTGGGGGACTTGCAGCGCGAGAACCAACTGCAGCGCGAACGCCACGATGTACTCGAGGAGACACTCTACAACATTTTACAGCACGAGCAGTCGCGGCCTCAACTAGTGCAAGAGACACGAGCTATCGCACCACCCCAATCGTCAGCAGCTGGTGAGAACCACTACTCTGATATCGATCTTCTCAGTCGTGATGGCGAGTGGGACATGCCTGCGAGAGGTAACCCACACTTGGCGGGCGGGGCGGCAACGCAAGTGCACAACGCACAGTCGTGGACGGACATTCCGCCTACGTTTTACTGAGTAGCGCGTGAGCCGTGTCTGTTTGCTGCTCTTTTTTTTTTTCGCTCTCTCGTACTGTTGTTTTCCACATTGTTCATTGCCTGTTCTCACTTTCCTTATTGCGAAAGCAAAAGCAACAACAACAACAGTGAAAAGATCGTTTACGCAACTACGACGCCGCCGACATTGCGTTCACATGTGGTACCCAGCCCTGTGCTGTCAGCGTCGCTCTCTCTCTCTCTCCTGTCACTTCTGTTTTCTGGGCACACAGCGAACGCGAACGAAATCACCAACTCTTGAGTGTGTACTCGCCACGTTTCCACTCGTCAACGCATGCACCTCACTCAACTCGTTCGCACGCGCCTCTCTTACGCTTTTCATTCTTCTCCTATTCGTGTATGACTGTCGGTCTCTTTTTGTTTGTAACACAGTGCCTTTTTTCTTCCTTTTCAAGCCGTGCCTCTTCCCCCAAATCACGGCTCTCTGAAACACTTGGAATGCCACCCAAACTGTGCTCCCGTTGCAACGAGCAACGTGCGGCGCTCAAACGACCACGCAACGGGCAGCTGCTGTGCAGGGAGTGCTTCTTCAGTGTCCTCGAGGACGAAGTGCACCACACCATCGTCACGGAGAAGCTGTTCACGCGTGGCGATGTCGTGGCGTGCGGCGCAAGCGGCGGCAAGGACAGCACCGTCCTTATTCATTTGCTGCACACACTGAACCAGCGCCACGACTACGGCATTCAGGTGCAGCTTGTCAGCATTGACGAAGGCATCAAGGGCTACCGCGACGACAGCCTTGAAACAGTGAAGCGGAACTCCAGCACGTACGAACTGCCTCTGACAATCCTCTCCTACAAAGATCTTTTCGGGTGGACCATGGATGAAATCGTTTCGCACGTGGGCTTGAAAAACAACTGCACGTTTTGCGGTGTCTTCCGGCGTCAGTCACTCGAGCGTGGCGCGCTGCTCGTCAAGGCCGATAAGATCGTGACCGGCCACAACGCAGACGATCTTGCCGAGACCATTCTCATGAACGTGCTGCGCGCCGACGCCCCGCGACTCGCGCGGTGTACACGCGGCACCTCAGGTGGTGGTGGAGATGGTGAGACACTACCACGCGTAAAACCGCTGGAGCACACGTACGAGAAGGAAATCGTCCTCTACGCGCACTTCAAGCACCTGGACTACTTTACGACGGAGTGCACGTACGCGAAGGAGGCCTTCCGCGGCACGGCGCGTGCGCTGATCAAGGAGCTCGAGGCCATCCAACCGCGGTGCATCGCGGACACAATCCACAGCGGCGAGAACCTGCGCCTCAAGAGTGCTGACGCGGTGCCGCAGAACGAGCCCACGCCGTGCAAGCGTTGCGGCTTTGTCACAAGCCAGCAGCTGTGCCGCGCCTGCGTGCTCCTGCAGTCTCTGGAGAAGGGCACGCCTATGCAAGCTCTCCACACAACCGTCAGTGAGGAGAATTAATATATACATGTGTGTGTGTGTGTGTGTTTATCCGTTGAGAAGCAGCTTCACACACGACGTTTGTCAGCATTTTTCTTTGCTTCCGTTAAGAGTTTTCCTTGCTTTGCTCTACCACTCACGTCACAACAGAACAAAACAAAACAAAGTGAGAACACGATGAGATGACACCCGACGTCAGACACTATTTCTACTGAGTCTCGTGAAAAACAGTTACACCAAGCTGGGCTCTCTTGGACTTCCACACCACACCCGTACACCCGTCCCTATCTGTTCTCTTTCTTTTCCTCTTCTGTCTCTTCGTTTGCCACTTTTGTTGTTGTTTCGCTTCTTAGTTCTGTGACACTTTCGTACATTCCGTCGTTTTTCTTCGCTTGTCGAGACGATGGCGTACATTAAAGACGGCAAGGTCGTGGAGACCAAACCGTTCTCCCTGCTTGAGTTTGTCCAAAAACTGTGGGAGGCGATCTTGCTCTTCTTCTATACGCTCTTCTCGTCCACCCCCTCGCGGAACGTTGCTGAAGACTACCGCACAAGCCGCCGCCCCGGCCAGGCACGTGGCAGAACCGGCTGGCCGCGGTCTTTGCGTGAATACCTGGCGCCAACGGACCAGAGCGGCAGCGGCGCGAACGGGCGGAACATGGGCTCATTTCCACCTGCGACCATGTCTGGTGGCTGTGGCGGTGGTAGCTGACGGCGTTAAACACCGTGCAGATCGTGAAGCACGAACACAGTGCCCACCACACACATGTTGTGGGTTTGGTCTCTGGCGTTCGTGCCCCCCCCCCATCACACTGCACCAAGTGCCGTCACTGACGGCGACTTTTCTACGCGCACGGTTTCACGATGCTGAGGTTCCCCCTTGTTCTCAGGCTTGCTCCTGAACTGTTTCAAGGCTCCCCCCCTCCCTCAGCCAGACTTCATTGTTCAACGCATTTTTCAGGGATTCCTTTTGTCTCCCATTTTTACTTTCTATGATTCTGTGTTTTCAGGACAAACCCATCGCGGTGCCTCACAGATGACTTTACTAATGCGTTTGAATACACACGTCCAATCTCGCGTAGGAAGAAGGCAACGGCCGATTCCACTATCCCTTTCACTTTGAAATGTCCATGTTTTGTTTTCTTCTTCGTTTCGTCGCGTTTCACTCCCTGTGCTTTCCTCGCACTGCATCTCACAACTTGCATTTTTACGTTGTGTTCTTTTTTTTTTTACCTTCTCCAGCACAAAAAAAACATTTTGAGAATGGGCTCTTCTTTTTTTCTTCTTTTTCCACTCCCGTTGTTTTCCTATTCCTTGTATCCCTGATGCAACTGAAACAAGCAAAAGACAATGCCCGAGAATAATCGTTGCTCTCCCCTCCCTCTGCCTTTGCGACCAGTCCAAAAACAAACCAGGCGGAAACGACTCCTGGCACATTTGCGGTCATCCTGTGCGGTGGTGTGAAGCTGCGTCCAGTGAGACCGTGTTCAAGATGCATTCCTCAACACCCCCTACCTCTGTCTCATGCATTCCAGTGTCTTTACACCTCCCCCCTCCCCACACAAAACAGAAGAAGAACAAAACACTTTAGTCTCTTGGGTATCGTCAACTGATCAACAACAGAACCGCCACCAGCACGATGAGCAACCGGGCCTACTCAACGGAGAAGGGTGCGCGCCTGCCGCCAGATCTGACCGCTGAGCAGAAGAAGGACATCGCCGAGGCGTTTCGTGTGCTTGACATGACGGGCTCGAACACGATCACGCCGTCGGACCTCAAAGTAGCCCTCCGTGCACTCGGGTACGAGCCGAAGAAGGACGCCATCCGGCGACTTGTGGCGGAGATGGACCGCGGAGGTGTCTCCAGCAACTTGGTCCTCAGTGAGTTCGAAGAAATCATGCGGCAGAAGTTCTTTGCCGAGGACAACGAGGAGGAGCTGCACCTAGCCTTTCCGCTCTTTACGGGCGGCAAGTCCGACTACATCACCCTCGAGGACCTTCAACGTGTTGCGGCGGATGTCGGCGAAGATATTCCCGATGACGTGCTGCAGGAAATGCTAGATGAAGCGGATGTGCTCGATCACGACCAACGTATCTCTAAGGAGGAGTTTATGGCTCTTCTCGGTTCAAGCAAACCAGCCAAGAAGTGAGTCCAGACAGCCCCTCCCCTCCTCCGTTATTCGTCACGACGATAGTGATGACGATGATGATGATGTAAAATATGTACAATTGCAATCACATCGATACGCGTTGCAACAGTTTGTCTGCCTGTCTCTTTCTTTCGTTGTCAGAAAGAAAGCAAAACATCTACAAGCAAATGAAAAAGTAAACAACATCCAACTAAAACAGAAAGCACAAAGGCGCACACTGCTACTCTGACTCAAACAAATGCCAGATGTGCTCTGAGGCTGATTCATTTTCCGTCTAGTCAAAAGAACCGCGAAATTGATCAGCGTCTTCGACTTCATCAGATCAGTGACGATGACTATCCAAGATGAATATGGAGCTCACACATTCGTGGCATCTGCCGACAGTGCTTATACTTGACTCTCGTTGACGCCAATCACACCTTGTACCTACCTACCCTATCTACCTACCTACCTACCCACCCCTCTCTCTCTTTTTCTCTGTCGCTCTGCCTCTTGTTGTTGTCACAGGATTTTCGTAACACATCCATACAAGAAAACAGGTCATAAACGTGCCAGTGCGATTCCAGCACGTACACACACACACACACAAAGAAATAAATTCCGAAGAACAACCACGTGAAAGCACAGTTGCGTCAGCCCCAAGGAATTTCGAACAAGCAAAGTTGCAGTGCAGGCGCGCAGCGAAGAGAAACCAACCGCAGACGCAAACACCACAGGGTCGTGCGCAGCTAGGCATTTTTCCGTGTCTCTCCCCCCCCGGTTACGCCGACAGCTTTGTATTCAAGCACACAACCAGAAACACATCATACTCAGAAAAAGTCAGGCGAGCGCTAACCGTACCCCGGAGCTTTCCGAGTTTTTCGTGCTGTTTGCCAACTGTTAGTTCTGCTTGCTTTTTTCTTCTTCTTCTCCTTCCGTTGCTCTCACTCAGACTCATTCACTCTTAGCCATGTCTGCTGATGCCATCAAGGTGAAACTCGTGGAGGCGAAGCGAGCGTTCGAGGCGGGCAAGTATAGTGACGCAGAGAATCTGCTGCAAGAACTGCCGCAGGAAGACGCCAAGGTGCGCAATAATTTAGTGATGGTTCAGTACATGCAGAAGAAGGTCGACACTGAGGACGCCATTCGCACACTCAGCGCCGGCCTCACTGACACCTCAGACAAGGACAAGAAGGGCACGAGCCCGGCGGCACCAACGTCTATCACCCTCTCCTACGAGGGCCAAGAGGCGGCTGTCCTCAACTGCGCCGCCTTGTACGCGTTGAGCGGACGCACAGCCGAGGCCATCGCCCTGCTGCGGTGCCTGCTCCAACTCGGTGACGAGGTGGAGCTGTCTGTGCGGGCGCGCGCCTTGTGTCTGTTCCAGTGCCTGACGCGGCCGGCCAGCAGTTTGACCGCCGGGAGCGGCCGCTCCAAGGCGGATGAGGACCTCGTCCAGACCGTCCTGAGCGAGGCTCTCCCGTCGCTTGGTGAGACGCCCGAGCTGCTGCAGATGGTCACCGTCTCGTTCGCCGACTCGAGCAACCTGCACGAGGTCTTCAAGAGTGCCGCCGCCAACTCCATGGAGCAGGCTGTGTACCTCAACAACTTAGGTGTACTTTCCTTGTACGACGGCAAGACCAACGTCGCGTCACTGTGCTTTGCCAAGGCGAAGACCATTGGCGGGCAAAAGACGGGCGGTAGCGTATCGCTCGTCGCGCCAATGTCGTACAACGCCGGTCTCTGTGCGCTTCTGCGCGAGGACTACACCGACGCGATCGACAACTTTCTTGCTGTGGAGGAGAGCTTCCGCGACTCGCCCATGTTCTGGGTGCGCTTTGCCGAGGCCGCTCTCGGCGACGCGCAGAAGTCCGCCCGCAAGGACACGCGCCTCAAGTACGAGCAGCAGCAGTCCGTCTTTGCCTCAGCCATTCGCTCCGGCAAGGTGCTGCCCAACTTTGAAACGCTCGTGCTGCCCGGCGCGACCTTTAGCCGTGGTCCCGCGGTGCAAGACGCGCACCAGTCCGAGGCGAAGAAGGAGGGTCAGACGACGATGGCCGCGCAGCTGGAGCTGGCCGCGGTGGCGGTGCAGAATGCACTGTTCCTCCTTCTGCCTGCCGGCAAGAACTTCGCTGCGACAATCGAGTCCGCTGGGCTGCACGAGTCGCTCCTCATTTACGCCATGCTCTACTGGGCGTGCCTTGAGCTGCTTCGCCAGAACTACCTCGCCACGGTCACGGTGGGCAAGGAGCTGCTCAGCCGCCACGACCAGAAGAGTCTGCCCCCGACCGTTCACGCGACGCTGCTGACGTACATGGTTGAGGCGCTGACGCACCTCAACGATCCGGAACAGGCCATCAAGGTCCTGCGCAAGGCGTCACTGTCGTCGCTCGTGGCCGGTGAGAACGCTGACGTGGCTCAACGCAGCCGCATCGAGGCGCTCTTTGTCAACCTCGCCGTCACGCACATTCTCACCGGCTCCTGGAACCAAGCGCACGGCATCATCGACACCATCGTTGCCCGACTGCACGAGTCGGCGCCGGCTGAAGCGATCGAGTACACCCCCGAGCGTGACGTTGTCTTTGCGTACCAAATTCTCTACGTCTTCCTCGAGCTGGCCCAGGGCAACAACGAGAAGGTCTCGGAACTGCTGCAGAAGATTGTCTGGAGCCTGTAACCTAGGCAGTTTTCTGTACCTACTTCACTACCACCCACACCTGTTTTTGCTGTTTGTGTGTGTGTGTGTATTGTTGTTTTTCCTTGTTCGTTTCCCTTTCCAGACCCCTCCCCGATTTTTTTGTTTGGTTGTGTGCTTCGCACCACTCTTTTTTCCCCTCCTTTTCTTGTTATTTGTCATGTCTTTGCAGTCGTGGGATGTTTGGTGCACAACTTGTTTTCACCGTGTCGTCGTCGTTGTTATGTTTTTCCCCAATTCTGTGTGTGTGTGGTTAACTGGTCGCGTTTATGTGTTTGTCTGTGTAAGACCCATATGTCAACAAAACAACAACATCCAAATCAAAATGATTGGTGGTGACGCCTCTTGTGAATACACCATAGCGAAAAAACTCAGAAGGCGATGTTGCAAAAGCCAACCGCATGCGCACTGTGTGAACAGTGCACAATACTCGCGCGCAGCGGTGAGCAGTGTATTCATCGTTGTTGGCATTACAGATGCTTCCTAGCTGGCCCCCACTCCTGTCTTCCTATCCGTGCATGACCGTCAACGCATCCCGCCGTGACGGCTGAAGCAGCCGCGGCCCCACGCTCTGCTGTTGGGCAAGGCCTCACATTGTTCATGTCAGTACCGAGGAGTTTCTTCTTCTCACATCGTCAATGGTCTCACGTACACCAAACCACACACAAATTGCCCCCCTTCCTCCCCGTTGACTACCACATGCGCCTCCGCGCGCCAGTCTACAGTTGCATCATAATTTCTTACCATTAGCTCGTGCTTGTTACGTTGCACTGAGAGAAGACAAGGCAAATTGTTCGGCAGATACGCTGACATCGACATTGCTTTTCTTCGATAGCATCCCACTGCAGCCCGTCCGTCGTGTTTGATTTGTCTTGTTCATTTTCGGTTTTGCTTGTTAACTTGTTTGCGTCCCCATAACCTGTACGTCCTACGGTTGCTGTTATCTAATTTGGTAGCGGTGCTGTTTTCCTTTTTTTTTTACTCCTCGCGTAAAACCACGTGTGCGACATCATCATGACTGGTGCCGCACGCCGTCTTGGAAAGATCATGGCGGTCACCGTTGGTGTGCCCGCGGTGGGCCTGGGCGGCCTCATGGGGTACATCAGCTTTCGGAAGCGCACCCGCCCAGTCATTCACGTGGTGCGTCCGACGGTGGATTTCGATGGCACCTTGCACCTCGAGGGACGCGTCATTAAGCGTCCGTCGAACTTCCGTGTGTTTCTGCGCTTCTTGGAACTGTGCTGCATTTTTGGTCCTCTCATCGTCCTCTACTTCTTCATGGCGTGGCGGGAGAACTGGTATGACAAGTGGCTGCATCTGCTTCTGAGGGCGGTCGAGACGGCCGGGCCCGTCTTCATCAAGTTTGGGCAGTGGACCACAACCCGCGAGGACCTGTTCCCACCGAAGATGCGCAGTGTCTTTCGCCGTCTCTACAGCGAGGTCGACATCCACCCGTACGAGAAGACGCTCGAGATCATCGAGAAGGATCTGGGCACGTCGCCGGATGAGATCTTCTCCTCCATCGAGCCTGTCCCAGTTGGGTCCGGCTCCATCGGCCAGGTGCACCTTGCCCACCTCAAGGAGTCTGATCGCAAGGTGGTGATCAAGGTGATGCACCCCGGCATCACCGAGACGGCGGTCAAGGACTTTGCCCTGATGTACTCCTTCACGGAGATGATCCACTACTGGTTCCCGCGAACGCGCCGCTTCGAGCTGCCCACACTCGCCCGCGCCTTTTCTGAGCAGCTCGCAGCCCAGCTCGACTTCCGTGTGGAGTCGCAGAACCTGGAGCAGTTCCGCGCCAACTTCACCAACTCCGACTACGTGCAGTTCCCCGAGCCCATCTTGTCCACCCAGCACGTCCTTGTCGAGTCCTTCTGCGACGGTCGGCCTGCGGAGCCGGACTTCCTCGCCTCTCTCCCGTCCCACGCGCGTGATGTGCTCGCTGGCAAGGGCCTCAACACGTGGTGCCAGATGCTTCTGCGCGACAACTTCATCCACGGTGACATGCACCCTGGCAACATCCTCATCGACGCCACTGACCCACACATGCCGGTCATCACGCTGATTGACGTCGGCCTCTGCCAGCAGCTGACGCCGGAGCAGGGCGTCGTGACGCACGACCTGATGGAGTCGTTTGTGCACTGGAAGCCGCTGCTGTGTGCCGACAGCCTCTGGCGCATGGGCAATCAGACGCACGCCGACCGCCAGAAGTTCGAGGCGGATGTCAACCACATCTTCAAGCACTTCCGCAGTGAGCGCAACGATCAGTTCGCCGTCACCAACATTCTGCAGTCCATCTTTGACACGATCCGCGTCAACTTTGTGAACATGGACCCACCGTACGTGTCGCTCCTGTTTGCCGTGCTCGTCCTCGAGACGTTCATCATGAACTTGAATCCGGAGTTCAACATGGTGCGCCACGCGGCCCCGTGGCTGGTGAGCGAGGGCCACATCTCCAAGGGCGTCGTGAAGAACCTCATCAAGACCCGCTTCGACAACATGCGCCGCGACCTGAGCATCATGACTGGCCGCATGGAAGACGGCATGGAGCTTGAGAAGCTCGAGGGCAACAAGAATGTGCGCTTCAGCAGCTGGTAAGCGTCACAGGAAAACACAAATCAAAAGAATATCAATACTCAGACTAAACAAAAAAAAGCGAAAGCAAAACACACACACACACACACACAGATAAGGTTTCACACACACACACATTGAAACGGCATCCGCTAGAAAAGCAACCACAACAACGGCACTCGCTACTTGTCTCCCTCTCTCCGCGCCTCATTTTTGATATGTGTATGCATGTGCATGTGGGTGTGCTCGTTTGTTGGTTTGAAAAGTAGCTGGTACCTTCCCTGCCTTGTGTACTTGTTGGTTTATTACGCATCAAGCAACAAAAAACGACAACAACAAGGTGAAACAGGGCTTCCACATACGGAGCGCGAGAAGCCTCTGGTCACAATGCCTTGTTTCACCTTCGTTTCACACTTTCAGGTTCATCACAGTTTCTCTTTTTTGTTTGTTTCTTCTTTGATGGGTCTCGTTGTTTTACGTGATATTTATCTCTTTTCTTTCGTCGTCGCCGAGGCAGCTGTCTAGACGGCTACTGTTTTGGACCGACTCAAGGTTTCCGTCTTGATGTGATTTTTTCCCGTTCTCGTTGCTGTCTCCACCTACTCGATGAATCACTCTTGGTAACCTTGTTGGCCGTATCTTTCCACACAAGCTCCGCGTGTGCTCGCGAGCTCGAACTTCACAGCACTGTTAATCAACAAACTTTTGATCACAACAACAGAACACGTCAGCATTCAGTAGATGTCAAGACGTTGACTAATCTGGCTAGTGTGCCATCCGCACGTTGATGGAACGAGTCCAACCTTTGAGAGGTGGGAACACAATACGCGCACAGAGGATGCAGGCGAAGTGAGACACGCGAAATCTAGCTGCCGCGAGTCGCAAAAAAAAAAGAATAGTCGAAGAAATGCTGTGTCTCACGTGTGCGTGTGTGCGCACCGTCCAACCCTGGCCTTCCGAACTGCAACTCCCTACTCTTAAACTTACCATTCCTCCTCTTCTCTCTCTCACTCACTTTCTGTCTGTCTGTTTCCGTTTCTTTGCCTGTTTTTCCTATCTTCTCAACTTGCGAGAACAGCAACACTACAGGCACACGCACAGTACAGTACACGCAATCGGATTCGCGCGTGTGTGGTGAAACTGTGCACGGTGAGACCAATCTCATGAACTCGGCTCCTCGCACCACCATTGTCTCAGGCGCGGCTGAAGGGGAGGAGCTGGCAGCACCGTCTCCGTCACGCCCGACTCTCACGCTCTGTGAAAGTGGCGATGCCCCTTTGGATGTGTACGACACGGCCACCAGCACGCATCGCGACGTTTGTGAGCAGCCCAGGCGAGAGACCCTCACACGCGATGCCTTTGGTTCGTCGCCATCCCCATCTCGTGCCACACGCGCGGACGGCTCAGTGGACGGCATGAACCTAAGCGAATGTGACACAGAGGGCTTCCCGTCGACGTCGTCGCGGCTTGCCTCCGCCTCGCCTGCCGCCCCACTGGAGCTGGTCGAGCGCTACTTGCATTTTCTGGCCTCGGGTGATGCGTTTGCGGCGTCGCTGTCGCAACGGACCTCGTCACAAGCCGCCATCGCCACCTCGACGGACGCGATTACGGAGAAGGCGTCGTACCTGGCGCTGTCGGGCTCGCGCTCGAGCGTCTCATCAACCACACCGTCACGGGCCGCCGCCCGTCCCTCAACTTCCTCATCTTCCTCGCCCGGCGGTGACACTGCGAGAACAGACGCCAATGCTGCAGCCGCAGTAGCAGCGCCGTATTTGGTCGAGCCCGTGTTCATTCAGGCGTCGACGGTGAAGCTGCTGCTTAGGCGCCTTTCTGATGACATCGTCACGCTGCAGGACGCGCACCGACAGCAGGTGGCCATGAAAGTCCTGGACGACTCGTCGCCCTCGTTGAGCCCCAAAACCGTTGGCGCAACGGCGCTGGACGTGTCGATGAGCACGCCGCTGCACATGCCGTGCCACGCCGCTATCCCGCTCAAGCTGGACTTGCCCTTGAAGGAACGGTGCCCATTTTGCCAGAAACACGACTCCATGTGCAGTTGCTGTCACGCCAAGTGGTCGGCCATTCAGAGAGACATTCGTGAAAACAAGATTCAACCAGCCTATACCGCACTGCCCGCTGCCAAGCGAATGTCCTTGGCGTTCCTCTCCGCTGCTTTCGGTGATGGCGACCTGCTGAGTGCCCAGGTCTTCCACGATCCATTCTTGGTAGGCCAGGCGCAGATTCACTATCACACCATCAGCGTTGGCGAAACCTGGCGCGCCACGTTGGCCGGCGTCGCACCAAAGCCGAAGCCTATCGTCGTTGATTACGACCTCGACCTCTTTGTAGGCGACAGCAATCACGACGCCCAGACCCGCGGCGGTGACGATGCACTAACAGGCGCTACGTTGACCCAGGCCAAAGAAAGCGTGCTGTTGTGGCTCCAGAGTACGCTCAGAGACGCCGGCGCGGTGCACACGCTCCACGTCGCCCTGGCGCACCGCAACACCGCCACGACACGCGCGCTGCTCACCGACCCCGACGTGCACTTTCTCGCGTCGGAAAGCAGCGTTGACCCGTTGTCGTGCCTCCAGTGTGGCCTGCACGCCGTCGCTGCTGCGCCTCTTCCGCCGTCCCTCGTGCGTGTGCTCAACGCGAGTCTCGAATGTCGTCAACACATCCGCAGCGAGCTTGCCAAGGCATCGCTCAAGGAGCGCCGCTACGACGACGCCAAGCCGTTGCTCGAGGCCCTTCTACGCGAAAACCCCGAGGATGAACGGGGCCTGTGGTTATCCGCCGTGCTCGACTACGGCGAGAAACGCTTCGCCGCGAGCCAAAAGCGACTGCAGCACATCCTGCGAACCTCCAGCACGCAGCCGCTCGTCTTCCTCGACAAGGGACAGATCCACCGCCTCCTTGTGGATGTCGCGAACGCCCTGCAAGTGTCGCGTCGCCACCCGCAGCTCGAGGACCGCCACGTCTTGCTGCCTATCCGACGCCTGCCTTTCAGTGTCGTGCGTGACGCGTTGCTTCCGTTTTGTGAGCCGATCACACTGCTGCGAGTATATCAGGCCAGCCCCATGCCGCTCCTGCGCGCGACAGCCGAGGCCATCGCCGCCACCGCACCCGCACGTCTTCTTCATCCGGTCTTGACAGACGACTCGGCGCACTATGGCGAACTCGTGCTCGACATGATACACGAGTTGCCAGCGATGGAACCGGTCACGACGGCGCAGAAGATGCCCAGCTCGGAGGCGCTGCGGTCCTCGCGTGAGGAGTTGGACGGTGGTGTGTGTCCACCCTCGCAGGCACCACCACTGGCCCCTAGCGCATCGGAGTCAAAAGCGACCGCTCCTCCTCCTCCTGCACCGCAGGCCCTCGTCGCAGACGGCACGTTGCGGCCGCGCAGTGTCCACGTGCTGTCCATGACGGACTTCTGCAACGTGGTCGTGAAGGTGTCCATGGCAGGCAAACGCTCTCGTGCCTTCACCGCATCTCTGCGTGCACGAAGCAGCCCCACATCCCTGTTTGACCAGCTCGTGGGACCACTCGACCCAGTGACGACGTACCTCAACGCGAATGAGATTGTCCTCTCACGTGTCTTCACAGTGCGGCGACAGGCTGTCGGTGCGGCCTGGAGCGCCACCGCATACACACCGTGGGAACTCGACCTTCTCGCCACCGATCAGCTCTCCTCGTCGTAGCTGATCTCTCTTTCGCTCGCTTCCTTCTTTTTTTTTTTGCTGTTGCTTTCGCCTTTCCCTTCTTCGCTCCTACTACCGCATATTTGCCTCCAAGCGAAAATCGTTGAACATGCAATTCGACACACAAACACGAACACAGACACAGGTCAGGATATTGCGATGCGGTGGAACAAGATAGAGGAGTGATG
The DNA here is from genome assembly GCA_030849635.1 of Wallacemonas sp. MBr04. NCBI lineage: Eukaryota > Euglenozoa > Kinetoplastea > Trypanosomatida > Trypanosomatidae > Wallacemonas > Wallacemonas sp. MBr04. Next base: position 272,654 of record JASANR010001586.1, on the reverse strand, counting down.
ATGCCTCACAACCATGCTCTCCTTGTTCTGCTGACAGACTTGCGCGCTAAACCAGTGATTCATAAAGACGGTTTGCAGTCTCCCGTGCAGCTCGTATTGCTTGCGTTTCCCCAATGTCCGACCCCTCTACTTTGCATTACCCCCTTCACCTGCCTTTCTTTTTTCCCTCTCTTTCTCCTCGCCGCACCTCACGGCAACGCAGCTCCACCACTCGTGGACTTGTCGTTTGTTCCTTTGTATTGTGTTCCTTTTACCTTTTCATCTCGCTTCGCCTCCCCTGGCCTTTCTGACGCCATGACTGCGTATCACGCCGAGGAAGTCGAGTTGCGCGATGGCGAGTCACCCGCGCCACTGACCTCGACAACCGGGCGGCACCTGCAGAAGGTGACAGAGGTGTCACCGAACGCGTCCTACAGCGCCAAGGAAGGCAAGTCCATGGCGACGACAGAGGAACTGTTCTACAGCAATTTCGGCTTTCGCGTAACGCGGGAGGAGAAGGCTGCGGAGGACCAGCAACGTCGCCAGGACGCGGCCCAACAGGCGAGCTCCATGACAGCATGGGAGGAGGTGCTCGCGAACTGGGACACCACGCCATTTGAGCGCAAGAAGAAACTGTGCCGCAAGGGTATCCCGCAACCGCTGCGGCGGCAGGTCTGGCATCGGCTGCTGGGAACGACGGGAATCAGTCACCAAATGGGCCGAACGGAACGCTACGTGACACTGTGCCACACTCCCCTCGCCGACACCACCCTCGACGGCATCATTGAGCGTGATCTCAGCCGAACCTTCCCCACGCATCGGCTCTTCGAGGGCACGAACTCGAACGCCCCAGGCCAGTGTGCGCTGCGCCACATTCTCCACGCCTACGCAAACTACAATCCCCGCGTTGGGTATGTGCAAGGCATGGCGTTTCTCGCCGCTACACTGCTGCTCCAGCTGGAGAAGGAGCAGGACACATTCTGGGCCTTGTGCGCGCTCATGGAGGACCCGCGCTACCGCCTCGTCGGCCTGTACGAGGCGGGCTTCCCGCAGCTGCACTGCTGCTTCTACGTCTTTGAGCAGCTGATGAAGAAGAAGAACAAAAAAGTGTACAAACTCCTCAAGGCCAACAGCATCGACATGTCGTTCTTCTCCACGCACTGGTTTCTCACGCTCTTCTCGTACTACTTCGAGTACGGCCTTATTTGCGAGATATGGGACATGTTTTTGTGCGAGGGCTGGAAGCCAATCTACCGCGTTGCCCTCGCGCTCATCGCGATGGACACCTCCACGTTGCTGCACCAGAAGGATGAGTCTGAAGTGCTCATGGTGCTCAAGAATATTCAGGAGAACAAGGGCGCCGACACACTCCTCTCGACGGCAAAGAAAACCAAGTTCAAGACAGCCCTCGTGAAACGACTCACCAAGGAATACTATGTGCAGCAGAACTCTCAAGATTTGCTGCACATGCAGGAGCTATAAACAACTCCTTTTTTTCACCATTGCGTCTGGCTGTTGTGGTTGTTGTTGTTTTTTCTTGTCCGTTCGTGTGTGTGTGTGTGTATTCGTTCCGGTTTGTTTGCGTTTGCGTGCTTCATCTTACTACTACCCCCTTCCCTCCCCGATTGCTTTCGTTTGCCGGGATGCTTCATCCCATTTGCTGCCCAAAACCAATCGCTCAAGAAAGCTATCCTCAAAGTGGCTGAGAGCGCAACAACGCGCACCAGAACATCTTGCTACTACCAGTTCTTGCTCCAGTCAGTGTTGCCGCTCAGAAATCATCGCAATCTTGTTCACCCTGTGTTCTCTCTCTGCTCTTATTACCACATTCTATCACTTCCTAAACGTATCTCTGTCTCTTCTTTTCTTTTTTTTGTGTGTGTTTGCTTTCCCTTCATATCAAACACATTGATTTTGTTCCTTCATTCCTCAGTACCGACATTTGCTTTTCCGTTGTAGTGACTGTGTTTTGTTTTGTCTCCCATCATTTGTTTTTTTTACATTGTTTTCGCCGCTTCACTGATTGCCGTGGAGGACGCGACGTACACAAATGGACGACTTCAGTGTATTCGGCAACGAGCCGTCATCTTCGGCATTTGCCCCGGAAACAACGCCGCCGCGACGCAGTGGCAACAGTGACGCACTCGCAGACAACACGGATGTGACTCAGACGTACGTGACGTCCATTGATCAGGTGGCGCTCCTCTCACCCAAGGATACACACCGCGCCCCAAGCGGCAACGCTGGCGTCAAGTCACCATCGGGTCCGCGACGCCCCACGCGGCACCTCCAAGTCCCCGTCGATGGCGTCGCCGAGGAGCCCAGTGGGCAAGCAACACCCACAGCGCCGCCCGACATGGGTGACGATCCGCGACCTGTACCAGTGCCGGTGTCGCACAACACCGACCTTGCCGCGTCCACGGGTTCTTCCCATTCCAGCAGCCGCGACGGGTCACAGGGATCGACCACATTCGGACGCCCGTTCTCACCCAACACGCCGTTCGGCCAGCCGCCGCCCGCGCAAGTGCACAGCTCACCGCTGACGCTGCACCTGGCGCCGCGAGTCAAGGGTGCGGTGGAGCCGCAGCCTCTCCCTGCCGCGCGAAAGGGGCAGCTCGTCGCCGCGCCGACTGGCGGGAGTGACTCGGACACGGCGTCAGCTGGCAGTTTGCACTCTCGCGGCAGTCGCGCTGCACCCAGCGTGGAGGAGAGCGACACCGACGACGAGGCCGAGGAGCAGCGCTTCGTCGATGAGTTTGGCTTTGTGATCGACGAGGACCAAAAGGAGGCGGACGAAAAATTCATTCGCAAGATCGACGGCAAACAGGTAAAACGCCGTGAGATCAAGTGGGCGAACATGACGTCGGACTGGAGTCGCACGAACACCAAGATGCACTCCAAGCTGAAGGAGCGGTGCCGAAAAGGCATCCCGTCCCGCATGCGCGGTGTGGCGTGGCAGCTGCTGTGCGAGTCGCGTACCCTCATGAACGCGTCCGATAACGTCGGCGTCTACATCGCGCTCCGCGAGAAGCGTCTGGCCGACAAGGAGATCGACGCCATCATCTCGCGTGACTTGGCCCGAACGTTCCCCAAGCACATCCTCTTCAAGGACCAAGGCGGTGTCGGTCAGACGTTCCTGCGCAACGTGCTCCACGCCTATGCGGGCATCGACCCCGAAGTCGGCTACGTGCAGGGCATGGCCTTTCTCGTTGGCGCGCTGTCCACGCAAATGGGTGAGGAGGAGTCGTTCTGGGCTCTCCACGAGATGATGTACAATGAGCGCTACAAGATGCGGGAGCTCTTTCGTCCCGGATTCCCTCTGCTGCACCAGTTCTTCTACCAGTTCAAGCGTCTCCTCGCACGGCTGCTACCGAAGCTGAGTCGGCACTTTGAGACCCTCGGTGTAGACCCTTCCTTCTACGCGTCGCAGTGGTTTCTCACTCTCTTTGTGTATCACTTTCCGTTTCGTGCGTTGCTGCGCGTCTGGGACATTTTCTTCTCTGAAGGCTGGAAGATCATCTTCCGTATTGGCCTCACCTTGCTGCAGTGGGAAGAGAAGAAGCTGCTCGCGATGCCTTTTGAGGACGTGCTCGCGTCGCTCAAAACGCTTCAGGATGGTAAAGACTCCAAGGAACTCATCCGCCGTGCACACCGCATCAAGTTCAAGACCGCCGAGCTGAACCGCTACGGTGAAGAATACTGGCAAAGTGTGGGAGGCAAGTCTGACTGATACACACAGACGACGATGACGACGACGACCGCGCACATCGCCCCGTAGAGTGCTGTCCCACACACGGCTGTGTACTCTCTTTTTATTCTTCTTCTTTTTTGTTCTCTTTGTGTTCGACAACAAGCGTTTTTTTTTTCGTTCCGCTCCCAGTTGTTGTTGTTTTTCCCATCGCTTGTGACATGGTTGCTGCACAAGTACTCTTCCCAAACTTGCGTTGTTGCTTTTCGTTTCCTCTTTCCCACTTCTGCCTGCTACTCTCTTGCTTCTTTTGGCTGAGGCAAAGTGACGTTCAGTCGCGTCTTGTGAAAGCTGCTCAACCAAGGGACGAAGCATCCGCCACACTTTTTCTGATGATGTAGTCTTTCCATCTCCGTGTGCATTGGTCACGAACTGCCACGAAGGCCATATTGCGGTTGCCGTTTCTCCACATCGCGAGTGATGGCCCGCAAGTGACACGGGAGCTCTGTTGCGTGCGTACGTGGTGTGCGCGCATATACTTTCTTCTCCCCTGTCCTGTTACTTTTTATTTTCGTTGTCACCACATCACCATATTCCCAAGTCACGTGCTTCACCCTTCTGTCGATCATCCTTTCTCACACTATCCACAGCTGCCACACGATTACCCTTGCCGTACTGTTACTATTGTTGTTCTGCGGCAGTCTGAGATGAACGGCAAACGAAGTCGCACGCCTACCGGAGCACCGCCTCCGCCAACACGGGCGACGGCGACACCAGTTACGTCCCCATCGGACAATCCCCGCGCCACGCATGAAGCGAACGAGAGCACACGCGTCACATTGAGTGATGAAGACCGCCACCTCGTAGTGGCGTTTCAGAACGAGCTGATCGCTCACGTGAAGCGCGCCGATGAAGACGCTGTGCGCATTCGCCGTCACAACGCGCGGTGCAGACTCATGACAGTCGGCCTCTCTGCGGACGACGCAGAGGCCTATTTCCCTCCCGAGCTACGACAGTCGTCTGCGCCCGAGTGCCCTGTCGCCACACCACCGCCTTCTACGCATCAAGATCGCGTGGTTGAGGCGACGTGGCGTGACATCGCCGCGCAGGCGCGGCACTGGAGGGTCGACCCAACTATCTGGCGTCTCGTGGCGCTTCGACACAGACAGACGCAGAGGCACGCGATTCGCCTCGCTGACGCATGTCTCGCCCACGTCGCGCCAAGCTGCTCCCCTGTGACGAACTCGAAGGAACTCACGTGGACCTAACAGAATGTGTCTCCTGTGCGTATTTTCTGAAGGATGCTCGTGATCGAACACCTTTCACTCGAGTTCGACCTGTTATATATGGTATCATCGTTTTCTGCTCTCTGCTTCTTTTTTTTTTCAACCTTCCGTGTTGATGCTTTCCCTTTTCTTTTTTCCATTTACTTTTCTCACAAACAGTACACAGCGACATTTTGCCATTTGACGCCTCGTCGGTACTATTCACCTTGATCGATTGACTTCTCGTCTTTTTGTTTTTGTTCGTGTAACTGTTGTCACTTCTGCTGCCAATACTTACATTGTGTTGCCACAGTACGACTGCCTGCAACAAGCCTCGCCTTCATTACACTCCTGCTCCTCTGACTTTCTCACTTTGGGTTTGTTTCGTCTTGCTTCCTTCTTTTGTTCCCGACTTTACCCTTTCCTTTTCTTGTCTGCGAACAGCATCAGAAGAAACCAAGTGACACCTACCTTTTTGACCATGCTGTTCAACGTGCGTGGTGCGGCGAACCAAAATCGCCAAAAGGAGGAAAAGCCAAAGAACCACCTCCCCATTGCGGAGATCCTCGCGTTCCGCGACACATGGACTCAGCCCATCGCGGAAAACTTCTCTGTCGAACGCATCATGTTCGTCTCGCGGGAAGAGCGCCGCAAGAAGGCGGAGGTCCCCAAGCTCAAGACCACCGACAACGGCTTCAAGGTCCGTGACAAGTCACAGATGGACCCCACCGAAATCGAGCTGCGCCGCGTGCAGAGCACACTCAACAAGCTCACCAAGCAGAACTTTGACACGGTCGCGACGGAGATTCTGAGCCACGATGTCATCTACAACTCCGAGGTGCTGCACGGCACGATCAACATTCTGTTCAAGAAGGCCGTCGCCGAGCCCGTCTTTTCGCCCCTCTACGCGCGTCTCTGCGCGCGCATCGCGAACTACGAGAAGGAGCTGGTCGCCGAAGCCGACGCGAACCCCGGCAGCGAACTCGCCAAGCTCATTGACGCCGCTGAGGCGGAGCGTGTGAAGCGGACCATCGCCAGTGGTGGCGACCCCACCAAGGCCTCCGGCAACAAGGGCGACTACGTGCGCTACGCCATCATGGTGAGCTGCCAGAACTTCCACAAGCAGTTCACTGAGGAACCGACCCCTGAGGCCGAGGACTCCAAGGACAACCTGCGGCGCGCGAACATGGCCAACATCCGCTTCGTCGGGGAGCTGTACAATAAGAGCCTGGTCGGCACCCGCGTTATCAACTTCATCATCTCCAGCGTGCTCGAGGCCCGCCCACTGGACAACGACCACGTCGAGATGGCCATCAACCTGATGAACGTCATTGGGCAGAAGTACGACGAGCTCGCCGAGGCGGACGTGAGGAACTCGACCTGGGACAAGCTCAAGGCGCTCTCCGAGAGCGAGTCTCTCTCCCTCCGCATTCGCTTCCTGCTGCAGAACCTCATCGAGCACCGCAACGGCGGCTGGAAGTCGAAAGAGACCGCTCCACTCACCTCCTCCGGCGGCAACGAAGGCGAGGAGGGCGGCGCTGCCGCCGGTGCCCCGAGCCACCAGGGCCGTCGTGGCATGCCACGCCCGATGAGCACCGCCCAACAGGACAGCTACGGCGGCAAGCACCAGGGCCACCCGTTTCAGCAGGGCACCCGCTCCGTCACGGGCAGCTACGCCGACCTGTCCGGCAACGGTGGGTACCCCCCACCGCTGCCACCCCCGGGCAGCTACCACCCCTCCGGTCCCCCACCGTCCTTTTCCGAAGCCGCGGCGGCCGCGGCGGCCGCGAGTGGCATGCCAGCGGAACTGACCAAGGAGCAGAAGAAGCAGGTCGACCTCGCGCAGCCGTCCAAGGCGCTCACGGAGGCTGTCGAGACGTCCATCGTCGGCATCGCGCGCAGCGCCTTCACCAACGACGAGTGGGACGACGCGATCAAGCTGATGCAGGACACGATGCCCACGGAGAAGCAGCCGCACGTCGTGCGCATGTGCGCCGTCTACGCCATCACCACCAAGCTCGTCAAGTGCAAGGACGACGATGAGCGCGCAGGCTTCCTGCAGGTGCTCAATCGCCTCTTCAGCAGCGATGAGCTCCGCCGCGGTTACTCGTGGTTCCTGGCGCACGCCGTGTCGACGGCGATGCACGAGGATTACCCGCGTGTCTACAAGCGGTTCACTGATGTGCTTGTCCACTCGAAGGAGCTGGACTTCCTGGTCATTGTTGGAGACGTCATGGCGCGCACGGCGAACTACCTCGATGCTCTCTCCGTCGTTGACGTGAGTGAGGATTGGCCTGAGGTGTTTCTGGGTGTCTGGCGTGACTTTTTGAAGGCGTGGCGCGAAGCCCACCCGAACAGCAAGCCGTCCCCCGCCGAAATCCTCAACACGATCGCGAACGTGAAGCAGCGCCCGTTCATGGAGGAGATCTGCGGTGACTTCCTGCTTGCGCTTGTTTCCACTGAGTACGTGTCCGACAGCGACGTCCACAAGTGGTACGGCGACAACAAGGATGACGCCAAGTACCGTGGCCTCGTTGATGTCATCAACTGTTTCTTCCCCGTCTAAGGCTCGTGTACGGGCGCGTGACGGTGCGTATATGTGTGTGAGAGAGAGAGTGAGAGTGAGAGATGTTTCCCCCACCGAGGTCATCTAGATCACACACACACACACACGACAAAAAGGCAAACAAAAACATACAGTGACGATCAGCAACACCAGCAACTGGCCAAGACGATGACAGCTAGCAAAACAAGAAGAGATGGAACGAAATGCATAAGCTCATGAGCAAAAAAAAACACAAGAAACACAAAACACCAAGCAACTAGTGATAATACCGAGGTTCTACTCGCTTACAACATTCATACGTGATGGGCGTCAACAGGGAACACGTTGATTTTTGTTCCGCTTCGTCACCACTCACTTCTTCTTTCTTCCACTTTATATATATATATATATATCTTCCTTCTTTTCATCATTTGTTTTCTTTCTTGTCTCTTGTTGTCGTCGTTGTTGTGAGGTTTCGGTCTTCCGTACTGAATCCGGGCCTCGTAAACCATAAACAATCAACCCTGTCCACCAGAAAGACATATTTCGTAAACGCCGTCCTACGGGAGCCAGCGCAGCGATCAGTGTCGATGATGTGTGAGTGTGTGTGTCGTGGCCATGAATGTGTGCGTTTCTCGATGTGGACACTCGTTCACTTTGCAGGCTGAGGCCACGCCTCTGTCCCAATTTATCGTGCACAGTCGCGAATTGACTATGTCGTGACATCACAAATCTTCATCCCCATTCCTCCAACAAAGGTCTTACTGATACTACACTCTCCCATTCCTCTCTCTCTCTTCCTGTATGTACGTTGTCAGCAGAGTTGAAAATGCTTCGCAAGAGCACGGTCTCACTCAAGTCGCAGCACAAGAATGTGTTGCGCAAAGGCCGCCCACACATGATGAAATACAAGGAGCTCAACCGGTGGCAGCGCGAGGCGCAGGGCATTAGCAAATGGGACCAATCTCACTCCCACCGCCCGATGCCGTACGTGGAGCGCTTCAACCCCGAAAGCGTCGGCCTCGCCAAGGGCACATCCTCCTTTGCGTGGAAGTGGTGGTATACGCAGTACCCGTGGTTGCCGAACCTAGCCCCAGAGGGCTACAGTCCTCCGACACCGCAGGGCGTGCGGCCGCCGTCGTGGGACACTGAGTTCACGGAGGTGGTGCTGAGCATGTCAGACAGCGAGATTCGAAGCTACCTGGTCGACAAGCTCACAGAGGTCATCTTCACCGAATCCCAGCGCGATGGCTACGAGCTGCGTCGTCTCGACTTTGAGGGCAAGCCGCTGACGGAGCTGCCCGAGCGCCGCATCATTGAAACCTTTGTGTTCGAGGAGGACACGCTCCGTGAGCGCGTTCTGCAGCAGGTCCTCGAGGGCGTGTTTCGTCTCACGCCGACATCCGAGGACCGCAAGGAGCTGCGCAGCGTCGCCACCATCATCGATTTCGTGCTCACCCACGTGACGGTGGCACGCCCCCCACCAGAGACCGAAATCACGGCGGCGGCCAAGGCGATCATGCGGAGCCACCCGCTGCAGCCGCAGCTCGGCTACACGCACGCCTTGCCCACCGACACACGTGACCGCGTCGTGCAGGAGTGGGAGCGCATGCACCATCTGGACTGGCAGTTTGGCAGCGCCGTCTACGCCCCGCGGACTGTGGAGAATACACGAGGCAACTTGACGTGGCTGCGCGAGGCTCAGCACCACGCCGACCGCGTGGCGTTCATGGAATCGGTGAAGAGTGGTGAGGCCAAGCGCCAGCACATGGAGCGTGTCAAGGCTGCCGCCGCTGCTGCGCCTCACAGTGCCTAATTCAGACATTCCGCTGTGTCCCTTGTGGTTGTTGTTGCTGTGGTTGATTGTCGGTACTGTTGTTGTTGTTGTTGTCCCTGTTGACGGTAGTGGAGCATCCTCCTCCTCCCCCCACAGAAAAAGAAAGAAGCGCACATAAACGGCAATCCATGATGAGCATCCATGGCAGTGGCTCACCCACGCACATCTCTCTCTGGTGTCGCGTGGATCTGTGCTGTTTTGCCTCAGTTCTTCTCGCAAACTGTGGCACGGCGTGTGACACGGAACATATTTCGGCCCAGTCCACAAGTAGAGTGACAAACGCTCGGGTTGAGATGGCCCCTTTTTTTTTTCGCGTTGTTGTTGCTCTACCACTCAGGTCAAAAGTCTCGACTATGACTGTGGTTGCCTCATCCCCGTTCGACTCTCGTGAACCACCACTTGCCCATATCCACTTCCTCAATCGCCTACTCCCCACCATCTTCATCTTTGTCTCTCTGGTTCACCGTTTTTTTTTTCCACGTTGTCTACCTGATGGAGGAATCACGATGACCTCTTTTCCTGATTCTTCTTCCTCTCAGGCACCACCACAGCCTGTCCGGGAGTCAGCGCTGGTGACACAGCGTGCGCATAACGCCGCTCCTACACAGGCGACAGATGCGGTCACCGACTCACCAACTGACCCGGAACTACTGAAACAACAGATTAAGCTCATCCAACTGTGCTTTGGCGAACATGAGTTTGGTGTCCCTTTGGATAGCGCACCGACTGGAGACGAACAGGATGCCACGACTGCCACACTCTCGTCTTCGTCCACCGTAGCAGAGCTTCGACCGTTTGACGCGAAGCAGTTCGTCAACTCGAAGCTAGGCCATGGCGTATCGCTCGAGGTTATCTGCAAAGACTTGGACGTTTTTGTCGAACACGTGCAGGGCAAGATAAAGCGGCACGTCAATATGGAGTTGCATGACGCGTTCATTACAGCCTCCGGACAGCTGGTCGGCATGGAGGCCGAACTGGAGTGTGTGCAGAAACCACTTGTCGCCACAGTGAAGCGTGTCGGAGTGGCGACCGGCCAGATCAACGACGTGGAGCGTGCCTTGCAGTCAAAGATGCAGTACGCCTGCGATGCGGAGAAGGAGCGGCTGTTTGACACCACATTCCTGCGTGGCCTTCTGCTCTACGAGGCCCTGGTCGACTACATGGAGGGAGTCGAGCCGACGCTGCGCGACGACCTCTTCTCCGTCAGAGCCGCGCGGTTTGAGGAAGAGGAGCCATCACGTGCTCCAAGCGCCACGCCACTGCGCGGTGCTTCTTCGCCGCCGCAGCTCTCCGCCAGCAACACCGCTCGCCCTTCGCTGGCAAGGGCTGGTCAAGATTCCACAGCACCCGCGACGACCTCGACAATGACCGCTCTGCAACCGTCGACACTGCACCACCTTGAGCGCATGGCGCAGACGAGCGCCCAGCTTCAGCAAGTCGTGAATCTGCTTCCGCCGCTCTCGCACCGCGACAAGGACGCCGCAGAGATGCAGCAGTTGGCCGACTCGGCGAGCGCAGCGGTGTGGACACTGGTTCAGCAGGCCTTTTGCCGCGTGTGCGACGACTTTTTTGAGCAACCGACGAGCACCGTCACGCAGCAGCTGCGGCAAATCATGCACATCTATCTGCAGGCCAACGCCGAGGCACGCTTCGTGACGATGTTCTCCAACACGGTCCTGCGCCCGTTTTTCGACTCGGTGCTGTCCTGGAAGGCCGCCACACTGGCTCGGCAGAGCACCGAGCAGATGGTGTCCCTCATCGGTGTTCTGTACGACAGCATCCAGAACAAGCTGTCACCGCTGCTCGTCCTCATCCGGCGCACCTTCCGGAGTCAGATGATGCCGATCGTCGAACTGCTGTGGCCGGCTCTCTGTGAGGGCCTCATCAAGAAGCTCGTCACCCTCTACGACGCTGCGATTCCGGAGGCGTTCCACCAAAAGTACGTCAGCGCCTACCGACTCTACGGTCTTGTCGAGAGCTTGTGCGGATCCCGCGACGAGCTGGAGGCGTTACGCGCCTCGCCGGATGTTGCGCTGTGGAACCACAAGTGGAACACGGACGTCTACATGGCTCTGCGTCAGGCCGAGCTGCACAAGGCCTTGGACACGGCAGTCACACAATATACCGGCGCACTCGCGACAAGCACCGCGGCCGCAATACCCGCCTCGCCTTCCGCGCTCGGCTACTTTTGTGCGCCTGTCGAGGAGCTGGAGACGAAGGTCGCGTGGCTGCTGTCACCGGACGTGTTCCTGTTCGCCTGCGCGCCGAAGATTTTACGGGAGCTGGTGGCCTCCGTGGAGTCTGTGCTCGACAAACTACTGGATAGCATCACAGTGAGCACGGGCGGCTCGGCCCCCGCGGCCGCCACGGCGCAGCTCCTGGTGCAGCTTCTGTGCGACATCACGCAACTGCAGGGACAGGGTGTATCGCGTTGGCTGACGCAGCTCACCGCCTCTGCGTCTGCCGCGGAGTCGATGTCGGTCAGTTGTGGCGGCATGGCGGACGTGGTGCGCTTGGTACAAAGCAGGCTGCTGGCCGACTTTTCGTCGGTGGTGCAGGCGCGGGTGTCACAGGCCGTCGTGGCGGAGAGTCTGCCAGCACTCGAGAATGTTCGCTCCGTTCGCTTGACCTACTCGCATACGAAGAAGCCGCCACCGACGCAGCCGTCGTGGTATGTGGTGGATGTCGTGAAGCCATTCGACGCCCTGGCGCACCAGATGGAGCACTGGGGGACGCCATCACAGGTGCGGCGAACCACACTCCGGGAGGTCGCGAACAAGCTGGTTATTCAGTTCATCGCGGTCGCGCGGGACACTCTCGTCGCCGCGAAGAAGACGGAGGAAAGCTGGGAAAAGCTGAGAAAGCGCAAGGAAGCCACGAGCACTGGCGCTGCCGGTGGCGGTGACACGGCCGACGGCGACGCATCCGCCGCTGTGCCCGTTGCAGGCGCGCCGAGCATGTCCGAAGAAGGGAGCCGTGTGACACCGGAAACGGCGTCTGACCGCGACAAGATGACCATGCAGTTGCGACTAGACCTCAACGCGCTCCTCGCAGAAGTGGCAAAACGTGGCGTGGACCTCGCTCATGATATCCCCGCCTGCACCGCTGCCTTCAGCCTTTTACGGCGCGCAGAATGGATCATGGGCGCGGACATTCCCGAGCCGCCCGATATCGAAGCTGATTGACACTCAGAACATTCTGACGAACAAAAAAGAAACTACCCAGAAGGATACTGTATGTCAATACTTCGTTGCACAGTGGCCACCGTAACATGGTATACCGCTGCAGCGAGACAGAAGAGAGGCCTTCGTTGCCGCTCTCTTGCGGATTGTGTCACGGGCTAGCAGCTGTCACCGTGCGTCCCTGTGCAGGATGGGTGATCGATGGTGATGTTCACCTGTTTTTTTTCTACAGTACTACTACGTGAACAGTGACGAACAAGTCTTTCCCATATCATTCGCAATCCTTCCTCTCCTCTCACCTTTCTCTCCCTCATTTTTCCTCACGCACATTTGTGTTTTTTTTTTCACCGCAAAAGGATTCTGTACCACGACGACAGTGTGCTTCACAGCGAACGCGACCGTGGCATCGTAGCAGACCCAAACCACAGCGTCTCTATTGAAGGAGAAAAAAAGCAAGGCATGAAGAAATCATCCATCACGGGAGGCAGCAAGACCAAGCCGGTCAGCAGCCTCAAGGGGCAGCGCTCTGCCTCTGTGGAGAGTGACGCCGCTGTGGAGATGCAGCTGGACGAGGTGCGCGAGCTCTTGTGGCGCGCGCTGCCCACGGTGCAAGCCGCTCTCAAAGTGCACAAGGAACGCCAAGCGACAAACAGCGCTGACGACGCCGACGATGCCATTCCGCTAGGCACCTTTGACGACGTGCAGGTGCCGTGGCGTGACATGCAGGCGCTGGTCACGAATCTGTGTCTCGCCACGCACACGAACGCCATCCAAGACGACATCGACGCCGCAGTTGCGGGCGTTGTCGGGACAGCTGCGGAGCCCCTGCGAGCTTCGTACAGCAAATCTGATGTAAATGCTTTCTTAGACACCGTCCCGTCGCTGTGGATGACCGTGCAGGGCAACGAGACCCTCGGCGATCGCCAGCTTCGCCAGTTCTGCGAGGAGCTTGCCAAGGCCGTCACGGACGACGAGGAGCCCTTCGCGCTCGTTGAGCCGAAGCGCGTGCTCACGGTTGTGCGGGCGACAACGCTCTTCACGCCACTGGATCACTTTGTGACACTCACCGACGCGCCGCCGTGCGCGCCCGTCCTTGGCGTGCTCTGGCGTAATCTGGCCGAGGGCCGCCCCACCACGGCCATTAGTCTCTCACAGTTCCGCGTCTTTTTCGTCTGGTTTTACGCGCTGCACTTTGACAACACGACACCGACCCGCTCCGAAGCCGTCGCCGAGTACGTTTACCGCCGCTTCCGTGGCGGCGACGCCAGCGGCATGCTGTTGACGCACTTCGAGGCCGCGTGCCACTACATGACACAGTGCTACGCGCAGCGCCGAGATACGGCCACGTACTTGGAGGAGCTGGTCGCCGCTACTCACCAAACCCTGCGCGCCCGCAATATGGACACCACCGGCTCCGTCTTCTTCTCCGCTGGCGAGGCCGTGATGCACGGCATCGCGCCACGCAAGCCGCTGCGTGACCCACAGACGCTCTACATGCCCGATGAACTGTGTGCCTGGCACTTTGACGCGGAGCTGTACCAGACCCCACTCAGCGCGAACCGCATCTGCGTGTACGGCCAGCGCGGCGTCGGCAAGACCACGGCCGGAAAGGCCTTGGCGGAGCGCCTGCACTGTGCGCACCTGGATGTGCTCGCCATTGCTGAGCGCCTCGTTGCTGCCAATGACACCAGTGACGGACTCACGCAGCAGCTCCAAGACGCACTGCAGGACGATGCGCCAGTGTCGCTTGAGCTGCAGGCGGCCCTGCTGCGCCGCGAGCTCGAGCTCAAAGGCCTCTACCACGGCTACGTGTGGAGCGAAACCTTTCCGGTCACACCCGGGACGGCAGACAGCGTGAGCAGCCTACTGCAGGAGATCGGCATCGCGTCACGCGTTCAGCCGAACGTGTTCGTGCAGCTCACGATGAACGAGGCGATCTACGAGGCGCGCTCGGCCCAGCTGATGCACGCGAAAACCGTCGCGCGTGACGCGCTCCTCAACGACCCTACCGCAGCACGTGAGCGACTTTCCAAGGCACTCGAGGCCCAACGCCTGGCATGCGAGCAGGCATTGGAGCAGCTTGTCCAGTTGGAGGGTGCCAGCACAGATGGCACGGCAGGCGACGAAGCGGTACTCGAGGCCGCGCGCGCTGCGGCAGCGGAGGCGCAGGCTGCGCTTGAGGAACTCGAAGCTGCTGCTACTGCTGCCGCTGCTGACAACCAACACCACGTCAATCAGGCTGAGCAGCCGCAGGAGGAAGAGGAAGCGGAGGAGGAGGAGGAGGCTGAGGAACTGAGTGAAGAGGAGCAAGCCCGCCGCGCAGCCGCCCGTCAAGCGGCCCTGCGCACAGCGAAACTGGCCATGCTCATCGACGCCGGCCGACAGACCCTGTTTGACGCCCTTGAAAGCGACTCCGCTGAACAAGTCGTCACGTCCATCCCGGCCATGCGCAAGGCCCTGGAGAGCGCGGTGAGCCTGTCACAGCATCTCGTCGTGGATGGCCTCTCGGAGGCGGCAGAGCTGGCCGAGTACGTGGTGGAGGCTCTACAGTTGCAGCCGTGCGCCGTGGCTACGATCCCCCCGATCGACGAGGACACGGAGGCGTCGACCTTTCCCGCCACCGTCGCCGGCGACGAGCAGCTTGGCAAGGCGCTGGAGGACGCCGCCTCTGCGGCTGGGTACACGACGTCGTGGGTCTGGAAGCATAACTGCCCTGTCACCTTAAAGGAGGACGCGGTTCTCATGGGGGGCGCGTCGTGCTACCTGTGCGTGTTCCGCGGCGAGGTCTACTACTGCGCATCGCGCCGCAAGCGCGAGCGGTTCATGGGCAATCCGTTTTACTATCTCAAGGAGACCCCTGCGACGCGTCAGCGCATGCTTGTGCTCCCCACGGACCGCCTTCTCGCGCATCTCGCGGACACCAACGTGAACCTGGACGCGGTGGTGGAGCAGCTGGCCAGCACGCTGCGCCTCACGCGCAAGGACCTGCTCGAGTACGCCGAGGCCGTCCGTAGCCGTCGCGACCTGAAACAGGCGCGCAAGGACGCGCTCATGCAGCGCCGTCAAGAGTTCACCGAGGAGCGCCAAGCCCGCGACGAGCGCCAGGAGAAGCGCATGAAGCTTGATGCCAAGAAGAAGAAGAAGGAGAAGCGCAAGAGCGACGCACGCCACGCCACGGTGCGTTTCGCCAGTGACGTACCTGCTGGAAATGCGGGTGGTGTACCGCGGCGCAAGGTGCTCATTCAGGACGCCGTGCAGGAGCGCATTGAGGACGTCTTGGCCAAGAACCTCTCCGATGAGAAGGAAAAGGCCCGTGAGAGCGTGCCTGTTCTGCTCGCGCTGCTGTCTGCCGCGACGGTGGACAAGCCGGCCTTCGACCTGCTCTACGCGGAGCGCATGATGCCGGATCGGGTGCTCGTGCTGGACCACGACCCCGCCTCCGCGATGACGGCCGCCGACGACGCGGACGAGGAGAACGACGCTGACGCCGGCGAGCCAGAGGAGGCGGAGGTGGAAGCGGAGGCGAATGAGACGAACGGCGCGACCACGGCGACGCCGGTCATGGATCCTCTCCTTGAGCAACTCGAGCACGGTGCACCAACGGGGTGGAAGAAGGAGGACAGCGGTCTGCCCGCCCAGTCCTTCACTGTGACGCGCGTCAACGTGGCGGGAAAGAACGAGCTGGATCTTCTGCTCGAGGTGAAGCAACTCGTCTGCCCTGGTGCCGTGGCGTGCCAGGAAGGACTCGTGAACGAGGAGCTTGGCAACGAGGAGGAGCGCGAAGAGGACCCCGACGAGGAAGAGGAAGCCGCACTCGCCGAGGAGGAAAATGAGAACTTCCCACCGCTGCCACCGAAGCCGCCACAAAACGCACTCGCCCTGCCAGGCCCACGCTTCCTGGATCAGTTCGGCTGTCGCTTGAACTACTGTCCGGTGACGCTGCACGAGAAGCGCCTCGTGGTGCACGGCAAGAACGAGTACGTGACGGACTTTCGCAACAAGCTGTACGTGTTTGCCTCCGAGGAGTGCTTGCAGCGCTTCCAAGCCAACCCGCTCAAGTACGTGGATCAACCGCCGCCACGCGACATCGCACCGCGCATCTGGGTCGTCGGCACGACAAACGCGGGTCGCCACACGCTCGCACGGGACTTGCAGAAACGGTTCCAAATCCCCTTCTTCACGTACGACCGCAAATTCTTCGAGGCCTGCATCGAGGCGTCCATGACGCCAGGTGGCGCCGAAGTGAGCGGCATCCGCATCCCCTGCGACACCACGGGCAACCCGTACGTGCAACGCGCACAGAAGCTGCTCAAGCAAATCCGGGACACCGCGGAGGCGGAGGAGAAGGGCCTCAAGCTTCGCACGGAGGCGGAGCAGAAGCTTGAGGAGCAGGAGCGGCGCGCCGAGGCTGCCGGTGAAAACAGCGACCCCGACGAGGAATTTGTCGAGCTTGACGAGGAGGAGGAGGAGAGGCTACGTCAGCAGGCCGAGTTCGAGCCCGAAGATGAGGACGACAAGCAGACGCGCCTGACGGAGTCGTACCTGCGCCTCGCCAGCTGCGTCACGCGCTTCGAGCCGTTTGAGTCCAAGGGCTACATCATGGTGTGTCCGCCCTTCTCTGAGCTGGACCAGGACGTTCTCTTCGGCGCCGGCGGTATCCCGGAAGTGGTGGTGTACCTGCGCCAATCCGCAGAGACCTTCCGTGAGCGGGCTGAGGTGCACAACAGGGCACTCCGCGAAGCCAGCGAGGCACTGGAGGCGAAGAAGCGTACGGACCCGTCGATCCAACGCACCGCGGCCGCGCGTGAAGAGCGGCGCCGCGAGCGTCTCCTCCGCAAGTGGCGGCGCCGTCACATTGGTGCCGACGACCCACCGTCGGACGCTGACAAGGACGACAGCGACCACGATGCCGCGAAAGCAGGTGACAGTCACAACAAGGCCAACGACGATGATGATGCATTTGCTGAAATGGATGTGGAGGGCACGCTCTCGCTGGAGACGGATGCCATTGAAGAGTTCATCACGGCGGTGAAGGAGCGTCAGGTCGACGTCGTGACGATTGACGCTGGCCGTCCGCTCGAGACGGTGCAGCGCCTTGCGCTCGACAAGCTTCACGATCGCCTGGATGACCGACTGTCGTTTTTCTGCGCGTGCGAGGTCATCACGTACGACACGGCGCTGAAGCGACTGCACGAAGGCCGCACGAACCTCTCCGCCTTTGGACACCACGACCCGGTCGCGCTCTTCGAGACGCGTCTTGGCAAGCGCCGCACCTGCGTGCGGAAGCCCGAGGGGATCGCTCTCGTCGCCGAGGGCACACCCGCTGACGACGCAGCTAGGATTGGCTCCAGCTCGTCGCCGGGCATCCTTGGTGTGCCAGGGATTCTCGGTCACCGTGGCTCTGTCCCGCACGGCGACCACCACGACGAGAGCGAGGACGCGGACGATGCCCGCAAGGGAGGTGGCGAAGACGGGGCGAACAACGGCGATGATGACGGCGAAGACGAGGAACCCAATGACGAGCTTTCTGAATACGGTTCTGATGACCTCGGGGAGATGCTGGAGCGCCAGAAGCGGCGTGAGCGCATTCTTGCGAAACGTGCTGCACCTCGCGCATGTCAATTAGGGTGCCGCGTGTTCTTCTTCCAGTCGGAGCACACTCTTCTCGAATTCATGCGAAACCCGCTCTTCTTTGTCGAACAGCCACCTCTGCTGCCGGCACTGCGCAGCAAACCAGTGCTGACGGTGTTTGAGGACGAGCAGCTCACCGCAGCGAACCGGTACACGTGCACCACGGTGGGTGGCGGTCGCAAGCACCGCAGTGCGGCCGAGCACGCCGCGCACAACCTGCACTACGAGTTCATCAGCGTGCCGAAGCTGCTGTCGTGGGCGTCACTGCATCCCCGTCTCGGCAGCCTGCAGACCCGCGCCCTCGAGGCCGTGATGCAGCACACCGCTGACGAAGCCCTGATCACGTCGCTCCTCACACTGCGTCTGGCCGATGCGCGGGTGAAGCGCCACGGTGCCGTCCTGTTCAATCTTCCACGCAGCGCGGCTCAGTGCACAGCGCTGGCCGCAGACGTCGCCGCAGCGGCCTCGCCGATCGTGAAGGTGACCTCACTGATTCGCCCGGTCAGTGCGGCCTCGTCGCTGTCGCATCACACTTCCGCGTCCGCAACGGATGCTGCTCGTGTCGCCAGTGCCATGATGCCTGTGCTCCAATCCAGCAGTGGCAACGCCGTGGAGCTGCCTGTCCCGTACCCCAGCAACCCTGGCGATTTAGCCAACGTGGTGGAGATGGTGCACCGCATGGACGAGTTGGAGCAGGCCTCGCGTGATCTGCTGCTGCGCGCGGAGAACGGGTTTCCAGCCGACGTCGCGCAGACGTACTACTCCGCCGCATTCAAGGAGAAGGCCATGTCCGAGTATCGCACCTACTGCCCGTACTGCTGGATCGAGGAGGGCGACCTCGTGGAGAGCAGCAGCTCAGCGTACCGGGCGAGCTTCCTCGGCCGCCTCTACTTCTTCCACAGCGCGCTCCACATGCGCTCCTTCCTGTGCAACCCCAGCACCGTGGCGGACCCGTCGACCTCCCAGCCACTCCCACAACAGCTGCCAGAGCGCATTGGCTCGCGCACCGACGTCGACGACGACGATCTCGAGTACCAAGGATGCTGTCCGGTTGTGCTGTACGACACGCGGCAGCAGCGAGGTTTGCGGGGGGTGCTGGAGCCTGTGGCGGAGCCGGGCTCGCTCACGTGCCTCGTCCGGTACGATGGCAAGCTCTACGCCCTGCGCGATGAGGCCAACGTGCAACGCTTCATGCGACGCCCGTGGCAGTACGTCCAGGGGGCGGCCATGCCGCCGTCACGCAAGTGCCCACTGACGCCGAAGCGGCAAACGACGGGCGTCGAGGACGAGGAGTTCGTGCGCCGTCAGCTCTACGACCCGATCGCGCGGGCCCTGATCGCGGTTGGCACAGAGCGGCCAAACTACCCAGGTCTGACACCCGAGGAGTCCGCGCTCAAGTTCATCGCATTGCACATGAAGGCGCACAACGTGGTCGAGAACAACGACATCCAGGAGGAGCAGTACAAGACGCAGCTCGAGCTTTTCCGAAAGCGGGCCACACTGTACACCAAGACAGACACTGACGCGCTCCTAACGGACGACGCCTGTGCCGAGTACGAGCGGCTGCGTTACGGCTTCCAAAAGGTGTCTGAATTTGCCACCCTCAAGAAGGTATCGTAAATTGCATGGCAGAACGTGTTGCACACACCCGTGTTTCTTTTTCGTTTGTCACTACCAAGTTGATGTGATGCATGTACATATCTCGTTGATGACCCTTTCGTGTTTTGTGTTTGTTTATTGCTGTTCGCGCAGCACACTATCTCTTTCTCTCTCACTCAGCCCTGCACGCACAAGGCACGAGAATGGAGAACGACAACAGTCAGCACAGCATTCGAAGAACCAACAATCCGCAGATCAAATTTCGTTTTAGAATCCGTCGCCGTCTATTCGATGCCAGAGGGTGTGTGCTCTCTTTCCACATTTGCTTGACTGAGGCGCACACAGCAGCGTGTTGATCATCGTGATGATGGCAACCTGATGTGTGTGTGTCTGTGTGTGTGTCTAGACTGGAAACCACACGCGTCAAGCATAGGCGCACACGCGAAGCCAATTGACACATGTGCGGAACCAGACAGCAACGGATCACTCTTCACTGAGTTGCTGCCTCGAGAGGACAGACAGGTTACCGGCACCAAAACCACACTCACTCATATCCACAGCTATCACCATTTCACTCCCTCTTCCGCGCCTTCTCTCTCTCTACATGTATGTCTTTTGGTTTCTCCTTGACCTCTCGTTCATTTGTTGCTGTGACTGGATTGTGTTCGTCGTAGCAAACTCACGAACCACAACACGGCTGTCTCCACAAACGTAGTCGGTATCTTCTCGTTGCCGTTTGTTGCTCTGTTTTTTGTTTCCCTTCTTCTGTACAGATTACTATACCACTTTTACCGTTTTCCTGGTCTCCTTGCTCGCTTTACAAATGACGGATCAACTCAAACTGCGCTTCCGCTTCCCGGGTGCAAGTGCCCCACGCGAAATCCCGGTCGACGCTGTCTCGCCGTGGATTGCCGTTCTCTACTTGCTCGAGTCGGAGTCGGGCATTCCCCTCGAACGGCTGAAAATCCTGTCCGGCTTCCCTCCAAAGGCCTTTGCGCCAGAGGACGACAACACACCTCTGAAAGACTTGAAGATTCGCAACGGCGATCTCTTCATTGTCCAGGAGGGCGAAGGCACCGTGCGCATCGTCAACACGGGAGGCCGCTACGCGCAGCCTGTGTCCGACCGCGCGCATTTCATTCGCCGCACGTGCCCGTCCGACAACTCGTGCCTCTTCCACGCGTGTGCGTACGTGCTGTGCAACAAGAGCCGCAGTGACGGGCCCCGCCTGCGCATGGAGTGCGTGCAGCAGGTTCTCTCCGATCCCGTCACCTTCAATGTAAACTCCCTCGGACAGACACCAAACTCATACGCGGCGTGGCTCGCAAGTCCGAAGAACTGGGGTGGCGCCGTCGAGCTGCAAATTCTCAGTAAGTTGTATAAGACTGAGATCATCGCCCTTGACCTGGAGTCATCACGGATGGAGAAGTTCGGCGCCGATGAAAACTACGATTTGCGCGGGTTTGTCGTCTACACTGGCAACCACTACGACTGTATCGCCATGAATGACTCCTACGGCGAATCAGCGTTGGAAGGCAAAGACCAAGTCCTCTTCAACCCACGCGACAAGACCGTTCTCGAGCGCGCGCAACGCTTCGTCAAGGACGAAGGCGAGAAGCTAAAGGCCGACCGCAAAAAGTGACAGTGACTCATTGCTCTACACACTCCTTTTGGGGTTTTTTCTTTTTCCTTTGCCTCTCTCTATTCATAAACATTTCCACAACGGAAATAAAAGAGTACATGCCCCTTCCCTTCCCCTCTTCTCCCCTGCTCCGACAAGTGTCAAGGGCAACAATGTCCATCACACGAATCCACGCATGTGACTCACGTGCAGATGGATTCTGTGGCGGTGGCCCCAAGTAACACAGAGTGGCTGGTCTTCTCAACTTACGTCTCTCTCCCCCACACACACACACGTCGCTCTTTCCGTCCTTCCGCCTCCTTTCTTCCTGCTGTCATCAGGAATCACTCGCATTCATCAGCCAAGCTTCGACGCGCGATGTCGTCAACACGGAAGAAACCCACTCCGCCCATGGTGCACGTGGAGCCATCTTGCGCAGGAAGCACATTGGACCAATACCGCCAACAGATGGCGAGCATGTCGCAGGCACTCAATCAAGGTGGCCTGCCGTCGCTACTCCCAGTCGACATGGACCGCAACACACCCCGCGCAGCAGCGAGTCCAATCAGTGCGATCCCAGTCTCCACGTCCACCACAGGCACATCCGCTTCACCAAAACAATCAGGGCCTGCCGCCCTTTCTCCCAGACCGCCGTCCCCCGCAACGGGCATCTCGCTGAGTGGGCCCATTGAGCGATCCGCGGTGCTGACGGTGACCTCGGCTGAACCAAGCGGGGCTCACTCACGCCCCACGTCTTCCCTGGCCATCACGGCTGAAGACGTCTCCGCGATCGAGTCAGAGGCGGACCCGGCGCGGCTGCGGCACCTCCTGTACGCGGCACGACAGCAGCAACGGACCGACAAGGCCACTATTGATCACCAGCAAAACACGATTCGCGAGCTGGCGCTCAAGTTGAACAGCGTGTCTGAGTTCATTGACATGCAGGAAGACCTAGAAGATCGTTTGCGAGGGATGAACACGGAGCACCTGGCACAGATGAACGAGCAAAGGGAGATGGCCCGCGTCGCACGACTTGAGATGCTCGAGAGCCGCGTGAAACTGCGCTCCGTGGAGGAGGAGCTGAGGCGTGCGCACGAGGCGGATGTCAAAGCGCGTGCGAACGAGCTACTCGACGCGCGTACCGCACAGGTCAATGAAGAAAACTTTGAGCTCATCGCTGACCGCGTCATGCTGTCCAAGGACGTCTCCGCGAGCAAGTCGAAAGCCTCCACTCTCTCTGAGCAAAACACAAAGCTCCGCTTAGAGGCTGACCTGCGGGAGTCCACAGAGAAGGAGCTGCTTGCGCGCACGACCAAGCAGAAGCGGGAGATTGTTGATCTCAAGCGCCAGGTCAAAGCCATGGAGGACAACTTGGACAAAACCGCGGCGGAGTACGAGGCCCAGCTCGCCACGCAGAAGAAGACGTTCGCGAAGGAGCTGAGCACCGTCACGGCTGAGCGTGATGCCGCGCAAAACGACGCCCTGCGCCTTCACGCGGATCTGTCCAAGTTGCGTCAGCTGTCGTCGCAGATGATGAACCAGCGCAGCGAGCTGGAGGCGTTCTTCCACGCCGCTCTCGCCGATGTGAAGCGCGAGATTGTGGCAGAGCGGCGCCAGCTCATCGGGCACGCCGCACCAGGACCGAGCGGCACCCAGACGACCTCATCGGCGCTCCGCATCGAAGGCCAACCACGCCTGATGCTGACAGACGAGACGAGCTCTGCGCGTGATCGGCGGACTTGGGCGGTTGACAAGCGCGGCTTTCCTGTTCTCGTGGACCCGGCCAAGGTGACCGGCAAAGCACTCCCGCCCATCCCCCCAACGATGACGCAGTCGACAAACTCACGCGGCGGACAGACGGGGCCATCGCGCGATGTCGTGCCTTGGGAGTGGGACGGCACCGCCGGATACGATGACGAAAATGACGGGGTTGTCCTCCACAATGAGATGCAGACGGGCGCCAGCGTCTTCGGTTCCATCCCTGACGCGCCAACGTTGCGTGAACTCAAGTCGATCAAGATTGAGGAACTTGGCTGGCGAGACAAGGAGCGCGTCTTGCAGAGTCTTTTCCGTCGTCTGCAACGATCACGGCCTGGTCCGACACGCCACGGCGCCCACGCCACCGCCGACACCAGCGAAGTTGAAACACACGTCGAGGCCACACAAGAGGAGAACATCCCCGATGACTCCGACACATTCCTGACCCAGCAGTAGTGTGTTTGTGTGTGTGTGTGTGTCTGTGTGTGTGCGGTATCGCCCTCACCGCGCAGTCGTCTTACTTGTTTGTTTGTTTGTCTCCCGTCGTGTCACGGACGCGAATCCATGTAAATGACCAGTACCTTTCTGTTTTCCTTGTTTCATTTTTGTCTGGCTCTCTTTGTGGGACCGCATATGCAAATACACACAAAGTACGTAACTATGAAGATTTCAACACTCACCCGTGGGTCAGAAACGCGTGTCCCCGGCGACACAGGTGCACGCAGCAATGTCATCGATGTGACTCGCGTTGCACTGACCCCTGATGTACGTAACCTGACGAGGGCAATGCGTTCTCCACTACCTGCACAAAAATACAGTGAAATGTGACTCCCTGGAAAAAAAAATTCAGCATCTGTCACGCACACTCTTTCTCTGCGCCGGCACTCTCTCTTTTCACAGAACACCCTGCGACGTTTTTTTTTGCTGCTTTGCGTGTGGGTTCCCACTGCCGCCTCCTACAGCAACACACACACACACACGCAGAAGCATACATAGATCAGCACCTTCTGTGTGTATATATTTTTGTTAACCATGTCTGCCCCTGTTGCTGGCCGTCGTAAAGGACAGGCCGCAGCCGCACACACGTCGCCATTTTCTCCAACCACCAATGCCACCGCTGATAGTGAGCCCAGCTGGCTCACAGGTGTCAGTGCACCAGTGACATCCGGCCTGGCCACTTCGACATCACCCCCAGAAGCAGGAGCCGCAGCGCCACACACGAGCCCCGCTGCGATCCCGAACGCGTCAACGGATCCACTGGATTTTCTCAGCTTCGACACCGCAATACCTTCACCATCACCACGGCCGCAAAAACAACAACAACAGCAACAGCAGATCACGCGAACGACTTCGGGTGCCACCGCGTCACCGTCACCCACTGGCACCGTGACCCCACCACCACCAGCAGCAGCAGCAGGAGATACCCTCGACTTTCTCAATTTCGACACATCTGACACCGCGGTGCACGTGGTGCCATCGACGAGCCGCGCAGAACCTGCCCACACGGTCTTCTCAACGGGCAACGACCCGTACACACGCCCTGCCAACGATACCCTCGTTCGCGAGTACGAGGCTCTCTTTGCGCAGTTCAATCAAGTGGAGGCAGACCTGACACGGTCGAGCACCGGCGTGGCAGCCATCGAAAGCGGCTCGCACGACGTCGTCCGTGAGTACGAGATGGCCGACGCGGAGCTCACACAGCTGCGCCACAAGGTCGTCGAGGCGGAACGCACTGCGCAAGAAGCGCGCTCGTCTCAGCAAGCACACCGTCAAGCCGAATACGCTGCCACCGAGGCGAGCCGGGACCAGCAGAAGGACGCTGCCATGCACGCTGCACGCGATCAGTGGGCAGGGCGGCTGCAGGCGGCTAAATCTGCGGTCCGCACACAACGGGCGTCACTCGAGGCCACGCAACACGAGTACGAGAACATGCGAGGTGCCGTCACTGGGGCCGCTGCGACGGAGAGCGCGGTGCGCAGTCTGGAGACGCGGCTCGGTGGGCTCGTGCGAACCATGCGCGGCGACTTTGGGCTCCTCGTGAAGCCGCTGCTGTCACGCACGATCCAGGAGGAGATGGCGGCGGCGGCACAGCAGCGCGCTGACATCCACCGCGAGGACATCAAGACGCGCCGCGAGGCTCTCCACACGTTTACCGACGCACGCATGCAAGCCTTCACGGCACACATGTCGGACCGCGTCACGTCTCATCAGAACGCCGCGGACACCCTTTTTGGCGAACTGAAGCGAGACATGAACGACTACCGCGAGGCCCACGCTGAAGAGCTGCGGCATCGGCTCCTCGACTTTCAGGCTTCACTCAAGGACAGCTACGCAACGGCAAAGGCGTGCGTCGGCGAACAGCTCACACGCCAGCTGGAAATGGAGGAGCGGCGTCTCACGCAGGACAACGAGGCGTACACGGTGCAGGAGAGGCAGCTGCAGGAGCGCCTCGCGCAGCAGCTGACCCTTCTCCGCGACCGCACCAAACAAGAGCGCACGCTACTCGAGCGTAGCCACTTCACGACATCTGACGCTTCAGTTGGTGGTGCTGGTCGTGAATGGAAGGCGGCAGCAGATCGCCAGATGAGTCAGGCCGTTGAGGACATGACGCAGCGGGCACGCCGGCTTCACACCGACGTCCGGACCGAGCAGGAGATGCTGCGGTCGTCGGTGCGACGCGGTGCGAATGCCGCCAGCACGCGTGGGCGGGATTTGCCGTCTTCCCACGCGCAGGAGGCGCTGCTGGCGCGGAAGCGATCGCTGGAGGAGGCGTTCCGGCACTCGACGGCCTCGCTGGAGCGGTGGCGCTCTGCCGTCACGCCACTGGCAGATGTCGTGTCGCGGATGGGATCGTCGCTGCAGGAGCGGCGTGTGCGCCTCGCCGGCCTGCACGAGGCGGTGCGCGAGACGCGCCGGACCTGGGAGCACGACGTTCGCCAGGCACTCTCACACACGCTGACGCCGGCACGTGACGCCGATGCGCGCGGGCTCGTCTGGCCGGATGAGATCATGGCAGGGCTGGTGGATGACCTCACCGCCCGCCTGGAGCAGCGCCAGGCGCTGGAGCAACGCCTCCGTCAGGCCCGGCACGACTTTGTTGGGTCTCAAGAAGGTCAGGTGCAACAGCTTAAGCGGGCCGTGAAGGATTCCACCGACAAGCTGCAGACCGTGTTTTGCCTGTACGACCAGGTGACCCAAACTGGCACGCATCTGGAGGCTCACCGCATCGCGTTGGAGGCGGCAGCCGAGGACATGGAGTCCGCGCACGCCGCGCTTCAAAAGGACCGTGAGGCCGTCGACCAGCTCGACACGCGCATCCGCCTCCAAGCGCAGAAGGCACAGCACATGAGTGCCGAATTAGAGACCGCAGCGACGCCTTTCGAGGATGTGACAAACTACTACACACAGCACCGCAACACCACGAGCACAGACGGCTCGTCCTCGCTGTCGAGTGGCCGTCAACAGCCTGGCGGTGTCACGAAGGCAGCGACGCAACCACAGCATGTCATCTCGTCGCACACGACTTCAACCGGTCGCCAAAATGCGGCCTTCCCACCCACACCGGCGCGAAGAGGTGATGAAAGCCGAGACGATGGCCTCGCAGCGTGGGCGCAGACACCTGTCCTCTCACGTTCCCCCGCACACCGTCAGGCGGGCCCTCGCCGCTACGCGGCCAATGATGCCCGTCCACCACATACGTTGAGTGACGCAAGCCCGCAAAGTGTGATGCGGTCGTCAACGACGCTGGCCACGGACTTCTCGACGAGTCTGATTGGTTTCGATGACGACGACGATGTGATCGCCACAGATGACGCTGTTTTGCGTGACGACGATGGCCAGCTGTGCTACCAACAACAGCCACAACTGCAACGGGAGCCAGTTCCCCAGATGTACTCGGCACTACCACGTGCCACCCCGCGCACACATGAGTCACCGTCAGTCGATGCCGCCCCTCTCGTGGACCAAACAAACTTGGGCCGCTCCTTGACGACACCGTCGACCTCGCTCAACCCTTCCAGCGACGGGTAAATGGCACAGACAGCGATCGTTACTGAACTTTTTCTTAGATTCTGTTTTAGATTAACCGTCTTTTTTTTTTTTGGATCAGTGCACACGTAGTGCCTGTTACACTGTTGTTGCTACTGTTTCCGTTTTCCTTTGCCAGATGCTGTACGAATAGAATAACGCAAACCGAATTGACCGTGACCTGTGACCTCGACTGACTGTATCTTTGTCGTTGACTGTTCTCTTTCGATCTTACTCATTCACACCTCACGTGTCCTAACCACATCGTCTTTGCCGATGGTCGCTGCCTCCAAGGCATCAGTGTGCACTGCCGCACTTCGCGGAGCTGTTACTACTGCCACCACGCACTCTATTCATCTGTCTGTCTGTCTGTCTGTCTGTCTCTCCTCCCAAATCACCACGTCGCTACCGCCTCGTGTGACGTCTGTGTTCCAATAGAATTCACTTCTGCTTTGTTGGAGGGTTTTCTTCTTCAGCGGTCCATACAGTGTCTGTCGCCATCCTTTTCTTTTCTTTTTACGCGATGCTGCAGACCGAATTTACACTCTACCGCTTCGTGTGCGATCTCGAGACGTTCACGGGTCTCTTCACCGAGGACAGCGAAGGGAGGCATATCCCCGACACGGCTGCGTTCTGCTGCGTCTGGGGCCGCGTGCCGCGGTCGCAGATCACAACTCTCAACCCTGTGCAGCTGGAGCCGTCCGGAGGGACCGGCAGCACGTACTTCAAATCTCTGAGCTCGGACATGGCCCTGACATTTCCCCTCGAACCGACGTCACTGCTCATGAACGGCGACAAGGAGGTGCTCACGTTTCAAATTAGACCCACACAGTACAACGGCGGCGACATCCCCGTCGTCGCAAAAGGCACGCTAGATCCCTCTCCGTACTTTGGCAAGCCGCGCAAAAACTACGCCGTGAAGCTGCGCGATGCGTCCGCACAGGCGATCGGGAAGCTTATCTTCAACCTCGCCGTGACGGAGGTCGACGTGGACGACACCGAGGAGGTGCGGCGGGCGGCACGCGCCTCGCAGAGCGCCGCACGGCACTCGCAAAGTGGGACACCCTCTCGACCACCGCCTCCGCCGCGCTCCTCCACCGTGAGCCGCAATCCGTCCTTGGACCGCTCACCGCCGCGCACGAGCACGGCCCCCACTGCAGTGGCGAGTCCTGTGGCTGCCCTGGAGGAGGCGAGTGCGCCGGCAAAGGTCAGTCCACCACACCGACGGGACCGCGACACGAGACACTCGGAGGAGCACAACAACGGCGACAGCCCATTGCCAAAGGCGCCGAAAGAAACTGTCCACGACGAGAAGCAGAGGAGAGACGAAGAGATGCACCGAAAAAAAACAACGGAGACGCACAGCAAGGGGAAACGCTCCTCGTCAAAAGAGTCCTCTCCTGTGCTGGACGCAGCGACTGCAAAGGCGCAGGTGCCGCAAAGTCGTCACACCACCACCGAGACACCCGAGTCGCCGCGTGGACCGGCCACGGTGGAGAGTCTCCACATTGTCTTTGAGCGTGTCGCAGTGAAGCCGGAGGAGGTGCAGCTCGATCGCCCCTCACCCTTCGTCATTGGCGCCGTCTACGCGGTCAAGCTGCGACACGGCACCACGTCCCACGGCACGGCCAACATGACGTGCACCCGTGGGCATGAGATTCCCTTGCTCGACCAGGAAACGCGCCTGCCACTTTTGGCGGGTGCAACGGAAAAGCTGCGCTTTTCGCTGTGGGAAAACGGCAAGCAGGTCGCAGGCTTCTCGCTGGCCACCGATAAATTCCGTGGCGCCCTAGACCACACGAAGCCCTACACAATTCCCTTCCGCTATCACCCCACCAACCAAATGTGCACTCTCGACGTCACCGTCACGCGGACCCAGACGCCTCTGACGACGACCACGAAGCCGAGGAGAGAGGTGGTGGCCGCGGTCGCACCAACACCCGTGCCAGCCGTGATGAAATCCAACACCGCACCCGCACCGACACCAGCAGCGGCAGCAGCAACAGCGGCGGCAAGGATATCGCCTGTGAAGGTCCTGCACCGCTGGGGCCCCACCGACACCGTACCCGAGCCGACCGGGTTTGCCGCTGCACGCCCAACTGGCCGCGCGCCGCACGTGACCGCACCAGCACCCGGCATATCGTCTCAGCCGCACGAGCGTGAGCGCAGCACAAGCTCGCCCGCACCACATCCTGTTCCCTCAGCGACCCGCAGCGCGACCCAACAGGCCACTGCAGCGGTCGGTCCGTCATTGGCCACAACACCCCGACCCGGTGCGGCGCCGACCCGGAGCTCGCCGCTGCGTGTGCCCGCCAGCCATCACACGCAGCTTCGTCACGGCACGACGGGAGCGGCCTCCTCAACGTCGCCATCTGTCGCAGACACAGCGATGGAGTTGCGCGTCGTCGAGGTGAATCCCACTCCGGCACCGGTACCCACACACGGACACTTCCAGTCGTTGACAGGATTTACCGCGGCGCCGCGCCCAGGAGGAGGTCCAGCAAGTGGGAGTGGCAGTGTCGGTGGTGGCACGCCGCTGCGCCAGCGAGCGGACGTGACGACGGACGGGGCGGTCGCAGCGTTCCCGGTGGAGAGCCTCGCTGTGCCCCGCATCATCCCCGAATCCAGGCGTGCGCACTCGCGCGACCCGTCCTCGACCGCGCTCGGGCTGCCCAGCGAACCACAGCACGCGGACCCGTTTGCGCAAGGACGCGGCACACCCGTCCGCTCCTTCCTGCCGCGCACCACCTCCAGCCGCAACAACTCACTCACAGGGACCCCCACCAATGACGACTTTCCGCGCGGCGAGCCCCACACGACCAGTAGCCGTTCTGGGTTCCGCGCAGCCGCCGCGTCGTCGTTTGGTGAGCCTGATTCCGCGGAACACCACATGTCCTCAGTCCTGGCGCGGCTTGATGCGATGCGGGAGGAGCGCAACCGGACTCCGTTGTTCGACCGCAACCCCGCCACGCAGTCTGCCTCTGGGCAGCCTGGCTCGCAGCCATCTCTGCCCGCGGAGTGGCAGCAATGGCGCAACTCGCGTCCGCGCAGCTGCAGCGGCGACGGGGCGTCCCCATACGATCCACGCCGCTCGCCGTCTGTGAGCAGTGTGTTGAGTCGCGACGACTCCATCGCCTCCGTGTCCTCGCGCCGGTGCAGTCCGCTCCCGACCAAGTCGTTTGCCAAGCAGGCGGAGCTGCGACCATTCCAAACGCTGGCGGACGACGACGCACTCACCCGGTACCGTCGCAACCGCTGAGGCCGAGCTCATGGGGGAGAGTCGCCGACTTCAGTGGGCCGTGCGGTGACGTTCTCGCGCACACGACTTCACGCAACCCCTCCGCCTCGCCCCTCTCCCCCCCCCCCGCAATCTTTTGTTTGATCCTGATTACACTGTTGCAGCTACTGTTGTTGAATATCTAGACTAGATGGTTGTCTCGACCTTCATCCCACCCGCTTTTCCACACAACGCAAGAACACACAACGAACAGCAATCCCAAACGGCGCAGCAAATATGGCGAAACAATGCCCTTTCAAGTGCACTAAATCCCCTTACACTGACCTCACTACGTGTGAGTGTCTTGAGAGCTGCACCAAGTAACTCGCACTCACTTCACTTTTATTGCTTGTAGCGAACGCCTTTCTTCTGTACTGCGCACAGCATCAAAATGAAAAGTTGCTCACGTGCGCGGCTAGCTTCCCTCTCCCTCCGTTGTTTCCGGTGCACATCACAGCTGGCCCAATTGCCGTCCGCTCTCTTCATTCACATCCCCCCCTTCGTTTCTCCTTTCCTCTTCATTCACCACCAAAAAAAAAGAGCAACAGAAGAAATAAGAACAGAAGAGGCGCGTTGTCCCACTCCTCCTTGTTGTTCTCTCCTCAGGTTTCTCCACTCTCCTCACCGCTTTGTACTTTCCCGTTTTTTTCTCTTGTACTCACGTACATAGGTGAGAGTGTATTACTGACTGCCGTCACGTCGTGAAAGACCGTTACTGCACGTGGCTGCACCCGTCTGTTCATTTTGTTTGTTCACGCCTGCACTTGTCTGTGTGAGGCTCTGAGGTCCACGAAGTTTCTCTCTCACGGACTCTACTCGTCACACAACTCCAAGCAACCACCCGACACGGATCTCAAAAACAAAAAATAGTCAACACACGAAGAGAATAGCGAAAACCACAAACAAGACCACCGACATCTCGGACCAACGCACGCTATTCACACAGTCTTTGTGTTTCTTTCATAGTTCCCTCCACTTCTTTTTTCTTTTCATTTTCCTCTTTTTCGTTTGTACGTGCTCTTCTACAGCATTCTTGATTTCCCCTTTCCTTTCCTTTCTTTTGTTCGTTTCACGACAAGGCTTCCCCTCACTTTAGAACAATGTGCTGTGACGAGCCACCACACAAACGCAACTGGAGGTTGTACCACCTCCTTGACCTGATTCCACCGGCGACGCCCAAGCAGGTCAAGTGGAGCTTTCGCAAGGTCACGTTGCGGCACCACTACTACCAGGCGTACCTCGTGCTCTACAACCGCGCTCGCAAGTGCCTGTATGACTCCATTGGCGAGGACGGCTACGGCTTCATCGCGAGCGGCACGTGGGGCCCGATGATCACCGCCCTCGGCTGCACCGCCTCCGTCATTGTGTACTGCATTATTATGCTGATTGAGGTGGCGCTGCTGCTGCTCTTCTTCGCCTTCCTCGGCGCACAGGATGACCGTCTCATCAACTGGAGCTGGGAGAAGGTCATTGCCCCGCTCATGGCGTTCGTGTGCATCATGGTCATCACCACCATCGCGGCCATGATTTTCAACTTCTTCAACCCCAGAACGCGCCGTGAGGGCATGGCATTCATCGACCGCGTCTCCCCCATCGGCAACTTCCTGGCCTCATGCGCGTACTTTGTGATTCCGTTCGTCATCGGGACCGGCATCAAGGACGACTCGCACGCCAAGGACGGCCAGTGGCTCAAGATCATGGCTGCCCCAATCGTTGGCGATGGCTTGTACTACCTGACCTCGCTCATCTGGCGCTGGCCCCGTCGCATTCGCCTGCAGATGACCGTGAGTGGCAACGAGCCGTCCTCGTTCGTCTACGTTGGCATCTTCGTCATGGGCATTCTCCAGCTGTTGTGCTGCGTCGCACAGTGGATCCTCATCGGCGTGAAGCTGGACAAGAAGCTCACCCGCTCGTGGTACATCATCTTCATCCCGTTCTGCTTCCGCGCCGGCTTCCGCATTATCGAGGCCCTCATGCGCAGTCTCATGAAGCATTCCATCGGCGTCCGCTCGTCCGTCGGCGTCGCCTTTGACACCCTCGGCTCGTTCTTCTCCAACAGCATCCTGCTCATCTCGCTCTACTTTGTCGCGGTCCGCATCGAGCGCGGCCGACGCAAGGTGCGCCTCCCACTCGCCCTCATTCCGGTCTACATCGTCCTGGGCTACATCTTTCTGTGCCTCATCTTCACGTTCATCTACCTTCTCTGCCGCCACTGCCGCAACAGCCGCGTGGAGGAGCGCAGCGACGCGAACTGGGTGCCGCCGCCGGAGCGTACCGGTGTCACGGTGGGCGGTGGTGACCTGTCGCGCCCTGTCAACGCTGCGAATACGTCCGAGACGACGACGGGTCCGATTCCGAGCGTCACCAAGGACGAGCCGTCCCGCCGCTGGGATGGGCTGGACGACTTCGAGGACACCTCCTCCGCGGCCTTCCCCGAGGACCTCGACGACAACGACGTCGAGTACGACGACTTCTTCACCGACGAGGAAGAGCAGCTGTTCCCACGCGACTACTCCACCGTCTCGCAGTCCGCGCGCGAGTCGCAGCAGCCGTACGGCAGCCCACAAGACGAGGACGAACGCAGCGTGCCGTTCAGCCACGACGTGCGCACGACACCGAGCCGCTCCGCCCCGGCGCGTAGCGGGCGCAGCTCTCCGCAGTCGCGTGGCACGCCGCAGTCACGCGGTACGCCCCAGTCGCGCCGCCGCGGCCACGAGGCGGCGAGTGCACCGTCCCCACAGGACGACGACGACTACTCCTCCATCTACTCGGAGGAAACGTCGTACGTCGACGAGGGCTACTCGTACACCGAGCAGACCACCTACCTGGACGAAGAGTATGAATCCTACTACTACTCGTACACCGAGGAGTCCCAGGAGCTGGACAGCTGGGCCTCGTCTAGCATGCCCGCGACTAATGATGAGACACCGCGGAGCGTGAGCCGCCCATAATCCTCGCCCACAAATCTGCAGACACCGCCTTTTGCGTCAGGAAGGCGAAGACAGAGAGAATGAGTGCGTGTGTCTGTGTGTGTGCGTGACGGCCACCGCCTTCATCCGGCACACTCATACATACCGAACACATCCGCAACGTAGACATAACTCCCCCCCCCTACCCCACCAACTGACTGTGTGGCACATATACGTGTGTCAAGGGGACACTCGCTGTTTCTTTTCCCTTCTTTTGACGGATAGCGTGAAATCCGTGCGCTTCATGTCGCTCTCTTTCTCGCATTCTCTCTGTCTCGCTTCCGTTGTACCATGCCTGGCTTCGCCACACCCGCGGCGCTCTTGACAGTGCTGGCCGGAGAACCGACACTCGCCCCTCCGTACGACACACCCAATCTCCACACCGGCGCAGATTGTAACCATCGTCTTGTTTTTTGTTTGTTTCCTTTCACCTTTCCGTTGAGTTTTCTTCATATCTCCGCCTCTTTTTGTTTTGATTTAGAGCTGAGGATGGTAGTCGTGTGCTTTCTTCCTCAAACCCCTAACCACCACTTCACCCCTCCTTCGATGTTTTGCGCCGTTGTACATGGCAGTCGCATTGTTTCCTTTTTCGTTTTTTCTTCTTCTTTGTTCCCCTCTTTCCTGCCTTTCTTGTCAGCAAAACATCGTTGTAGGTTTTCACACGTTTGTCTCCTTTCAATTCATGTGAGGCCATTGTCGTGAGTCGTGGTGAGTTGGGTTGAAATGTCTTCTTTTCTTTCTTGTTTGTTGTTGCCGTCGTGATCGTAGAGGACAAACACGCGCGCGTTGTCTGATGTTCCTGTACGCACTCATCTCTAGAAGCCGGCCTTTGTTGGCGCCAGATGCATTTGTATTCCGGCGTTCTCCCGTTTCTTGTTTTGTTTTGTTTTGTAGCTCGTGATTCGTGTGTGTGTGTGTGCTGAATGAACTGTGCGTTGAGGGTCGACGACCGACTTCAACCGCATCCTCGTCAGCACCACCAGAACACTCCCCCGAGCTAGAGCAATGCGTCAAACTGGAAATTTCATCACAGTGCTGCTCAGAGAGATTACACGCGTGATGTGCTTTTCACTCTACTTGTCTGATATCTTTTGGTGTACGGTTTTGTGTGGTTCTTTTTTTTTTTGCGTTGTACCAGACCTCCATTGTTTATTTATAGTTTTTTCGCATGTCCTGTGTTTTCCCCTTTCCCGTTCTACTTCCGTACAGTACAAGACTTGACCACTTTGTGAACAAAATTTACACGAAACTTTATCAACAAAGAAAACACACAAGCACTGCGAGAAACCAGTGCGAAAAGAAACAACTCCTGATGGCAGATACACTGGAGAAGCCGTGAGTGTTTGTTGCGAGCTACTGCGCAGCGATCAGGCTTTCTGGAATGGACAGAAAGCTACGCACACGCTGCACCCGTTGTCGTTGTTTTTCCGTGCTGTGCAAGCGTGTCATCACGGTGCACTCAGCACCGTCTCACATGCTTTGCTTGTCCTCGCTTTCTTGTGGCCTGTTTGTATCAGAAACAGACCCACAGAGAGAGAGCGCGCGAGCGAAGCCGGCAGCAGAAGCGCAACTCGCAGAAAACTACATTTTTTTTGTTTTGCTCGCATCGTTCACTCACCCTGCACATATTCTTCCTCCCCCGCCTTTCCTCTCTCTCCCGCTACGCACAACCGCAATCTTCCCTCTTTCCAATTGACGTGCAGATGTTTGTTGTTTTTCCCGACACTCTCCTCATCTCACGGTCTTCGTGAAGTTTTTATCCGCCAACTTCTGTTTCAGGTTCGTTCTCATCCCTACACAGAACCCCCAACACACACACACTCTCTCTCACACACCTTACCCGTTGCGACATTCTTCTCAGCCACCACCATGTCAATCGTTGCCAACCACTCTATCCACGCCAGCGTGCTGGAGGACCAGTCCGCTGCGGCTGCGCGTGTAAACGCGATTCCTTCTGCTAACCTGAACATGGCACTGCGCACCAGGTTCTCGAAGCGCCTCCCGACCCACTGCCCCAACTCCACCTCGTACGCCAACTTCCCCACTCGTGTGGCGTGCCATCGCGGCGACTGGCGCAACTTCGTCGAGAACACCATCGAGGCTGTTGAGAGCTGCCTTGACATGGGCGCCGACATCGTGGAAGTCGATATCTGGCGCACCAGTGACGGCCGCTTCATTCTCATGCACGACGACACGCTCAACCGCTGCAGCAGCGGCAACGGCCTCATTCGCGACCACTCCTCCGACGAAATCGAGAAGCTGCGCCTCAAGGACGGCCTCGGCAACATGACCGACTTTCACATTCCCACGCTGGAGCAGGTGCTCGACCTGTGCCGCTCCCGTGGCGCCATCTTGAACCTTGACAAGGCTGACCTGTACCTTGACGAGATCTTGCCCATTCTCCGCAATGCCGACATGCTCGAGCACGTCATTGTCAAGTCTGAAACACCCTACATGCAGCTAGTCAAGAAGTTCGGTGAGGCGGTGATGCGGGAGTTTGTGTTCATGCCCATCATCAACGTGAACGCCAACCTGACGAAGGACTACATCGCAGAGGAATTCCGCTGGAAGCCCAACGCGTGCGAGGTGAACTTTGAAACGGAAGATTACCCTGAACTGCTCGAGTACATCAAGACGCTCGCCGCGCAAAACGAGGTTGTGCTCTGGATTAACACCATCTGGCCCACCACGTGCGGTGGCCACAACGACGATAGGGCCCTGAAGAACAAGGACACCACGTGGGGGTACGTTGTGAAGCACATCGGCGCGGGTATCATCCAAACTGACCGCCCAGCCATGCTGCTCGCCTACCTGAAGCAGAACGGCTTTCATGCCTAGTGTGCACTTTTGGAAACAGCGGTGGGCACCGCCACTTCTCTTTCCTTCACATTTCCTTGTTGCGCACATTGATTGCCGTCTTGCTTTCCGTTGACCACACTGGGCATGGCGTTTGGAGTTGCCCTATGCTCGCTCCCTGTGTTTTGTTCCTCTCCACCCATTTTTCCCTCGGTTTTTCTCTTCCACCTCAGTGCTCATGGCAACTGATGTGATCTATATTTATGGTTGCTTTTTTTTTCCACCCCCCCCCCCCCACCCTATCTTTCTCTCCCCTTTTCTCTCTTTCATTTCTTATTGATTCGCTTTTGGTTCTCTTCTCTTTCCGGGGCTGGAGACGTTGCTTCTTTCTTGCTTTCTATTGCGACCCACCTCGCCATCCCACCGATCCGTTCTCGCCATCTCTCTCTTTTGTGTCACCCTTCTCTTCTTTGCTTACACTGTTGCGAAACTTTCATTTACTCTTCACACACCCACAAACAGTGAACGCACCGTCTTCGGATACATAGTAAGATTGTGCAGTTGAGCAAAAAAAAAAAAAAGATGAATCGAACACAGAAAGAGGGAGAGAGAGAAACAAATGGGATCGATGGCAGTGGTGATGCCTCCGTCCACACTATATCGCTCACAGGAAAGAAGGAAGCGGAAAAAAACTACATACACACATTTCATTCCGGGTCAACGCACGCGCACACGTCTGTGGAGAGTTGTCTGTGCAGTTGATGCCTTCCCTTCCACTTTTTTTCTCTCTGGTCGTCTCCTTTCCGCCCCCCACCCCACCCCCTCTTTTCCTTTTCCCGTACATTTTTTTGTTCATCTTTCGATTTCTCCTCTTTCTTTTCTCTTTTCTCTTCTTCTGTTTTTTTTTGCACACGAGAACTGTTTTGTTTTGTTTTCTGTACTTTTTTGTTTAGGTTTACACCTGTCAGTTTTTTTATTTTTCCCTTTCCGACATGACACCCTATCTTCCCTTTCCCCTCACTCTTTCTCTTTCCATGTCGGTCGTTGAAACAGTTTTCCTTTTTCATTTTCCGTTCACCTTTGCTGACCACTTGATAGAGGTCGCAATATTCGTCTGGGTTCTCATCGTGGGTGGAAATCGAAAACTCGTCGTGTACCTCCCTGCCATCCACTTGAACAGCTGCAGTTCGTGAAAAGAAGATGCCTTTTATGCGGACTCCGGATTGAGCAGACGCAGCCATACACGACCAAGATCGATCTCCACGTGCAGTCCCTGGCACGTCGCCGCATCGCTGCTTCGTTCAGAAGTGCGTGCGGGGTGAGTACCTCACACAAACACTTCTACACACACACACACACATCAGAAAACAAGTATATATATATATATATATATGATATGATGCGAAAAGAAAAGAAAACATCGCATTTGTCTTTTCATATGCGAATGTCGGTATCTCATCATGGAAAAAAAAACAGAAGTGAGAATTGGAATGCACAGTGCCGAGACTGTCACGAGCTCTTTTCATCGTTCACCAGAGGCACCTATGTGGAAACGAAAAGCAGCGAACATATGCTCACTCTCTCTCTCTCAGGACAACACGATGCACGAAATGCTGAAGCGAAGCCACGACACAAAGATCTCGTGGACTCTTCTAAGCGTTTTTCGTGTATTGCTGTTCCTCCTTTTTTTATCCTGTGTTTCCGCTCCCGTTGTCCCCCTTTTACGCCTCACGGTGAGTGAGAAAATTGCCCCAGTCTCGGCACTCGTTTTTTTTTCTCCGTATAGCACGCAGTCATCCTCGTAATCTTCAACATTTCGTGCAGCGTGATTTCCTTTGATACGCGCGTTGCCCCACGGGAGAAGACAAGTGCAATACTCCAACTTCTTGGTTCTATTTCCTACTTTTTGTTTCGTTGCAGGTCTCTTTACTTTTTCTTCACTTTCGCTTTTCTCTTTTGTCTTTGCACATTGTTCGTGCCCTTCGTGTGCGCGTTGTGTGGGTCCTCTCTTCACTCTGTTTCTGCAGGAAGCTGCAATTCAGTCTGTCGAGCTTTGGCCATCACTCCGCACAAAAAAAAACCCGAAGAGAATGTGGGTCTTCAGCAGCAAAGCTGAATCTTTTGACCTGTGGCATGTGTGCTTGTGGAGCTTGCGAGCGCGATCTCACGATGTAACTACTGGCGATGCCTTTTTACTCTATCTCGTTGATTTGTTGTGCTCCTTTCCTAAACTGCACCCTTTTCTGATGTTCCAACCATCTTGTCACGCAGAAGCTTTCTTGTAGATGTTCACTTCTGTCCAAATACCTTCTCCTCTGTTCCCACGCACACATATACACACGCTCTGCCTCGAGGCGGGGTTGAAGAACTGTGGAGGACGGCACAATCACTTTGGCGCGCCATGTCAGACACGTCCTGGCAGCGACGCTTTTGACAGAAGACGAATAGCCAGAGGCTTTCGTTTCTAGCCCCCCAAAAAAAGGAGCTCCCAGCAGCGCTTTTTCCTAGACGTGATTCGGTTGCATTCTCCTTTGTTGTTCTCCATTTATGGAAACTCTTTTTCGTTGTTGCTTTTTTTTCTTGTTTTATTTATTTTCATTCATTTTTCTTTTGGTTCTCCGTGTCTTCAAAAGTAACCGTGATAAATACAAACAAGCGAACAAACAGGCAAGCAATAGTGACACCAGACTGGGTCGCGCGTTGCGCGACTGCAACTGGATCGTCCCCCCAGTGATCATCTTCACCTTGTACCGAGTCAATCATGGACCTCTCACTGCGTTTTTGCCCGTTTCACCTCCGACTGGCACGACTGGTGCGCACGTCATGCGGATTGTTTGTACAGGAAACGTAGTTCCACTTTTCCGTCGAGACGCATTTAATGTATGCCCTCTCTCTTTCTCTGTGTGAGCCTTTGTGTTCACCTCACATTTTTCTCCCTTCACTACTACACTCTCTTCCTCGTCCTGCATCTGTCGTTTTCCCAGGGATTACACTGATCGTCACTATTCTCCTTTCTCTCGTTCATCTCTTTCTACGAGAAGCCTCTATCCTCTCTCATTGTTTCGGTGATGCAGGCATGACTCACAGAGACCCAACCACCAATGAAGTCTATGCAGAGAGTCGTGCCGCGCTCGCCTTGTCGCTGCTAGACAAGGTGGCGTCTGTGAATCAACACAACATGCCCATTTCAACCCTGGACGCGTTTCTGAGCGCACCGGAGGAGACCAGTGCTGATTTTGTGCGCAGCTTCCTCGCACTCTCTCCCGTCGATCGCATGCGACTGTTAGCGGAAGAGGAAGAGCAAGGAGACGAGGCGGCGACAACAACACACGCACACGGCGAGAGCAATGGGATTGCTAGCACTGGGCAATCCACCGACAGGGTGCCTGCGCTGTCCGCAGTCAGCGAGGTTTGGCTCAACGAAAGACCAACGGCCATGGACATTGCCAACGCTCTCGCCGAACAGCCCGATGCACGCGCGTGTGTGTCTGACGAGGCGGCTCTAGCGGATATCGATGATCTGGAAGAGATTGACCTTGCTGTGGTCGAGGACGTTCACACGGGTCGCATGGTCGCTTTTTTCGACCACGGTGTCACTGCCGACACGACCACGTTTGACAACTACGTGGGCGATGACGAGGATGATTGCGGGGGTGGTGGTGGTGCCACGTACCGCGCCTCACAGACCGCCGACCCAACGGCAAGAGGGACCCCCTCCACGTATGCAGTGGATCACGTCGAGCTCGACACGGATGAGATGGCAGCGCTCCTGAGCAATGCGACGGCCC
Organism: Wallacemonas sp. MBr04; assembly: GCA_030849635.1. Classification (NCBI taxonomy): domain Eukaryota; phylum Euglenozoa; class Kinetoplastea; order Trypanosomatida; family Trypanosomatidae; genus Wallacemonas; species Wallacemonas sp. MBr04. The sequence continues at coordinate 232,693 of JASANR010001586.1, read as the reverse complement.
TCGATGACTTTCTGCGTCTCGACAGCGACCACGACGAGAGTGCGCCACCCGAAGCGACGACTGCACGCGTGCTGAATGTCGCTGAGGAGACACGAACAGACGCGCAGGCGACACGCGATTACGACGGCACCTTAACCTCCTCGTCACACCCGTCCAGCACAGACGCAGAGGATGAAGATGAGGACGAGGAGGCATTGTCGCTGCCGGGGCTCGATGAGACTCCCGACGGAGAGGCGGCCGACACGTCCGCGCCTACTCTGGCAGCGCGAAGGCGAGCGTCCGTCACCGCAGATGCTTCGGTGATGCAGTCGCTGCGCGCCATCGCAGACGAGAGCGACGACGTCGTGTACAACTTCTCTCTCGACCCACTTTACGACTACGACGCGGACTTGGTTGGTGAATCGTTCCGACACGGCGACGACCGGAAACGACCTTAGTGCGCCGTCTTTGTGCTGCTGGGGTTTCTCTGTATTTGTTTTGTTCGCTTCCAGATTTACCTTCTCTGTGGGGCATGTCATCCCTCAAACAAGCGAGGCCGTAGGGAAAACACACATCCTGATTGACACAATAGATCGCATTGACTCTGTAACCGACCATTGCCAGCATCTTTCGATCTCGATCATGACTCACACACACACACAAACAAAAAGTCCTACATGTGCCCCCCCCTCCTTATCGCACTCCTCTACTACACTTCCGTCTCCTCCTCTTCTCCTTTTCCCTTCATTCTTGTGATTCTGACTTGCTTGTGTGTTTTGACGCTTTGCGTTTTGTCGGTATCAGAAACTGCATCAGCCACCAGTTGCACCTTTCTCTCTCTCTCTCTGTTTCTTTTCCATACACACTACCATTTGTCTCCCCCCATTCTTGTCCTATCGTAATCATGGCGAGCTCAGAGGCCAACTATTGGACCAACACACGGTTCTACAAGGGGTACCTCCCTACCGCCGAGAATGCCGAGATGACCAAATTCGTCATTCTCGCTGCGCCGCTGGAAGGTGTCGACACGAGCTCCCACAACACGTCGTTTTCCAAGAACTCACGCACGAACTCTCCCGCGCTTCGCAGCTCCTGCACCCCGCCATCTCTCAGCGGCATGCCAAAGGATCCTGTGAATCCTGTTCCTGACAACTCGGCGCGCTCCTACGGCAGCGGCAGCCACACGGCCCGCCCAGACCTCGCCGACTACACGTTCTACCTTTTTCAGCGCACTGATGTCTCCCCGCCTCCGCTCAGGTACCTGCTGTCGCAAAAGAAAATCAGTAGCTGCTTCCTGATGTGCGAGAAGGTTGATTGCGCGTGTGACCGTCCACACGTCAAGCCTGGTGCGTGGCGCCTGCGCCTTGACACCCTCAAACAGCGCCCCATTTCCGCCACCACGAACGGCCATGTCGTGCACCTTTCGACCGAGAGCATCGTCCCCACTGCCGGCTACTTCTTCTCTCTCGGCCTGCTCGCCCACGGCGTCATCCACGCCGCCGTGCCAACCCTCTGCCGCTTCAATCAGCGCTGCACAAACGGCGCACTGTGCCTGTACATCCACGCGAATGCAGCCGCCAAGCCATGCCAGGTGCACGCGGCTGACCAGCTGCTGCGCGTGTGGGCGACGACCGTGTTGGATCCGTCGCTCGTGCAGCCTGAGCGAATTACCGCGTTCTGCGACTTTTTGGAGACCGAGGGCATCGCCACGGTTGGTGACCTCCAGGTGCTTGGCGTCGCGGCGTACGAGAACCTCGCCCGCCGTGTGCCTCTCGAGTGGGCCGAGATGTTTCTCCTCTTCTCGCAGTCACGCATCTTTGATGTCAAGGCGCCGCTGGCCGACTGCCTCGCGACGTTTCCACGCGTTCCGCACCCCATTGAGCTGCCGGACTCGCTGCAGCGTGTTGGCGATTTGCTGAAGCTGCCGATGCGACGCTTCGTTGAACTCGACATCTCCCCAAGTGTCATGGACGCCTGCGAGATCATCCGCTCCCGGTACGATCAGGACGAGTACAACGTCATCTCCCTCGACAAGGAAGCCCCAGACTCCTTCTTCGCCCGCGCCACGGGCATTATCGACCAATATCGCACCCACCATGCCCACTGCAGCTGGCGGAAGCACGACCCCACGCGGCCCGTTGTGACGTCCATCATCACCTTCGTTGACCCGGCCGCGTGCCAGTGCTTTCACGGGGCAGCGAACGGCTCGGCATTCGGAAAGGAGGCTGGGGCGTGCGACACGTGTGCGTCGCCAGTGCGCAACGCTGCCGATGAATACCTCGGTGTGCCCGAGGGTTCGTGGTGCACGTGCCAACGCCGCTGGGTTATCGGCATCAACTACGAGCTCAGCACCCCGAGTGGCTCGCGCTGCTCGGAGCAGAATGCGATGGGTAAACTGGCCTCCCTCGGCGTGCCGACGTGGTCCGTGCGCGAGGTGTTTGTGCACGGCGTGAATGCCAAGAAGGAATCCAACCCACTCTTCCCGTGTGGCGTCTGTGAGAACATGCTGCAGAAGGTCAACAAGGACGTCACATCCCAGTACGGCGGCGACGTCACACTGTACATGTTCGACGCCGTCAAGCCCAAGAAGATTGTGTTCCTGCCTGTCCCCGAGATTTCGCATCGCGATGGCTCCAGCTTCCAGCGCTTTGTCTCTCAAGATCTCAGGGACCACTCGCAACCTTAGCGTGGCTATCCCAACGACAACAACAACAATGACTGATGTTTCACTCTTTTACTGTCTTGGCGACAAACCACACACGCACACACACACGCAGACACACACATCCAAGGTGAAAAGGAAGAATCGTCGTCGTGAATAAAGGTTCCCACAAGCATCCACTTCCTCGGCAATGCAACAAAGTCCAAGTGGTGTCCTCAATGCAGACGCGTCTTGCCGGGCATGTCAGCCTCCTCGTGGGTGCGACAGCGGGAAATGCAGCCAAAAGTTACCGAACAAAAAAAAGAGAAATACTCTGTTGCAGATTGCTCTCCCCCATACTGCGATCTCTTTTCGACATCACACACGAGCGCGCTGGTCTCGACTTCGCTCTCTTCCTCTATCTGTACTCATTGCTTCTGTCACTCGTGTCCCTGTGTTTTCATTCCTCTTTCTCAACACACACCGTCTCGTAGCGTTGAAACGATGCCCCATATTTGTGCTCTCGAAGCCCTCCTGCTGGTCGTGGCTGTTGCGCTGCTGTCAGCACCCGCACCTGTTGACGCTGCTATCGTCAATCTCCAATATACCACCGGCAGCCCGCGTGTTCTCAACTGTGACACGGGGGCAACCAGCGCCACCGACTGCGACCCGGAGGGGTACCGGCTGTTGCTCACCGTCATTGCGGCCCCTGGCATCGCTGGCAGCTGCATCGTGCTGCTCCTTCTTGTCGTGTACTTTATTTCCAAATACCTGTGCAACTGCTGCGGTGGCCGTCAGCAACACCCGAACATGTGCTGCCCGAACGTGTCTCTCCCGGCCAAGTACAGCAAAACCGACCTCGTGCGTCCACGCTTCTATGCCGTCCTCGTGTTCGGCCTGTGCCTCGGTGGGTGCGTGTGGGGTGGAACGGCGGCGACGCATTTGCGCTCGCAGATCACGACCATGCGCAGCTCCACTGACAGCGGTGTGACAGTCCTTCAAAACGTGACGCAGCAGGCACCCATCACGCTTCAGTCGGTGCTGCTCAGTGCGAACATGTCTGCGGACGTCCGCGCAGAGCTGTCCCCTTCGCTCGCAAACTTCGCGCAAGCTGGCGACGCCGTCTCAGACGAGCTGCAGCGCATGGCGGACACCACCATCCTCTCCGTCACGCATTACCTGACCAAGTTTCTGTGGAGTGTCTACGTGGCGTTTGTCCTGCTCGTAGTCGGTGCCGTGGTGGGGCTGTGGGCGGCGTTCTGTCACCAGCGCCTGTACCTGCCCATGGTGTTGGTCGTCTTTTTCGGCGTCATTGGTGGCATGGGCACCTGGGGCATCTACGCCGCTGCGCTGGTAGGTGAGCGCGTGATGGACGACACCTGCCACGAAGTCAACGCGTACGTGACGGGACAGAGCAACGTCGTGGTCGCCGCGACTGGATGCAATGACACGCTCTTGACGGCGTTCGGCAGTTCTCTGCAGGGTGCGGTCGACACCCTCACGCAAGCCGCGTGCACCGCGCTGTTGCCCATGTGCTACCAGGCAAACCTGACGGTGCTTGAGAACGTGGCACACAGCCGGATGTTCGACTGCGCGTCTGCGGCGATCAACTCTGTCGCGACATGCCAGACAAAGACGCTCCGGGAGCTGCGTAGCCTCACCCAAGCACCGTCGATTTGGTCCAATACGCAAGCACTGAGTACGGCACAGTCACTTGGCTCAGTCTGCAGCGGCAGCAACGGGAGCACAGCGTCTGCAACCACGTGCACACTAGAGGCGTGTTCGACGTTGTGCACAATCGGCACGACGCAGTCCGCATTCGCTGACACTGTGGGTCAAGTGATCGATGAGTTTCAGTCCGCAACGACACTGAAGCAGACTGTCTACCGCGTGTCACAGTTGTCTGTTGTGACCCACTGCTCCGCGGTGCTGGACACCACTGTGCCGCCCCTTCAAGGCCCGTGTGCGACTGGCACGCATTGGATCTTTGCGGTGCGCCAGAGCGCCGGCTTTATGGCTCTTGTCTCTGTCATTGCGGTGTGCACGTACATTGTTGGTGCCAAGCGTTTCATTCCACTCAGTCAAGCGCTGGTGCCTCAGTACGGCTGAAACACAGCACACACGCGAGGGGCAAAAAAAAAAGACAAGGACAGAATCGCAATCCACGCACACCTTCCAGCTACCATGTATGTGTTTTTCGGGTCGCTTTGCGCCACCCTCCGTCTTTCGATGACCATGTTTCATCCACATTTTTCGTTTATCCCCCCACCCCTCTCGTTTTTTGTTTACATTAGATGCACGCTTGTTCACTTGCCGAACAATACAAACACTCAACTGAAGACATAAATGGTTCACACTCTGCAACACAGCCCACTCTGGACTTGGTGACTTGATCTGCTTCCGTACCCTACACGGCCTTTTTTCCGTTCATTTTCACACCACACTGTACTCTTTTCTGCTTCCCCGTCTCTCTCTCAATGGTGCACAACTGCATGGAGAAAACAGGTCACCTTCAACCGCATCATCTCCACGCAACCCCAATAAACACACACACAGATACAGCGTTGTCGTTAGACACTTCGTTGGCGCACCATCATTTTACAGTTGTTGTCACTCCCCTGACACTCCCCTGGACGTTTGAACGCCCCTACTCCTCCCCACCCCTCCCTTGTTTACGGCCAGTACTCATGTCAACGTTCACGGAGCGCCTTGTGAAGCAGATGCTCAAACTCAAGGAGGTTGAGATCGATTACGACAAGGAGCAGTCGGTACTGACGGCCAAGGAGAAGCGCGAGTCCGAGCTGCAAAAAGAGATCGAGGAAGCCGAGGAGCAACTGAAGAAGGTGGAGGCGCTGCGCAGCCATTTTGAGAAGCTCAACGACGAGGCCGAGGCTCAGCATCAGGAGACCAAGAAGAAGGACCAAGAGGAGCGAACTGCCATCTCACAGGGACTCACAGCGCAGATCGACGAGATCAACAAGATGTCCGCGGAGCTCGGCAAGTCCGAAATCGCCGCGGAACAGGAGCGGCTGAAGTACGAGCGTCAGCTCGAAATTTACAGTCAGCACAACTCCAGCGACGACAAGCTCAAGAGTATCAAGGAAACCCGCGACGAGGAGTTCAAGCGGCTCCAGGAAAAACAGGCCGCGGACATGTCGCGCGTTCCCGAGACGCAGCGGCTGCTCGAGTTGGAGACGGCGCAGCTGGAGGCACAGCGAACGGCACACGCGACAGTCAAGGCCAAGGTGGACGACTACGTCTCCCGCTTTGCAGGCATTCAGAGCTTGCTGGACCAGTCCAAGAAGCTGTACGAAGACGCCAAGACGGAAAAGGAGCGCAACCAGCGCACAATCAAGAAGCTCGAGGAGGACCGCACGCACGCCGTGAGCCGTGCCAAGACCAGTCAGAAGGAGCGTCAGAAAGAGTTTGACCGCATGCGTGCCGTTGAGGAGAAGCTGTCTGTGTTGAACACCCAGCATGCGAAGCTGCAGAATCTGCTCAACTATCTGGAGGGGAACGAGACAGCACCGCCCGCTGAATCCGACGCCGCCGCGGCGACTGCTAGCGACTCTGCGCAGGCGGAAGATGTGTCCCAGATCTCTGAAGAGCCGGATGCACCCATCGCCGCCAGTGCGCCGGTCGGCCCCGTCGTTGAAAATGACGTGACCGATGGTGATGAAGACGAAGACATCCCATCCAAAGCCGTGTGAGCACCTGAAGAGTGAGAGCTATGGCACGGGCTTTTCTGTGCACAGATCTGAAGCAGTCGGTACAGAACGAAAGAAAAAAACACAAATCAACGAACAAAAACATAAATCAAATCGAATCTACACCAGCATGGGGAAGTACGCATGCTTATTCTCGGAGGCTACTCCCCCCCCTTCCCCTCGTCCCTTTCAGCGTTTCTTCGTACGCTCGCAGTGACAATACGTACTCGCTCCTGCGGCGTCTCTACCGTTGCCATTACCGGTCGCCGATGAATGCCAGTCCGTGAGTTGCGACACTCAGCCTCATGACGTGTTAGTGAAGCCCCATTCTCAGTGCACCTTTGTCATATTCCTGCATCCCCTTTCCCCGTTTCCTTCTTTTTTTTTGTTGGCTTGCTTCCCCGGCAGCGCTCGTCTCCAGCGAATTCATCGAGTGCCTGATTCTGGTGCATCGCATCCTTTCATTCTCCTCTTGGGGCATTTTTTCATTACAGATGTATTCCGACAACGACGACGAGAGCACGTACTACCTCGACAGCTCGTCTATCGGGAGCGATGCTGACGATGGCACGCGTGCCGCGGAGCGGTTTGTGGAGGACAATGAGCCCACGACATATCATCGACTGTACAACGCACTGTTCGAATTCACAGACTGTCCGTTCCAGAAAGCTGTCCCCAACTGCTACCACACCAAAGCGCCGCGCAAGGGGCGTCTGCGGCACGAGAATCTCACTCACCTGCTCCCCTACACGACGTTTGCCCAATCGTGCGCCGTGACCGAGGCACCAGACGGCGCCGAGATGACACCCGTCGCCGCGGTGGGCGAATCGCCGCTGGAGGCAGAAAGCGCTGCCAATGGTCGCCGGGAAGAGCAGGAACGGCCACCTCGTGTGGCCACGGCAGACCAGATCGACTGCGAGGATGGCTCATACTACGCGCCGAAAGCCAGTCGCGTCTCCCGGTTCCTGGCGGACAACTTGTCACATTGCGTCGTCTTCCCGATTCCCACAGACGTTAACCGCGCGGTACTCAAGGAGATGCACGCACACGATGAGGTGGCCCTCCCTGAGCTTCACGTTGGCTACCGAGGCCGTGACCCGGCCGGCTGGGCACTTCCTCTCACAACGGATCCCGCCGTCATCGCGCACTTCCAATCGCACTACCGTGAGTGCCGCACGGCCACCGACGCGGACGTCAACCTCTTTGCCAAGTGGGTGCATGTGACAGACGGCGCGCCGCAGAAGACACGCGCGACGGAGCAAACAAGCACCGCGGCTGTGCAGGCGCCGCCGTCACTCTCCAGAGCCATCGCGCAGCACAACCACAGCACGTCAAAGCTCCTGAACACCGTGGCGGCGGCTGGCGGGTGGGACGCCGTGACGTTTGTGGCCGTCGACGTGGAGGCCTTTGCGACGCTGAAGGGCGGCGAGCCTTTGCCGGCGGAGGTGCAGCTGTTGCCGTGCGAGACGTCCGGCAAGGACCGCCGCAGAGTGACGGCGCACTTTTTCGTTCACCCCGGTCAACTTAGCCTGGAGGTGCTTCAGAACGTCGAATACACGTCCACACAGGTTCACTTTATCCCGTATCAGCACGCAACCTTCTTGCGGACCGACTATGCGGCGCTCGCCAAGCACATCGACGACTCCGCCCGTACGCGCAAGGACGTGATCCTCATCAACAAGGGCTCCGTGATGGACGTCGCGGCTCTGCTCTGGATCTACGCAGCGAGCGCGCTCGACAGCCGCCGTCGTGAGGCCCAGGCACCGTCAGCAGAGGAGGGCGACGATGAGGAAGCCGAGCTGTTACGCAATCCGCTTGCCGTACCCACACTCGACGAGCTCGCGTGCTTCGACATCTCTACTCTCAAGGCTGCGTTGGAGAAGGTGTTTCCGTTGGACGAAGCCACAGCCGCCGCTCAACGCGAGGAGCAGCGTGCCGCACAAAAGTCGCGACGTGTCCGGGCGTGTCACTACCACCGTGCCATCAAGCGTGAGATCGTGGCACAGCAGTTCTTGTACGACGACCTCAATGTCCACTGCGCGTATCGGGATGCCGCCCATCTCGCACAAGATGTGGTGAGTCTGCTGCGCCTGCATGGCGTGGGTACTGAGCGTGGCAGTGGCGCCAAGTGACGTGTTGTGTGTGTCCCTTTGTGTGCGACTGACTTGTCTCGTTTCCTCGTTCTGAACCGTACCCCGCGTACGTCTTGTGCGACTTCACTAGGTTCGCATTATTATCACTCGTCGACGTGTTTCTTTGTTTTCTCACAAGGACGTCCTCTTCCCTCCCCCCCCCCCCGCTTGTTAATAACAGATACAGACATACAGATGAATTCACGCAAGAAAAAAACACAGTTGGGCAATGACACCCGACGCACATAGGCGTGCGTTCGTAAGCGACGACCCGGTTGCCACTGTCACCTTTGTGCGACGGTGATTTGTCCGCGTCTTCACCTACTGCCTCTTATGCACACGCGTTCGCGCGCTTACATTGCGCCTAAGCAGGTCATGATCATGTTTTCGCGGACGCACTGCGTCGTTTCTGCCTCCTTGATTCCGTCACCAATCGCAACATCCCACCTCACTCACTAGCGGCTTCCTTCTCACACTCTTCCAGCCTCCACTTCTCACGTATCACACCTCCGTGTCTCAACTCGAAGAAACCTCACTGTATTTCTCCATCCCCGCTTCTTTCGCCTTGTCAGCAACATGTTCCGCGCTCCTCGCGTCCTGCTTGGCGTGAGCCCCTTCACCATGTTCCTCATGGACCAAAAGAAGAACCCTGCACTCAAGGGTCTTTCGATTGGCGACCGCGGTCGCGCGCTGCACAAGATCTACAAGACGCTCACTGCGCAGGAGAAGGCGACGCTGAAGAAGCGTGCCGCGAAGCACCCTGCCGTCAACTACAAGAAGAAGGGTGGTCCGCGCAAGCGCAAGCTCGGCGACAAGCAGTCAGACTTCGCCACGTTCGTTCAGGACAACTACCACCTAGTGCGTGGCTTGAGCAACAACAGGCGCTTTGCGGCCCTGTCCCAGATGTTCGAGCTGCAGAAGCCTCTCTCCAACGATCTGCAGAAGGAGCTGCGCAACCTGAAGCGGCTGGAGGCGAACCTCAACCGCGAAGCCGCCAAGCTTAGCAGCAGCCCCGTCACGCGCGTCGCCGCCCCGAAAAAAGCGAAAAAGCTGCGTGTGAAGACGGCTGCCTCGGCGTCCAAGAAGAGCACGGCGAAGCGTGTGGGCCGCAAGACTGCCAGGAAGCAGGTGAAGAAGGCCTCTCACAAGAAGAAGAAGTAACGTGAGAGGCTTGATGGCGCTATAGATTGTCCTGGCAGACACCAACACCTTCGTCATCACCTTACTACACTTGAAGGCTGACACACCTCCGCTTGTGTGTCTTCGACCACTTGATTTTTCCTCTTACTTCTTCCTTTTTTTTTTCGGCTCGCCGCCTGTTCTTCCTGTGATTTTTTTAATTTTCGTGTTTTCTTCTCTTGTTTGTTTCGTTGTTGCCTCTTGTCGGGACGGCACCTTGTAGGTTTCCTGTGACAAGTTCGTATCAAACCACTTGGTACTGCACACAGACCACAGTGCTTCTCCTCCCGCCCCCCCCCCTGTCGCTGTCATCGCGAAGGTGATTATAGATAGACCTCGTTGTTCGTTTACCACTACCATTACTATTCCCTCCACTTTTCAGTCAGATTTTTCTTTGTTTTTAGACGTGAAAGGAGAACCCCTAGCAAAAGGAAAGGAATCAATTCAATTCTAAACAAAACACGGAGTAAGAGTCGGCCACAGGAGCTGCCCATACGCCCGTCATTGTGCGCGAGCGTGTCAGGCGTGTGGTGCGAGCAGCAGCTGCGAGTGTGCGGGTGTGCTCGTGTGTCTATTCACCGCACAGAAACACGTATGCGGCACAATATACACGCACTGTGTGACTCCATGTTTCTAACACAACTCGTTTCTCAGATGTCTCCAGACTGTCTCTCTGCCACTCTTTCGCAGTGACCGGCAACGCAGAATCACTGTCTGGGGGCTAGAGGGAAATTGCCGAACCTCTCACCACACATTTCTGTTGACGTCTCTCTCTCTCTCTGAGTTACCAGCGCGCGCACACACTTTCGTCACTTCCATCAAACATCGTCCACGTCTTCTCCCTTTTCACTCTCTCTCCGTATGTATATCACACTTGACTTTTTACGGTCTTCTTGCCATGTACTTGGGTGCTCTTGTAAGAGGGAGTTACTTGTCTATCGCCCATTAACTATTACCTTTATTTTCCCCTCACGCGTTTTTTCTCTGTTGTCGCGTCTGAGCACCATTCCTCCGCGCGCGCAACTACTGCCTGACACTACTGCACTTTTCCGTCCCCTTTTTTCTCATATTGACTTGCGGGCAGGACGGTTGCATTCAAACGACTGAGCTCAGTACGTGTGTCTCTTTTTCTCTATACACACACACACACACACTAGGTGTTTTATTCCTTTTCGGTTGCACGCCCGCATCCACGCACCCCTGTACGTGCGCGGAACTTGCTGTCGTATCACCCCTCGCTTTCCTTATATTCTCTTATCGCCCCTTTTGTGTACCTCTACGGGTGGTTCTCCAATTCCTTACCACGCACGCCCTGAAACCCGCGCACATACATACATAACCACGCAAACAAAGTAAGGTGCAAACCCAAAGAGTCGCAGCAGCAGCAACATGCAACAGCGCGCCAAGATAGCGTTTGAACTGCAGACGTACTGGGCTGGCTTGACAGGGACGCTGCCAGACAAGGAAAAGGCCAAGTACAATGCACACGAGGTGGAGGCCGCTGTCAACGAAGGCCACCCCGCCGCAGAGGCGGCTTGCAAATTTTTGGCGTCTCGCAACATCCGCATTCCCCTGGAAAGCAGCGACAAGCCCACGACGGTGTTCATCTTGGACATTGAGGGCACGACAACGCCTCTGCCGTTCGTGAGTCAAGTTATGTTCCCCATCATCCTCGCCAATCTCAACGACTACGTCGTGGACCACTACCCACGCGACGCATCTGTTGTCGCTCACGTTCAGCAGGCGGGTTCGCGAAGTCCTGCCTTACAGAGTGCGGTCGACGCGGACATTGCAGGGGAGCACAAAGTGCCACAGCAGACAGAGCTTGTGCGGCACCTCTTTGTGGACCACATGATCGAGGTGATGAAGAACAACGAGAAGCAGCCGTACATCAAGGCGGTCCAAGGCGAAGTGTGGGCCGCCGCGTGCGCGCGCAATGAACTGACGACGCAGGTGTTCCAGGATGTTGCGTCGTTCATCAAGCAAATGGGTCGTCCCAACCAAACCAAGACGCGCGTCGCCATCTTCAGCAGCGGCAGCGTCCTCGCACAGCAGGTGATCATGGGACACACAGCCTATGGGGATCTCACTCCGAATATCGCCGCGTTCATTGATCCTAGCATGGTGGGGGGCAAGTTCATGCCGCAAAGCTACCATAAGATCGCGACCACCCTCACGAATCAACTGCGTGGAGAGTGTGGCGACAATATTCAGTTCATCTTCATCACCGATAACCCCACCGAGGCCTCATCGGCCGAGGCATCCGGCTCGATTGCGTGCTCGCTGCTGTGCTGCCGTCCGCTAAACGAGTGGATCGCGTTTGATGCGCTCCTCGCCGTTGGCTTGCCAGCAATCGCCTCATTTTCGCAGCTGACCGACCCTACCGCACCCGTCGATTTTGGTGGCCAAGTTCAAGACGTGCTCACGCTGAAGCGCAAGTACGACAGCTTCCTTTTCCAGTGAGATTGCGAAACAGTGTTCGATTTTTTTTCTTTTCGCTCCTTGTTGATAGCGACTGATCGATGACGACTCTCTTTCTTGATGAGGAGGACCAGTCATTTTTCTTTTTTGTCTCCAATGGATGGCTATCGAATTGCCGTGGAGAACGCCGTCTTTTTTTGTTTGTTTTTGTTCACTGTGTGTCTACTTGTTTTCTTATTGTCCTCCCCACATTTTTTTGTTTTGCTCTCAGTCTTGTCGCGCCGTATGTAGTTCATCTCACGTCGTAGATTTCTCATATAAAACTGTTCTCGAGTGACATTCACGCACGACTTGGTAAACCAAAAATAACAACAACAACAACAACCGAGGGGCCATTCTTCTCGTCTTACTCTGTGGTCTCTGTTACTGTCACTTTCGCATGGCACCATGTGTGTGCACACCACGGACGCCGCTGCGACTTCGTCAGTCCGCTCTCAGTTGCTCCCGTTCTGCCAGTTGCATACCCCCACACGCGTCCTCGTCGTGGTCAGAGCCGTGTATGTTGATTTCTGGTTGTGACCGAGCCCGGCTGTTGACTCTATTCACTCACTTCTCTCTCTTCTCCCCTCTCGTGTCCAAATGCCCCCCCCCCTCCTCCCCTGATGCACAGTGTGCGTGTGTGTGCATTTTGTGGTGCTTCGTTTTTTTTTTTTGCGCGTGCTCGTTGTAACTTCGTATTGTCTCCTCGGTGGCTGGTTGTGCGGCTGCAATAGATTTTGTTGTTTACCCTGACTGTATCTAGCTTCTTCGTTCTGTCCTTTTCCACTCGTGCCTGACTGTCAAGTCGCTGTTTTCTCTCTTCCCCACACCCTCTCACGCACAAGTTATCATGTCGAAACGTGAACCGCAGTCACCACGCCGCAAGAAGAGCGTGAACCCGAAGGAGCACCAGTTCATTGAGCCCGAATTGCTGCCAAACCTGAAAAAGTACAAGTACTCCGGTGCGGACTACTCGATCCTGAGCAACACGGTTGGGCAGCCCTTCTGGAACTTTGTGGTGAGTCTGGTGCCGATGAAGATCGCACCGAACGTGATCACGCTCTCAGGATTCGTGCTCGGGATGTCTGCCTTCATCTTGGTCGCCTGGTACACCTTCTTCGGTGGGGGCGAGTACCCGTCGTGGATTTGGCTCTACTGCGGCGCGACACTGTTCGGCTACCAGACGCTCGACGCGATTGACGGCAAGCAGGCTCGTCGCACCGGCTCCGGCAGCCCCCTCGGCGAACTGTTTGACCACGGCTGCGACGCGTTTCTGACGCCGTTTGTGCAGGTCAACCTCGGCGTCGCCACAAAGATGTCACCGCTGATGTTCTTCATTTTCTTGTTGACTTCCTCGCTGGGCCTCTTCTCGGCCATCTTCGAGCAGTACTGCACGGGCATCTTCGATCTCGGCTATGTTTCCGGCCCTACCGAAGGCATCATTTTGTCCTGCACCCTCTTCACTCTGGCTGGCCTCTTTTCCCGGGATGTCTTCGATCGTGTCATTGTGGGACCGTACGAGTACACCGTGCCTGCCTCGCTCGTGTCCGTCTTCACCGAGGCACCGGTGACGATCACCATTGGTACGCTCCAGAGCGTGCTCCTCGCCGTGTTCCTCTCCAGCTGGCTTGTGACGACGCTCGCAAACTACGGCCACGCGATGGTCCGCCCGTGCGCGCACGCGAGTCGCCTGATTCCCCTGCTGGCGCTGATCCCGTCTGTGGTGATAACTGTTCTGCACATCTGGCTGTACGCAATCTACCCGGACGTCCAGGCGGAGTACCCGTTTGCCTTTGAGCTCAGCTTTGGTCTCCTGATGTCCATCACTGTGACGCGCCTGACCATTAGCCGTCTCTCCATCGGCAAGTACCGCCCGTTTAGCCTCTTCTACATCACCACGTTCATCGTCACGGTGGCCCAAATTATTGTCCACTACACGGGCGTCAGCGGTGTCCCAGAGGCAACCGTGAAGCAGGTTGTCGGCATCAACATGTACGCTCTCGCCGTCTTGGGTGCGCTCAGTTACGGCCACATGATCGTTGCTGTCTTCCGTCAGGTTGCCGCCTATCTTGGGATTCACATCTTCTCCATCAACCCAAAGAAGACAGATTAATCGGTGTATCATAGCTGCATATAGAGAAATAGCGCCACAGACCAGTTTGTTTGTCGCGTCTGCAGAATCACACGACGACAGAGAATGGTCTCCACCTCCTCCCTTTCCCGCTTGTGGTTTGGACCGCGATACACGACGGCGCAATTGTTTTCGTTTTCTTTTGGATCGTTTGTTTGTGTCGACACATCTTTATTTCCACTGGCGTTTCTTTTGTCGGCTTCTCCCTCTCTCTCTCTCTCTCAGGGTATAGAGGCGGCACATAGTACTTTTTCGTTGCGCCTCCAGATGCTTTTTTGCGGGTCGCACCGGGACCCCAAAGCGCTATCTTAGTGTTTTCTCTCCTTTAACTAATTGTCCACTCCCTGACTCTCTGACCTTTTGTGTCTGCTGCACTAGTGTGCGTGTACTCTTGTGCTACGCTGCAGAACTGCGTTAATGCGGCCCAACCACGCCCTCGACAGCTACGTTTGACAAACAAAATCAGGAACACATCGACGCCATATTTGCGGTTGCTCATGTCTACATCATCAAAACATACTGTAAGTGATTACTTACTCGGTCTCTCTCTCTCCCCCCCCCCACGACTTGCGAAGACACGGTTGTGTCGTCATCGCCTCCCAGCCGAGGTGAATTTTCGTGCACTTTCCGATGGTTTGCGGTCTACACGGGCGGTAGATCACACCAAAGTGCACAGTCACCACATCCCGCTCTTTTACGCTGAGGTCTGAAACCCTTTCTGTTCCCCATTCTTCTTTTACTCCCAACCGCGCCACCCATCCTAAATCTCTCCCATATGGTATTATTCATCGTCACACAGTCGTTTACTAGACTATTTTGTTTTTTTTCTTTTGTGCTCTAGTCGCGGAGTGCTGGCCGTCACCATACGGATACACGCACACAGCTACTGAGAAACACACGGACTCACACATACATACAAGGGTCACGAAATAGCTGTATATTTTGTTCCTTTTCGCCGTTGTACAACAAGAATAACAAGCTGCCGAAGTATCACGTAAGAAAAAGAGGGACCCACACTCGCCGGATAATTTGATAACACTAAGGCGGCCCGTTGCTTGTGTCTGCTCCTGATTCGACAGGCAAGCAATGCTCTCTCATCACTCGCCACAGCGGGGCACCGCAGATGCACCTAGCTTCATGGCGCGCCTGACGTCATTCGTCAGTGATGTAGAGTTGACTGCACCACTGGAAGCCTTCTCCGCAACTGGAACCAGCACCAGCGGCGCGGAGAGTGCCGGGTTGGGCTCTGTGGCGGACACGGTGCAACAGGCCATGCAAACCGTGCCCATGCACGCGTTCGAGGTGAACCGCAGGCTTCCACTGCTGACACCCGTACGAAAAAACGTGAGCAGCCTCTCCGAGGACCCGGAAGGTTTCAGGCAACTGCAACGCGAGCTGTGTCTGCTCGTGTGCATCCTTCAGCGACCGAGAAGCACGTATGCCTACTGGCTCGGCTACACCCGTTTCACGGACGCCCTCTACCAGCTGGACCTTGTTGAAAGCATGGCGGAGGGCATGGAGCGGCTCTGCGAGGTGGCCTCGCAGGACGTCGCGCGACGCTCATCCAACGTGTTTGCGACAGTGACAGGGGAGCGTGGAGCGGATCAGTACGCGCAGCTCCTGCGACGATACAGCGAGGCGCTCCTCTTGTACGTCTTCTACCACTCGACGCACGCTGTCAGTGATGCGGGCGGTGGCCCAGTCGGCGGCATCAACTACACGCTTCTTCGCGCCATGATCAGCAGCACGGACGAGCCACCCGTGACGGAAAAGGCAGCGGTCAGTATCTTCCGCGTGGCCCAGCGTCTGGCCAGCGAGGAGTCACGCTGCCATCAGGGCAGTGCACTCATGCTCGCGTGTGTCTTGTCCGCACCGCACTTCCAGTGCGTGCTCCCTTTCGGGAGCCTGCGCAAGGCCGCCGTCGCAGCGTCCACGACAGCACTCGACGCCGTCAGCAACCTTGTGCTGGTCGCGTCCGTTCCGTACTGGGTGCTCGGCCGCGACGTGCTGAGTGAGTCAGATGGTGACGCCGCCGCGGTCAAAGCAGACGCCGTGGAGTGGCTGCGCACGGCAATGGAAGTGTGCGTTGTCGTGACTGTGTACGACGTCGACGTGTCACCGTTGTTTCGCCACGATGGCACAAGCGCCTCCACGTTCCGGCTCGTGAAGAGCGTGGTCGGTGAGGTCTACGAGTCACTGTGGAACTGCGTTTCGCCGAACGTCTGGTATCTGTTTAGCAAGGCTGCCCTGTGGAGCGCGGCGAGGAGCATGGGTATGTACGCCTTCGTGTGGGGCAGCGTGCCACGTGCACTCGCCCCGCTCCTATCCCTGCTGCAGTTTCAACTTGGCCAGTTCGCGCGCAGCCGATGCGGCGGCGAGAAAAGCCGTCCGAACGCCTCTGAAGACTCCGCAGCGGGCCCGAGCACGTCGGCCAAGGCACTCAACTCCAACTTCAACGCGCTCCTCTCCGGTGCGATGGGGGTCTCGCCGTACGAGCCGAGTGCGCACAGTGTCTTGAACAGCCCCGACCCCGACGTTGCCGCCGCTCGGCGAGCTGAGGCAGGTGACGACGACGAGGCTGGGAACGATGGTGGCGAGCAGCGAAAGACACCCGACTACACAATGGCTTTCTCCTTCAACACGGAACGGACACACACGGCGTACTACCTCGCCGTGTACGCGTATGCCATGTCCGCGCTGCCATTCCTTTGCGAGTGCTTTGGTGACGTTCAGAACACGCTGCAGTGGACAATCCCCGCGGAACTCTACCAGCAAGCGGCTGCCACCAGTGTGACGACGCGTGACGTGAGAAGCAGCAGCAGTGGTGGCAGCAACAACAACGCGGATGCTTCAGTGCAAGACACCCTCTCCCGTGCCTCTGGCTGGCTGCGCGACGTCAGTGACTTTTCCGTGGACCTAGACCAAACGGGCTCCGTGCGCAGCATTGACGTCCACACGTACCTGACGTTCCCCATGCAACCACGCTTCACAGAGCATGGCAAGGTGAACCTGCTGGCCCAGCTGATGGAGTTGCTGACGACCGTGGCGCAATCGAGCACCAGCAGCACCGCTGCCTCTGACGGGCTTGTGTACCGTCTCTCCGAGTCGGCCCTCGCGCTGCTGCACAGCCTGCTCTCGTGCTACCCACGCGAGGTCTCCGCGATGAGTGCGTTCGCGCACGTTGACCTCCTTTCGACACTGCAGGCGGTGGCGCTGTGGCAGCTGAGTCTCCCCTTTCCGACGTTTCACGCGCAAGAGCTCGTCTACAGCTTGCTCCACCGCTACTTCACTGTCTTTCCCAACATGCAGACGCTCACGTCGAGGCTGCTCAAGCCCGAGGCGCTACACGCGGTAGGTCGCCAGCCAGGCGTGGTGGAGCGGCTTGTCCTGGACGACTACCTGTACGCTCACCTCGTCACCAGCGACGAGGACGCCAGCGGCGTGTTTGTGCAGCCCATCCTCGCTGCGCTGTGCCAAGTTCCCGAAGGCATGATCGCCTCGACAATGGACGGGGGGCACCTCTTTGTCCGTTCCCTCGTGACTCTGCTACGCGTCATCCGCGACACCCCGAACGTGTCGCTGCGCCGTGTCTTTGATGAGGCCCCGCTAGACGCCGCGGCTCTGGTGCGCCGGTGCTGCGAGGGCCTCCTGTTCCTCTACAAGCAGTGGGTCGCGGGCAACACCTACATGGATAACCTCTCCACGGTTCAGTTGCTCGACCTCACTCTGGCGGTGCTGAGCGAGGCGCTTTCCATCACCAAGAGCGACTACGACGCGATCGCTACATTTGTCATGGCGAGCGCCTCTGAGCCGTACGAACCCGTCTCGCTTGTCGATCCCGCCACGTCCGCCATCTACGCTGTTGTGCGCCTCCTCTTCCATCCCACCCTCGACTCCCTCAACGTGGTGGAGCGCGCCGCCGAGCTACTGGCACTTGTGGCCTCGCATGTCACCACCCCAGTCAACACAACCTCGGCCGACAACCCTCTCTTCCACACACTGCACAGCAGCTGTTCGAAAGAGGCGGTCCTCAGCATTGCCAAAGACGTTCTGCAAAGTGTGACAGCGCAGCGAGGCCAGTTGGAGAATGTGCATCGTCTCGAGGCCCTCGCCGTTGTGCAACGCTACGACTGGAGCCTCTTCCACTTTCTCACCGGCTCTGAATCGCTGCCCGAGAATGCGAACGTGACGTCCATGCAAGAACTTGTCTTTTTCAAACGACTCAGAGAGCTTGTCACCGGATCGACGGCGACTCGCCTGGAGCAGGCCGCGGCGCTGACGCTCATGCGCGGCAGCACGACCGACGATGAGCCTGCACTTCTCACCCGCGTCAGTGGCCTTCTCGAACACCAGGATGAGAACCCGCTCAGCAACACGTTCGAGGCAGTCGCGTTGACCGCAGCGTGTGTGGACTACATGAACGTACGAACGGCGCGAGGCATCGGCAACACCATCGCGGCGGCGACCTCCACATCCCCACTGTCGCCGCAGCAGTCCACGCGTGCAGCGCGCGAGTCGAGCGTGAGCGGCAGTGTGACACCATCACGTCGTGGGGTTTCGAGTGCGCGTCTTGCCCCGGTGCCGTCGTCGCCGTCCACGCCGCGGCACACGTTCACGACCAAGCTCGACCGCGAGCAAAGCGACGCCGTGGACAAGGCCTGCCGCGGCGGCACACGTGCGCTGCAGGATGGCCTCGCGTTCCTCACCAAGTTGCTCGACAACCTCTTCTACGAGGAGCGTGTGAGTCTCATTGGCACACCTGGGCTCGTCGTCCTCGCGGCCGATGAAGAGGCTCCGATCGGTCTTCGACGCACGAACGGCAGTGCCACCGTCACGCGCGACCTGTCAACGACTGCCGCGGTTGAATCAGTGAACCTGTCTCGTGCCGGTGGCGCGGCCTTCTCGCCGATCGTCGCCGCGTCCACCCGCTCCGCCATCACGGCGCCGTTCTCGCGTCTTCTGCAGGACCAGGCGAGCCTCCAGCTGCCCGCCGCGACACAGTTGCACAAGCTGTCGGACTCTCTCTGGAACTCAGCTGGTGTGCGGAGCCGTCGCGGGGACGGCACTGTGTCTCGAACTGGCGCACGTGGCGCGCACCGCAGCGCTTTCCACACGTCTGTTTTGCCCGACCCGATCGCCGATGAGGAGCAGCTGTACGTGAAGCCGTACCCGCTCGTGCTCGGCACCACGTACTGTTTCCAGAGCACCGAGGACGACATCCACTTCAACGCCATCGCGTCTGCCATGGAGGCGATCGGGCAGCTGAGTCTCGTGCTCGAGAACACCATCTACCTCAGCAGCCGCGATCCCGACCGGAACACCCTCTTCCTGTCCCGCACCTTGCGGACACTGGAAGTGAGCCTCCAGTGCCTGCTCGTGCTGAAGCCGGCCATGCCGTTGCTCAACCGCACACTCTGGACGTACATCAGCCGCTGCTTGCGCCTAGTCCTCGCACTCTGCCGCAGCATCCGCACCGCGCACACGCTCGACGACGGAGACGCCTCGGAAGACCTGCGTACCGCACTGAACCAGCTCGGCCACTTTGCCGTGCGAAACCGCCACCACGTGCCCATTGTCAGTGCGTGCCTGGAGGTGGCGTACTCGCTGCCGCCGGCCATCTTTGCCGACCGCGATACACTCGCCCAGATCTTCACCGCTGCACAGTTCGCGCTGGTCAGCCACGTGGCTGACGTCTCTCTGCGGCCGGACGTGGTCGCCTTGGTGTACCACGTGTCGGCGTTGGCAGGTGCCGCGCTCGCCAACTGCCCAGCCCCGACGCTGGTCGTCCTTGTCCAGAGTCTCTGGAAGCACGCCGAGAACATCTCCCACGTCGTCGTCGCAACGGAGGCGAGTGGCACGGCCGTGTCGGTGCTGACTGCGTGCGTGCAGTGTCTGACCATGTGTCTGCACAACGCCAGCGTCGCGCCTGTCGTGCTCTCTGTGCTGCCGCGGGAGTCCGTTGTGCGCATGGTTGCCGCGCTCGGCCAGTTCCGTCGTTCAGAAGTGTACGACGCGACGCACCGTGTGTACGGTCGGCAATCGTGGCACACGGCGTGGGTGGCGCTGCTGGAGCTGCTTCACACGGTGGTCCTGTTCCACCCTTCGTGGCAGGACTCGGGCGACGTCGTTGCGACCGCAGATGACTGGCCCTTGAGTGTGGCGGAGGCGCTGACGGCGTCACCGCGCTTCAGTCAGGCCGTGAGCGTCTTTGACCTCTCTGCACGCTCTGCTGCCGCTGCCGCTGGAACGTCGCAGTCGCAGAGCAACGGAAATGCAGGTGCGGGTGGTGGTGCTGACGCGAAAGCTGGTGCCGGTATCCTGGAGACAGCCGGACTTTTTGTGTGGGACGTTGAGGAGGTGGAGCTGTGTACGCGGCTCGTGGCCACGCTGTCGGCGGTTGGCCATCACATGCCTCGACTCTTTCCGCTCGTGCAGAACGGCTTTGTGTCACTCCATCGCTTCCGCATTTTGCGTCACTGCACGGCCACAGACAGTCACGCTGACGTCGTCGCGGCGGAGAGCCGTCGCGTGGAGGTCGCGGTGGTGCGCACCGTGCGGGACCAGCTGAGGTGCCTGCTGCAGTGGCCCACCAAGGCGATGCCGACGAGCGACGCCAGCTACCCGGCGCTCTCCTTCCCGTGCTTCCACGAGTACGCGGTCAATGGCACGGTGAAAGGCGCCGTCGTGCACCAGCGAGACATCTCACGCTATCAACAGCGGCAGGCCGGGAGACAAGCACTCGCCGTGACGGGCGACAACGACGACAGTGACATGCGAGTCATTGTCGAAGCGGTCTCCCTGTCGATGGATGTGCTGCGACGCTTCATCGTCGACGAGCTGCAGCTGGTGCGTCGCCTCAGTGCGATCGACCCCAGCGCGGGTGGAGGTCGTTCTCCGGACGGCACGTCCACCCGACCTCAGTCGCGCGAGTCGAGTGTCACGCAATCTCCGGCACTTGGCGGCCGTGGTGCGCTGTCCGGCCTGCACGGTGGGTCTGGTGTGGTCGGCGACTCGCTGCTGTACGACGACGCCGAGACGGTCGTGACGGACGATGACAGCGGCACCATCGCTGGCGACACTGGGGTGGCGCTCCACGTGGCGACTCGCGTTGTCCACATTGAGTGTGTGCAGCTGGCACTGGCGCTCTTCACGGCTGCGGCGACCGAGTGCCTGTACGGCGAGACCGTCGTCTCGGGGCACTTTGACTCCCTCGGGTTTCAGCGTGACCTCTTGGGCTCCGTCAACAAACTGCTCGACGCACTCGACAGTGTTCACAAAGACATTCGAAAGACCAACTCACCCGTGCTGGCAGTTGCCGTGGACACGATGAGGATGAGATTGCGAACGATTAAAACGTCACTCCTGACGTAGGACGACACGATGCAGTTGCTGTTGTTGTTGTTGTTGTTGTTTCTGGTTCGATACCAGGCAAAAAAAAAACCCGTAAATCGATGCCTCAAAGCCGTCTGAAAACAAAAACAAAAAAAACAAATTCAAGTGCACAACAAGAGGTTGACAGCAACGGCTGTGTGTGAATAGACGCAGTGCTGCCAGGTTGTCTACTAACAGACAGACGCACACAGACACACACATCTCCCACACGCATATCGTCTCGAATACGTCGACACCTCTTGATGAATATTTGTTCTTCGTACCTAGACTCATCGTTGTTAGTCACTGGTACGTTGCGCAACTGTTGTCACAAGCTGCTGGTTTCGCACTCCAACAGGATTGCCTCGCTGGCCGACCGGCCCCTCTTATATTCACATCACGCACATATCTCACGCCTCACTCTCTCACACCTGTTTCTGGTTCCTTCTCCCCCCTCCCCTCCCCTCGCCCCCCTCTCTAAACAGTTCTCTGTGTTCAAAATGGATGCCAACGTCCTGTCACTCCCCCGTGTCTTGCTCATGGGTCTGCGCAAGTCAGGCAAGAGCAGTATTCAGAAGGTCGTGTTTGAAGGCATGCAGCCGTACGACTCGGTCAACTTGCCAACGACCGTGCGTCCCAACAAGTCGCAAGTTCACTCGAACGATTTTGTCAACTTTGAGGTCTGGGACTTTCCCGGCCAGAACGACCCTTTTGACCCCAACAGTGCCTCCCGCTACGACGCCAACGCGCTGCTGGAGAACTGTGGTGCCATTGTCTACGTACTGGACTGCCGGGAGCTGCTCGAAGATGCTCGTGCGCGTCTGCTCGACACAATTTGCGCGGCGTATCAGTACAGCCCCAGTCTCTGTGTCGAGGTGTTTATCCACAAGGTGGATGCGCTGAGCGAGGACCATCAGGCGGACCTGCTCGCCAACCTCCAGCGGCGCGTCGAGGAGGAGGCAAAGCAGCGGCTCGAGAACACGACCCCGCTCTGCCTCAACTTCAATCTCACCTCCATCTACGACCACTCCGTCTTCCAGGCCTTCTCGCTCGTCGTGCAGCGCCTGATCAAGAACAAGACCTCCTACATTACGGAGCTTCTGCAGATGTTCAACAGCAACAGCAACATGGACCTCTCGTACCTGTTCCTGAGCAAGTCGAAGATCTACGTTGCCCTCGACGAACGCAATCGTCTCAAGGCCCGCACCTACGACCTCTGCAGCGACGCCATCGAGGTGGTCGCCCGACTGAGCCGCATCTACGCCCCGCCGACACCGGAGCAGGCCGGTCAAGACGGCACACACAGCGGCAACGTCGGCGCTGGCGGCGTCCCGTCCGCGAGCGAGGGGGACCCCGCTGGTGGTGGGGCCACCGATGGCAGCGAAGACGTGCCGAGCACGAGCGCCGTCATCCGACTCAGCAACGAGGACTGCATCTATGTCCGTGAGCTGCCGAGCTCGCTGACGCTCGTCTCCATGCTGAAGCACCACGACTTGGAGAGCCGTGCACTGATTGACTACAACGTCAGTGTGTTTTACAAGGCCGTTCTGAAGATTTTCACACCAATCTGACAAGTTGTGTGTGCACTGTGTACGTCCGTGTGATTCACTTGCTTTCACTTCCATTCTTTGCGTCTCTTTTTGTTTTGTTTCTCTCTCTCTCTCCTTCAGACATCCTGCTGTCATGAATGCTGTTTCTATCTCTTGAAAGGATCTTACGCTCATTCGCCAGTTGCTTTGACGTACCATTCGGTGATGACTTGTTGCCGCAATGGATTGCGTTGCTTACGCGCACAGGGTGTGGATGTGTGCGTTTTCCACGANACGACCGCCCCCCCCCCCGCCACTGACGCTTTCATCTCGAAGAAACAACCAGTTCTATTTTCGTTGAACCTGTTCGGTCTTTGGCACTTCGCGTGCCCTGTCCAAGTGTCCCACGTGTGCTTTGCCATCCCATGTTCATATTCCCGATGTTTCTCTTTCTCCCACACTTGTTCTCCCTCGCTCTTACTTTCTGTTGCTGCGTCTTGTCGTGTCATTTTCACCTCTCCTTTTCGCAAGTATCAACTCCGCTACGTTTACTCATCGGATCGACGTGTTCTCTGGTATACTCATGGAGGCCGCCTTTGCCACTGTAGAGCCGCTCGCGGCCACCATGTGGGGCTTTTCCGCAGCGGACGTGCAGGAGCAGGCGAATCAGCTGAACCTCAACTTCGCCAGTGTGGCCCGTGAGTACCAGCACCCCTATACACATCCCATCTCCGACGCCTGGGAGACACACCCTCTCCATACCCTCGCACTCAACAAGCGCCAGTTCGACATGCTTCGCTACGGCATGGTGCTCGACGAGGCGGCTGGTCTCGTGATTGTCTCTGCGCCTGGTGAGCTGGTCGACTCGGGCATTCTCGTCGCACAGGAGTACGCGTCGCTCTGCAAGTCCACCTTGGCCGATCCGGACAAGCCTGACCACCCACTTCTCGCCGAGTACACACTCCTCGTCTACCGCTGTCCACCCCGCACAGGCGAGGAGGCGGACCTGGAACCGGAGCAGGGGGGCGCGTCTAGTCGCCGTGAGACACCGCAGCTACTTTTCCGGCTTGTATTTCGCAACGAGTCCTACCACCAGGACAACAAGGCCTTGCTGGATTGGAACAAGTTCTTCCCGATGTTTCGGCTCCGCGCCGTCTACGTGTCGTCGGATCTTGTCTACCCGCACATGTCCGAGCTGACACGATATCGGCAGTCGAACCCGGCCTACCTGACGGCGGCGGACGGCGCACGGGTGCCGAACCCGCGTGTGCAGGAGATGCTCTTCCGTGCGCCACTGCTCACACTGTGCAACTTGTGGATGACGGTGCTCCGGTCCGTTGTACCGCCATTGCCGCGTAAATTGCGGAGCGTCGATCTCGAGGCCGATGCCATGAACCGCTTCTTCAACACCCATCAGATGCTCCTCAACGGGTCCATCACCAACGCTGCCAGCCCTGGGTGTGACGACGCCCACGTGCAGAGCGAAACCGGCTTCATCCCACATCGCGTGGCGCTGGCCTATCTCTCCAACATGGACCGTCAGCAGCGCAGGGTGAGTGTCGCACCGCGGACAGCGGCTCTGCTGCACGCGTGGCGCGATGGCGAGATGGACATCCGCTACGTGCGCCACAAGGCGCTCCAGGGCCGCTTTCTGCCCAGTGCCGCCTCCGAGGACACGGAGGTGGTGCACTCTCCCTGTGTGCGCATGCTGCTGCTGCCGGAGCGCCGCCCGCTCAACGTGTTCGACGGTCACGAGCTGTGCGCTTACCTGCCGCCGCGTGAGGAGTACGCGCAGCCATCCGTCTATCGCACCGAGGCTGCGGAGTGCTTGCGGCTGTGGATCCTGAAGGGTCTCGTGCTCGCTGAGCTGCTCCACATCCACGCACTTTTCCTTGATTTGGACCCAGTGCTCATTCTTTCGCAGTGCGCCTCCTTGCTCTGGGTGGGGACTGACCACGAAGACGACGCTGACGCATCGTCTGCGACAGGCATCGAAGATCGGCAGCAAACACTCTTTTACCTGTGCAAGATCGTCCTCGAGACGGTGGAAGACTTTCTGCAGCACAGCGGTGTCGTTTGGCGCGTCGTGATCGGTGTGCGTGAAGACGACAGACAACCGGACGGCAACCTTTGTGGCTTGTGTGAGGAGATTCTCACGTTCGTGCGCGTCGCCAAGCTGCAGATTGAGTTGTCGCGACTGGAAGCGGTGAAAGTGGAGGAGGAGGAGAAAGACGAGTGCGGCAAGGGTGCGCGGGGGAATGCGTCCACGCGCGACGGTGCTGTGGCGATGGTGTCATCTTCGCTACGGCCGTCTCCGGCTTACTGCACAGCCCTCGTCGCCTCTCTACGCGACGCCACTGCGTCGTCCGGTGCGTTGGCCGTCTACGATGCGTCCTCCCGCCAGTATCCAGCTGGGTCTGTTCCACCGTCCCGTGCCTTCGACACTCTCCGCGCGGCACACGCGCGCGAACTGCCTGCGTGCACCCTCTACAACGCTGCCTCGCGTCGTGTCTACCTCTTTGATCGTGATATGTTCCCCCTCTTCGTCTCGCTCTGTGGGCCGAACAGTGACGAGGTTTCCGTTAAGGTGCTGGTAGAGGTGCTGCAGCTCAAGCTTGACGCGAGCGAGGAAAACAAGTTCCCCGCGATGTGGCCATTTGAGCACCCCCTCGTGCCTGTGGACCACTGCGGTGTCCCATACAACGCCGCCCGCCTGACCGCGTTTGTCAGTCAGTTCGCGATGAAGTCCTTCACGCAGCCTCCCGACGTCCGCAAAACACTGCAGACCGCGGAGCCCACTTTGAATTATGTAGAATTCTCAATGCTGATGCTGAATCTTGCGAGTCAATGAGTACCTCGTCCTCCTCTGTCTCTGTCTCTGTGTCTGTCTGTCTGTGTCGCGACGTAAATGTATAGAATGAAAGCACACGACCCCGACCACACACACACACACACATGTAACGTGCAGGCGTGACTTTTTTGTTTATTGTCGTTGTTCTTCTCCCCACTGGTGGGACTCATGTAACTGAAACTCAGCCAAACGGCCGGCGATTAATGTCTGTTTTTTTTTATCCTGGCTTCCCCTTTTCACTCCACTCCTTTTACTCGCCCCACTGAATGCGAGTGTTTCCATACGAGCAGGACATAAACTCCGCCTTTCTCTCTCATACACACACGCAGAGAAACTTTGAAGCCGTTTCTGATCCAATCAGTCTGCATGATTCGCAGACATGGGCGTCCAGTACTTTTGCACGGACATTCATTAGAAACTGTGTGTCCGTGTGCCCTGTGCCGCGACGCGCATCAATACATGCTCTCCTTGATTCAGCACGCACTTGTCATCCTGCACACAGCCTGTCTCACCAATCTCTTTCCCACACAAGCGCAGTCACCCCCCTCGTTCTCAACCATTTCATTGTCCCTTCGTTACGACAACCTGTGATTTGCGATTCAGTATTTGTGTTGCGCGCTGTGCTGTGTGACAATGTATGACGTGAAGTGAACCTGAGTTGTCTTCGTCTGTGCTTTCTTCTCCCCATTCATGGAGGTGAGTGCTGTAAAAGACAACAAGAGCTGCATCACTCTCCAAGTGTGCGTATACGTGTGTGTGTGCAGGCGAGTGACTTCTCGTCTGTGATTGTCTGCTGTTTTGCGTCCGTGTGTGCTGTTGTGCCTTGGCAGTCCCATCGGGGACTCTCTGGAAGCGATTCTCCCATCAATGGAGGCGTTTCTTCATCTGTTTCCGTAGAAACGCCGCTCACTCAGCCTGTCGCCGTCGTTGTCGACGTAGCACCTCTACTTACGTCCACTAACGTAGCGGGTGACTTGTTCCTTGCATAGGATGATAACCATTATACCATTGACCTGAATCCAAAAAACCTCTTGATGAAACGCATAATGCAATACGTATCGAGAAACTGATTGCAAGCATAATGTACGCGCTGTGTGGCAGCACCGCCAACCAACCGTGTCACTCCCCACTAACCTACCTTGTGCCGTCGCACTCCCATCGGGGACTCTCTGGAAGCGATTCTCCCATCAATGGAGGCGTTTCTTCATCTGTTTCCGTAGAAACGCCACTCACTCAGCCTGTCGCCGTCGTTGTCGACGTAGCACCTGTACTTTCGTCCACTAACGTAGCGGGTGACTTGTTCCTTGCATAGGATGATAACCATTATACCATTGATCTGAATCCAAAAACTTCTTGATGAAACGCATAATGCAATACGTATCGAGAAACTGATTGCAAGCATAATGTACGCGCTGTGTGTCGCTGCAACGCCAACCAACCGTGTCACTCCCCACTAACCTACCTTGTGCCGTCGCACTCCCATCGGGGACTCTCTGGAAGCGATTCTCCCATCAATGGAGGCGTTTCTTCATCTGTTTCCGTAGATCCCCCTCTGCTGTGCCGTTTTTTTTTCGCTGTTGGTGTCTTTTCTAGGCACATCTCCATTCTTCACTTGAGCGCAGTTGCTTTGCGCTGTTACAATTCTTTCCACTGCTCAGATATGCTTCCCTTGTGTTGGCTACAAGGATGTCTTGCTGCACCATCTCCCCGTTGTGCCAGTTGGTCTCCTTGCGGGATCTCTTCTCGTACGTTCCCAACTTCCGAAGTCAAAGTGCCACACGCCGCTACCTTCCCTCCATTCCACTTCTCTCCCTGTTGTCCCCCCCTTCCCCTGTCTACCTCTCTCCAATTTCTTTTTTTTTCGCACTCACCACACCACACAGATAGCGCAAACAAGTCTGTTTTGTATTTTAATATACCTTTATCCACCATAATCGTTTGCCGACTACTGCCCCTTCCCAATCGGTCAAGAGCAGCACGCAGCAAACAAAACCAACACAGCACAAAAAAACAAAAGACACGAGGTTATTTCACGATTCCCCGTCCCCCCAACACACTCGCAGTCACAAGGAAAGAATCATCCAGTGACAACTACATTCAAACGTATTTGACCCACTCTCTCTCTCACACACACAATGTCTGCCAACAAGACTGCCGAGAACGGTGGTGCGTCCAAGTTTGAGCCTCAGCAGATGTCCGCTGCTCAGCGTGGTCGCAAGGACCGTAGCGGCGCGGCGGCGGCCAAGGTCATGCGTGGCGGCGCTGTTGACGCGAAGGAGGCTGAGGCGGCACGCCCCAAGAGCCGCAACTACCCGGGAACGGGCAGCCACTTCAAGAACCCCACCGAGTTCCTAGCGGGCCCATCCGAGCCCGGCAAGATCCGCCCGAGCATCCGTCGCTTCGACAACGCGGAGAAGGATACGGTCGCGATCATGCTTACCGACGAGTTCATGATGTCTGGTGGCATCCCTCCGGAGGGCGGCAACGGCAAGGGCAACGCGGCAGCCAACAAGTCTCGCTCGGCCGGCGGCAACGGTATGGGCAACGCGGCAGCCAACAAGTCTCGCTCGGCTGCCTTCAGCTCCGGCCCCTCCTACTCCACGCGCGGCGACACGTCGAACCAGCGTCAGGTGAACACCGGCCCCAAGTCGAACCTCGCCAACAACTGTGAGGTCAAGACCGGCGACGCGCCGTTCCGCACTGGCACCCGCATGACGCATGTTCCGGAGCCAATGGACGCGCCGTACTACGAGGATATGGACCCCAAGCCCGCCCGTGACGAGAGTCGCCGCACTGGCACCCGCCACTTCAAGCCGCGCAGGACCAGCCTGCTCCCCGACGAGCTCGTGCAGTCCGACGCGCAGAAGGCCGCGGAGCAGCAGCGCGCTGCCGCCGCCGCGCACCCGACATCCAACACGCGCACCAACCGCGCCAACGAGTCCCTCAACGTGATCAACCTCGGCCTCTACACGCCCGAGCAGCTGCACGAGCCCCCGGAGAACCCGAACCGCCAGTGGGGCCCCCGCAAGTGGAAGGCGCCTGACATGCCGCCCGCGAAGCCGCCGGCGGTGAAGCCGATCAAGACCAACGCCAAGGCCGAGCACGACGTCCTGGGCACCGGTCGCTTCGGCAAGGCCGAGCCGGAGAAGCCACACGGCGTGGCCAAGGGCGAGTGCCGCCCGCCCAAGGATACCGCCAACCTCTTCCGTGGCGGCAACGGTGGTGATGGTGGCTTCGCCTCCCGCCCCGCCCCGGCCGCGAAGAGCCGCGCCGCGAAGCAGCCGCAAGAGCCCGCGGCCCGCAAGAACCCTATCGCTGTCCACAACATGCTCCGCTACTACGACCCCAACGTGGACAAGGCGGACGAGTTCGCGCCCCCAGCCCGCCGTGGCAAGCCGTCCCAGAACAACGTGGAGAGCAACCCCACCAAGCAGGCCCCCGCCCACGCCACTGGTCGCCGCCACTTCAAGCAGAGCCAGCAGCCGGACCACGTGGAGCTCACCTACGGTGGTGCGTCGGAGCAGGACTAGAGAGAGATAAATTGACAACTGGTGCCGAGCGCAGCCTCTCACGGCTCGTCTCTGTGTATTCGTTTGTGTTCGGCTGTGCGCATGCGTCGAGAGTGTTATCAACGGCAGTACGCCATACACGACCGTTAGCCGCCGCGGCCCGAAAGAAAAAATACGAGTGACAGCAGAAAGTGCCGCAACCATATCTGTTTCCTCTCTTTTTTTTTTTCGCTCTCTGTCTCCGTCGTTTCTTCCTGTCGGACTACTTTTGAAGGCGTTGATAACAGCCACATGTACTGAGAAGCTCTTCTTTGCTGACCGTGTCGTCCACCTCTGTCTCCTCTCGCTTATTGTGTTTTCGTTCTCTTGCGTTCGCTCAACTTTTGTGGTTATTCCGGTCGACTCCGTTATGCTCGATGGTGCTGCGGAAGCAAAGTGAACCAACAGCTGGTTGGGGCCGTGGTGCGAGATCATCGCCACCGTGTCAACAAAAATTGGAGCACCGGAGTGAGAACGCGAGGAGGAGAGGAGACGTGTCTATGACAGATGCAACAATCCCATTTTTTCTGTTTCCGTCGTGAGGTCCATCCCCACACAATGAGTGAGCTTGGCTCCCCCTATCGAAAGAATGAGCTGATGCCACAGAACACGGCCAACGTAGCACTCACGCACACACAAAAAATTGCCCGTCTTCTTCATTGTTCTCTTGTGCTCACGGTGGCGGGCGTGACATCAGCTCTTTGTTTTCTTTCTGTTATAGAAGGGCGAAAAACAACAACAACAACAACAAGACACGTCCAGTGGATTTGAGCAAGAGAAACATCAACAACACGCACACACACATGCACATTCGAACAAAAGCCAACAAGCAACGCAAAAACACAAAAGACGTTGGTGAATTGCGCAAGTGATGAAAAAAGGGAAAAGAAACGGCTGTTGATCACTTTACCTTTGTGACGCGTTGCTTTCTTTCCCTTCTGCTCTTAGTCCCCCACTGTCGTTCATTCTCCTTTTCATAGTTTCTTTAAAAGAAAACCCCCAAAAAAGAAAAAATGAAAAACAAGCGCTTCCATTTCTTTCTCTTTTTTTCCATTGTTGTGTTTTTTTTGTTCTGGTTTCCGTCTTGAAGTGTTCTTTTCCCCACCTACATACGTAAACTGTACTGCCCAACCACTGGTGCCTCCTGAAACCATCTTTCTGTTACTTTTGGTTTGTTTCTCTCTTGATATGTTTTTTTTTGTTTAGTGTAGGAGGTGACGAACCCATCAAACGTGTCGCGCACAAAACAACAACAAAGCAAACAGAAAAGAAAACATTGCCCCGCAGCAACCACGTCGACTAGGCGAAACCGAATCACTGGAGAATACGAGACTACTACCAACGTAGCTCGCGCAAGCGATGAAATTGGTATAGCAAAGCTGTCGATGTAACAGCACCTCGTTTTCCTGTGTGATGCCTGCGTAGCGCGTGCACTCGGCCTCGCAAATGTTGTGTGGGTGCGATGAGCGCACCGCGAGTACCTCGAAAATGCTGCGTCTGCCTCTCTCTCCCTTTTTGGTTCAACTTTGGGTGGGCGATTGCCGTGCACCATCAACGTGTGCACCATCACCTGGGTGTGAGTATGGGTGCCCGCGTGCGCTTGGTGTCCCAAATCTCACTGCTTTTATTCCGCACCCTGAGATGAACGAAAACAAAACAAACACTTCCTCCCTCCTTCGTTAAACTGGCATTTGCCACCTTCTTCCTCGCTGACGTTTACAGATCCTGCACCCTCCACTCCGTGGTTTCTGCGCTTCCATTTCGTAGCCGTTCCCTTCCCTCTTCTTTTTCGTTTCATCGCTCTGCAACAATGTTCCGCTTCGTGCCGCGCCGTCTCGCCGTTGGTGCCTACACGCTCTTCATGATGGAGCAGAAGAACAACCCGAAGCTCAAGGGTCTTCCCATCGCGCAGCGTGGTACCATGACGTCGAAGCTGTACAAGGCTCTCAGTCCCGCTGACAAGGCTGCACTGGACAAGCGTGCCAAGGCGCACCCCGGCCACGCCCGTAAGCCCAAGGCTGCCACCGCCGCCAAGGCCGGCAAGACGACCAAGGCGCCTCGAGCCACCTCGACACGCGCGCCCAGCGCGTACGCGTTGTTCGTCAAGGCCAACATCCACAAGTTCGATGCCCTGCCCCACAAGAGCCGCATGAAGGCCGTTGCGAAGCTCTGGAAGCAGCAAAAGGGTGGCATGTAATGACATTGTACGGAAGACAATGAGACGCGAGTTTGACACGCTCCGTGAACGGCTGTTGTGTACCGTATCGCAACTCGGCTCTCAATTTCTCTCCCGCGCACGCACGTACAAAAGTACATTAGCTGCAGCACCTACCGCGGTAAGTGGCAGGAGACAAACGTTCATAGATTTCTTCCTTTTGTTTTTATACCTTTCCTCTCCCCTTGTTTTTCCCCTGTGGCTTCTTTCCTTCCCTACTGTTCATTTTGGCCACATTTGCTTCTTGGTTCACGCCTGCCACGTGCGAGTGTCCGCCCCCACACGATGATAGCGACATAGAGCAACAACATACTACCCCTCCACTTCCGCTGTGTGCGTGTGCTGGTTTCGTTTCTTTTTCTCTCTCTACGCCAGCCCTTCTCTTGTTTCACGCCAACACACCGTAACAGACAGACGCAGTGACCACTTACACTCCCAGGCACAGTGACTGCGCAGATTCCCGTTGTAGTCCCGCGATTCTCTGCGTCACTGTCCCTGGTCTGTGTTGTGCGCACTGCCATTTTTTTGAAAAACGAAAACCACAAGATACAGGATACATCAGCTCACCAAATGACACACATTCAAAGCGGAACGCACAGACATGCAGAGACAGAGCCGCAACTGCACAAAAAAATGAAAATACCCCGTACAGACACTCACACTGTTGAATCTGCCTGTCTGGTTGTTCATTGCTGTGCAGCTTTTTTTGTGTGTAGCTCTTCGTTTGAACGCTTTTCAGTTCGTGCGTGTGAGAAGTGAACGAATGGTTGACTGTTTGTGCTCCGCACTCACATGCGCACACACCAGGAAATTCCTTAGAAACAACCACACAACAAAAAAATGACAACTCATCAACCAATCATATTCTGAAACCGATATGACGGTGGAACGCCGAAAACGTAAGACGTGGAGACATCTCTTGTGGGCACCAGTTGCCTTTCTTGCGCCGTCCAGCCAACTTTCCCTTGGCGAACTCAACGTGTGGACCGCTCCAGACCTTCTACCAGAATGCACTGTATCACGCCGGCCGACATCACGAATGCGAGGCTCTCTGTCTCTGCACGGATCACCCTGTGGATTCTGCGGACCACGGGGGTATTCGTGCAAGAGACTGCACACTTCGTCAACGTGGCTGTGTTGCATCCGCATTCTACCGTTCACAACACGACCACTGTACCTTCCTTTCTTTTCTCTTTCTTTCTTTTCTTTCCCATACCCCGCCCCCTTCCCTTTTTCAAAGAAACGGCACCGCACTAACGCGAACATCTTTGCACATTACATAGACGCATCCCCATAGACGGCGAATGCTGCGTGCTTCGTTTTTCCTGCGCGACGCGCGACTGCGGCAAGTCGCACTGCGCATTTTCCGCGATGAGCAAATGAAAGTAAACGATTCGCTCGCGCCACTGTCCGCGGTGCAAAAGCGAAAAGTCATCAAGAAGTTGTTCAGGGCACTCCCTCCGGTGGACATGGAGCGGCTCACCGTGCGTGCCACAGCGCTGCAGAAACATATGAGTGAGCAAGACGCCGATCTCCTCGCGGCTGTACAGGGCGTACCGCCCAAACGAAAGGGACCCGAAACGAATGCCTACGAACTGTTTGTGAAGGAGCAAAGCTACAATCCTGCCATTCTCGCCCTCACCAACCCACGTGACCGCGAGATCAAAATGATGGAAATTTACCAGTCGTTGCCCGACAAGGCAAAAGAGGTGTGGGAGAAGAGAGCAGAGGTTGCAAATACGCGACAACCCATCGTGCCCGCGGCCACTTCCACCACAAGACGTCCTACCGCGCGGTCCTCGTCGCGTGCGAAAGCAGCAAAGAAGGTGAAACGAAAGGCGGCGGCCTCGGCCAAGAAGGTCTCGCAGAAGGCATCGAAGAGACAGGCCAAGGCGAACAAGAAAACTCTCGTGAGCAAGGCAAAGGCAGCCAAGAAACCACGCCCGCCGACTGGCTACACCCTGTTTGTGAAGGAGCAGATGGCGACTCTCACGAACCTGCCGCAGACTGAGCGAATGGCCGAGGTTGGCAAGCGCTGGCAGGCCCTCACTGTGGAAGAACGCACGCGCCGCATGACAGAGGCCAGCGCCGCTGATCCAACCTCCGTGGCGCCTCACAAGAACGCGTCAGACGAGCACCACGAGAAGGAGACGGCGCCTGTGACTTCTGCTTCACCCGCCACTGCGAGCACCCAAGACACGGCACCCGGCATGACCCCAACACCTGAGTCACTCGGGACCACATCGGCCCCGTCAGACCCTCCTACTGTTGATGAGCCCAAGAAGGAAAGCGCGCAGTCAACGGCGATGCCATCGGCACCCACGTTGACTCCTGAAGCCGACTCACCACCGACCGCGCCCGTGGCAGAGACCATGGCACCGGTGAAGACCGAATCTGTTCCGACAGACACGTCGACGCCCGACACCGTCGCACCTTCTTCGTCTTCCTCACCCACCCCTGCTCCACCAGTTGCGAAGAAGAAAAAGAAGATTATCGTCAAGAAGAAGTCCAAGAAGACGAGCCCCACCAGCACCGCGAGCGTGGCGCCAAATGAACTCCCGTCAGCCTCTGTCACCCCTCCCATAGATTAATGTGGTATCACGCCACATTTGCGAGCCTACGCGTTCGCCTCGGACTCCAACACGCTCAAGTAACGTAGCCTCGCTCTTTTTTTTTGTTTGTTCGTTTTGCTTCTCCATAGTTTCTTGTTCTCACTCTTGGATATATAGTCCACCTCTCTCTCTTTACGTCAAGGCTTGCAAAAAGAAAACAAAAGAAACAACGTGGGAGTCGAAACAACGAGTGCTTGCCGCACTGGTGATTGATAGGGTCGCTTTGACGTGGACAACGTTGCGTTTGTTCCTCTTAATCTCCCTCCCACACACACTATCTCCACAGTGGTTAACCCCGCATTTATCCTGGGAACCGCCTTCTTTTTTTATTTTCATTTTGCGAACCCCTCTCTTCTTCTTCCTGCATATCCGCCTCTGCATCCCACCTCTCCCCTCCCCCCTGACACGCACGATCGTGCAAAAATGATAATAGCAGCAACCACATCCAGTTTGCCACTACTTCGTCGTGACGCAATGCTACGTGCAACCTTGAAAACATGCGCGGTGGGCACGTACTCACTTTTTATGATTGAGCAGAAGCATAATCCCAAATTCGCTGGTCTGCCCGTTGGCAAGCGAGGGCGCCTCACGGCCAAGCTCTACCGGGCGCTGTCGCCCACTGAGTTCGCTGCGCTTCAGAGGCGCGCAGCAAAGCGGCCGGCGTTCAAGCGAAAGATTCCCGCTCGGGTCAAACGACCACGCAAACCCTCCAAGTACGCGTTGTTCGTGAAGAAGCACTATCACGACGCCCCTCTGACGAAGCTGACGGTGCAGCAGAAACTCAAAGCTATCGGAAAGCTGTGGCGCGCACAACAAGGGACCGTTGCGCGCGCGCCACCATCCAAAAAAGCGTCGGCGCGCGGAAAAGTGAAGGGCGCGGCTTCCACCAGCAAGGCCGCGAAGGGGACCAGTGGCAGTAAAAAGAAATCCAAGAAACCCTCAGCCGACGCACCTCTGAAACTGAGGCTGCCCGCCTTGAAGAAGGCCAAGAACGCCTCCTCCACCAAAAAGAAGAAGGTGGCGACGAAGAGTCGCTCCCTTGTGAAGGGCGGCGTGCTGCTCATTTAGCCACCACCACCACCAACAACAACAACGCAACAACCCGAGGCACTTCCTAACATGCGGTCTCGTGTGCCTGGCGTTTCAATGCCAAATCTGTACAACTTGTTTGGCTTGTACTTTCTGTCTGTCTGTATACCTGGCTGCTTTCTCTCTGTTGCTCTCATTTTCTTCTGTTTCTCAGACTGCGCCTGTGTGCCGCGGCAACGTGCTCGTACGAATCTCACGAACAAAAAAAACCTGTGAGATCGTTACAGAGCATGTTTTCCCCGTTTCTATCCCCTCTTTGTTTTTTTCTTTTCAATCACTCCTTCGCGATTTGAGCCGATGTCACTTGCACAAACAGGGTGCCGGGTAAGCCACATTTGCAATCAGTCTTTTGATCTTGTACTCATTCCTTTAGATTTACCAATCACACACGGAAATGCACACACACGTTGGCATTAGATCTCCCCAGCCACATTTTCCTCCCTCGTTTCAATCACATCGCTAGAATGAAAATGCAAACTGCACAACTACAACCAAAGTCCTCCTTTGCGAACCCTGTGTGCACACGATGCGAACAGCAGCGTGCACGGTGACAACAACTTTTCCCGTCAGACCGACACGTTGCCGTCAATTTCATCGAACGGGTGCGTGTGCAGAGCCCACTCTCTGTCCTTCTCGCGTGCGTGACGCACACACACACACACACACACACCCTGTCTCTCGAGTGTTCGTTGTTCGCCGTTTTTTATTACTGCCCACCTGCACATTGCGCGTGTCACCCAAGGCTCACTGCCCTCCTCCTTAACTTGTTGGCACACCCTCCTCTTCCCTCCTCCGCCTTGTCCATTGAAAACTCTGTGCACGACTTAGTCTTCCTGCAACACTCGACAACACACAGTTATTTACCCCCATCACATCTATCGAGACGTCCTCACATCAAGCTTAAACAATCATGTTGAGCCGCACCGCCGTCGTTCGTGCCATGAGCACATACACCCGCTTCGTGCAGCGCGTTGCGCCGGAGATCAAGGGTACAAAGCGCTTCGGCAAGGCAGCGAAGCTGTGGTGGGCGACGAAGCCCCAGTATGGCAGCAAGTTCAACGAGGCGCGTGCGATTGCGGCACTGAAGATGACCCCGAAGCAAGTCGCCAAGGCCAGTAAAGTGGCGATCGCGAAGTCCAAGACCGCCAAGGCGCCAAAGAAGGCCACGAAGGCGGTCGCGTCCAAGAAGAGCAAGCCAGCCAAGTCGGCGAAGAAGGTCAAGAAGGTCAAGAAGGTCAAGGTCGCCAAGAAGCAGAAGATCGCCTCCAAGGTCACCGCCCGCAAGGCTGGCAGCAGCCGCCGCAAGATCAAGAAGGCCGCTGCCAAGAAGCACTAGAAGGGTGGCAGTCGGAATCAACTGAAACGACAAGGACACGGCGAATGCACCCGTTCATCCTGCCACCACAAATAGACACGCGGTCCCTTTATTTTCTACTTTCCGTTTCCCGCCTCTTTTTTTTGTCAATTTTCATTGTCCCCCTTTTTTCCCTCTTCGTTCTTTCTTTTTTTTTTTGTTTTCGTCCGTTGTTGTCTGTGCGCCTCGCCGAGGGCGCTAGTCAACGTCGTGTACTAGTACATAAGTAGAACGAGCAAACAAACACGAGCATGAAAACTGCGAACGACAGTGCTCGTGATCAGAGACACTCAATAGCACACACACACACACACACACACACACACACACACACACGCTGGTCTCCGTCCCACTGTCATACGTGTCACACTCACACGTTGAGACGACAACATGCAGTTGGCTGGGGGTGACCCGGTGACGTACACAGTGGACTTGTACTGTGTTGATTCTGCTGACCTGGCTGTGCTGTGCTTTCTTTCGTCCTGATCACGTGTTGAACCGCGTCTGTGTATCCACGTTCATTTTCACGCACCTCGCTCTCTGTCTCTCCCACACGTAGTGCTCACCAACCGGTTACATTATCTTATCGCGGCTCACACGGAGAGCCCACATTAGACTACTAGATTGAACAAACGAGTCGCCTTGCGAGGCTCTGTGCCCAAGATGCCGCCAAGGCCTGCCAAGACAAGAGCGAAGCAAACGCCTGCCAAATCCGCCAAGACTAACACCAGTGGGAACAATAGCCGTGGCGCCGCGATGTCTTCCGTGATTGATAGTCTCTTCCAGGCTCTCAGGACAGCGCGTCTAGAGATTCCCACCGCGGAAGCGCCAACGTCCGCCCCCACCGCTCACCACGATGAACTGGTCCACCACTTGGCCA
This sequence comes from Wallacemonas sp. MBr04, assembly GCA_030849635.1. Classification (NCBI taxonomy): domain Eukaryota; phylum Euglenozoa; class Kinetoplastea; order Trypanosomatida; family Trypanosomatidae; genus Wallacemonas; species Wallacemonas sp. MBr04. Next base: position 195,015 of record JASANR010001586.1, on the reverse strand, counting down.
CTATCCTGCACGGCGCCTATCTGGTGACGCTCGTTGAGCGCGCACAGCTCGGGACGTCTGTGGCGGCGGTGGTGGCGGACGAGGCAGGCACGCAGCCACGACCAAATGCACCGAGTGACGCTCCACCAGTTGGTGCGCAGAGTGGATCTCCGGCACCCGTCGCGAGCACGACGATAGACGACAGGTGGCTCAGCGCAGTCGTGCAATACTGCCGTTTTACTGTTGTGTTAGATGACCTCGCCAAGGTCGCCGAGGCCTTCCCCGATTACCTGTCCGTTCGCTGGTCGCTGAAGCCCACGCACGCACCCGTCTCCGCCACACTCGCCGCGGCTCTCGATGATCAGACCACGGCTCGCACGCCGTCTCGTTCGCCAGGCCGTAAGCGCCAGCGCGGTGGAGCAGCCGATTGGCAGCGCCACAACGGGACAGCGCTCAGCGCCGGCGCACTCGTAGCGCGCCTCCACGTCTACCGTAGCAGCGTCCCATCCGTCGAGGAAGCTGTGTCTGCACTCGAGGCGACACTCAAGTCCAAAGGCGCCACGAGCGCTGCCCAACGCGCATGGCGCACGCACCTCAGTCAGCTCACTGCTTACGGCACCTTCTTGCAACAGCATCCACTGTCCAGTACGGCTTCGGACGCCAAGACGAAAAAGCGTGCGCGCAGCCAGGACGACGGAGACGATTCGCCGCCTTCTGCCAGTCAAGAGACACAGGCGACGACGCGTGACTTGACGGCGGAGGAGCAGTCACTGCTGGATGAACTGTCTCCCGAGCTGCGCAACGCTCTGTCTCGACAGAAACTGCACGGTGTACTGAGTGAGATGCAGCGCGAACGGGCGCGCGCGGACGCAAACGAGGACGCTGAAATCCACAAACGCCAGGTCCGCGAGCGACTCGTCGCCGTCTACGAGCACGTTCTTGCCCTGTGTGGCCCGAAGCGGCGCACGTTCGGCGCTGCGCAGCTGCTGCAGACGCTACGCACCGAAAGCATTTACACAGAACAGCGCAATGCTCAAGAACAGCTTGACCTTCTACTCGGCACTCCGGAGTCGGGCATTACCGCATCAACGGTGACCGCGAAAGGTGTCGTCGTCTCTGTTCCCAGTATTGGCAAACTGTCCACGGACGAGCTGAAGTCGGTCCTGGTGAACGTTGATCCGGAGTCAGGTTCTGTACAAGCCGTCGTGCGGGGTCTGTCGGACGGAAACGCATCCACTTCTTCAACGGCAGCCTAGCGCGGAAGTTTCGCACTCGTGGACTGTGTGCGCTCGACTGTCGTCTTGTTACAACTACAACAACAGATACTATTGCCGCTTTTCAATTTGCCACGACGTCACAGTTATCGCACATTCTGATCACTATCAAGTGACAGGCACAACCATGGCCGAATCAGCTGCTCCCTATTTGCGTCCATCCTCATCATCATCATTGTCGTCGATTGGGAATACCTCATCACTGAAAATCATAGCCCCATCGCGTCCAATCCCCTCTGACCTTTTTTTTTTCTCACTATCTCTGCGACAATCAGTGTGATTGTGTGTTTGTTTGACCACGACGTTTTCACACGACTCCCTTGTTGTTTTCTTCCTTCTCATCAGGATACAGTGAGGCTCGTCAAATGTTCCGATTGTGGTCTGCTGCGTTGGCGCGTGTATCGAACGTTCCTCTCCTCCTCTTCGCTGCGCCGGCGCTTGTGGCCCAACGCGTTCCCTCGCTGCAAGAAACGTCAACCGACGCGTGGCACGATGTTCAAACGGTGGATCGTGTCGTGAGGGACTTCTCCGACAACAAGCTATCGGAATACACTTCCGACCAAGCGTTGCCGTCATCGTCGCAGCGACGGGACCGTGGGTCACAACGCAACAGCAAGAAGCGTGGCTTCCAAGCCGTGCTGCGGTGGTGTGCTATTCATCAGCAACGGCGGGCCGCCTCCGCGAGCACGATGCCAGAATGGCAGTCGATGCAGCTCACGCAAGCCGTCGCCGTCCTTGATGCCGAGGCGTTGCAATGGATCAACGCAAACGCCGAGCTCTTTTCGTGCTCGCAGCTGATGTTTCTGGTCAGCTTTCTCTGTGACGTCGCCTGTGGCTCCAGCGACCCGCCGCCGACACGGGACGGCGACACAAACGGCGATGAAGCGGGTGCGAGCCACGTCGCTCGCTCACTGCGCCATTTGATTTCCCGTGTGGTGGCGGTGCTGGTGCACCGAATGAACGCCAGCGACGCGCTCGAAAGTCAACCGTTAACGCTACAGCTGACTGCCGCCTACGCGCTCGACAGGCTCTGCCAACAGTGCGCGGACACGATGGACAAGAAGGAACTGGACACAATCGAGCCGCCGGCGGCACTGCTCTTCAGTATTGTGCATAACGTACGTGGTGGGTCTGCGCTGTCCGATCTCTGCGACCAGAGCGACAGCAAAGACGAAGCGGTGGAGGCAATGCTGACGCTTCTGCTACTCATGACGCCCGCGCGTCGCAAGGCTGTCCTGCGCGACGACGACCATTCTCTTCTCCAGGACGTTGTGGACCGTCTTATCCTCATCCTGCAGCCACTGATGCCACTGCCTTCGTGGTGCACTCACAGTAACGGCAACACCAATACGAACCGATCTGATGACGCACGTGTGAGGGGATCTTCCTCACCTGACGAACCAGTTGCGGCACCGACTTCCGAAGACGACAGGGGCTGGGCAGTCAACGAGATGGTGCGAGGCGACTCTGTTGTGCGGTGTGGCACCGTGCAAGAGTGCTTGACGTTGATGCAGAACATTGAGTTCGCCAAAACGCGGCAACGGCTTCTGTGCCTCGAGTACTGCTTCCGTGTGTTGCGCCCGGCCGACCAACTGACGTCTGACGACGTGGCGCTTCTTCCAGGTGTGTTTGCGACCATTGAGTCGATTCCCGCGCACGAGCGGATCTCGCTGACGGACGCGATCGTGCTTCATTGTCCTACTTCTGTCACGCCGTCGTACCACACGGCCATGTGTCTGCTGCCGTTCCTGCGCGACCCCATGGTGTACGCCACGGAACGGGTTCATCTCACAGCGGAATCCGTCAAGAATCTGACCGGAGCGGAGGCGCTTCACGTTCTCTCCGTGAGCGGCGCGAATCTTCCGTCGGCGCTGACGCGACTGCTCACAGTCACGTGCATCCGAGCGTTTGTGCCACAGCAGACCACAACGACGCCTGCGACAGTGCGACTGACGCCCACCATTTTGTCGCTTCTCCGCTGTCTTCTTGAACACACCACGGCTGCGACGTCAGTGGAGCCTGGCGGCGATGCGGACGACGACGCCGATGCGGACGCGGTGACAGAGACGTTGTCTTACCCCGCTGCGCTGGCGACACTCGTACATGCGGTGAACTGGCATGACGGCCTTGTGCCTGAGGACGGTGCGACAGCGGGACCGACAGTGAAGCTCCAGCACCAGCTGCTTGAGGCGTTTCTGTCGCTGCGGGAATACCTGGACACGACGCCACTACCAACCTCGACCACGTGCGAGTGGCCCTCCAGCGAGCGCTTCGTGACGGCGTACGTCGAGCCTGTTCTGACCGCGGTGCACGTGCCGCACCGGACGGTGCTCGTCACACTCGCGCGTGTGACCAAGGCAGCGTGGCTCGACGAGGCTAGCCAGCGGCGCGTGCTGCAGAAGGCTGTGGCCCTGAGCGGCGTCGCGAGTGCTTCAGCGCTGGCACGGTTCATAGATCTGTTTGCGCTGGACGCCGTGCGGCTCGGGTTCGACGAACCAGGCATCACAAAACTCCTCCTGAAGCAGCGCAGCCTTGACCCACACATCAAAATCTTCGGCAGCCACATGGCTTCTCTGACTGGGGCGGCCTACGGCCAGCGGTACGTGGAGATCATTCTCACAGCGTGCCAATACCAACTCCAGGCGGCGGCAACCATGTCGCCAGAACGGAAGGAGGCTGTGCGCACCGCGGCGAGCAACTGGATATACCACTGCCTGCTGTCGTTGGCGGCCGGCGCGCGGCGTTCACAGGTCGACAACAACAACAACAGCTGCGGCAGTGACGAAACGGCAGTCGGTGATGTTGCCGCTGACACAGACGTGCTGCGTCGCGTGAGTGACGCACAGTTCGAGGCGCTTCTCACGTACACGATTCACTTTGGCTGCAAGCCGCCGCCGACGCTTCTGCAGTTGCTGCGGTCGAGGCAGCGCATGCAACAGGAGTCGATGCGGTCGGAGACGTCGCCACTACCCAGATGGTACGTCGCAGCCGCCTCAAATCAGGAGGGGGAAGAAGAGCTCGTGGACCAGGCTCTGACAACCGTCGCTGTGGAAGACGCATACCCGCTTGAACCCGGGCACTTTGTCTTTGCGGTGCGCCTGGACCTCCCCTGTCCACTGCCACTCACGACGAGCTACTTGACCGCGTTGCTGCGCCGCTGCGACCTGGCCATTTTCCACACGGTCGGCGCCACCTTCCTGGCGGCTCTCCGCGAGCGGCGCGACCTGCCTGACCTCGCAGTTGATTTCATCGTCATGCGCGACTGGCTGCGTGTGCTGGCCGAGCGCGCCACCGTGACGAGCAGCTCCGCGCCGTTGCTCCTCACAGACCTCTCCACCGTCACGCGCGATGTCATTCGCGGCATCCTGAGTCAACTTCACCGCACCCGCATGTACGAGGAACCACTCAAGGCACTTGGGCAGCGAGCATCACACGGAGAGACGGCCGCCACCGTCACCGCCAGCGACCCAAACGACAACGACGCTGCAGATGCGGAGCAAGACAGCGATGCCGCGCCACTGTCAGAAGAGATCCAGAACGAGGACGACCAAGATGCACATGAACCCACCGCTGCAGACGCAGGTGACGAAGAGATGCACACTGAGCCAAGCACTGCAGAAGCGGAAGGCGATGGCTTCGCTGACACGGAGACCGCCGTGACGCACCATGGTCGGCGCATTGTCAACGACGCCCTCGTTGCACTCCACGCGAGCATCTCACATGAACTCTGCGGCGTTGTCGGTCTGTTGCAACCAGAGCAGCTGAAGGAGATTGTGCTGTCCAATTCGGATCGTTTGTGGGAGTACTTTCCGACTGCAGCGGAGCGTCTTTTCACGCAGTGTGAGCCGTACCTGGGCGACCTTTCGCCGCGCGACCTGCTCCTCCTCGCGGTGCGCTACCCACCCGGCGAGGACGCTGTCACGGCACAGCTGGCCAAGTGCGACGTGCGTGTGCACGTCGACTTCGGCGTCTTCCTACGTTTCGCAAAGAACCTTCCCATGTCTGTCATCATGATGGTCACGGAGGCGCATCTGGCGTCCCTGTCGTTCGCTTGGACTGCGCGCCTGGCGTCGTCCCTCTCCACGCGCGCAGACACTGTGTCCACGGCGTTTCTCGCGCAAGTCCTGTCGCGTCTGGAGACGCTGTCCGAGAAGGCGACCGATGCCGATCGCAGTCTGGTGCTCATCATCCTGCAGAAGTTCATTCCCACGCGGCTGCAGCATGAGCCGCTTGGTGCGACCGACAACGGCCACGGCCACATGCTGCCCAATGCGACGGACGTGACGGACGACGACCAGCAGCGGCTCGATCTGGTGCGACACTGCTGCGACAAGCTCCTGCTCCTCGACGGCGTCCGTGACATGGCGTCGCTCGAAGTTTTCGTGAATGCTTATCCACCAACCTTGCGGAGTATGGTGCAACACTCCGTCGTGGACCAGGTACAGCAGTGCTTACTCGACCCACTGTTAGTGGCGCCATTGACAGCGGAAACGCTCACCGAGCTCACCCGTCTCATTCGTTTGCTCCACCGACACGACCTTTTGCCATTATCCGTTTCGCGCCACGTCTACCGGCGCACCTTTGCGAAACGGTTGCCCTTGGTGACCGTGCAACACCACCCACTTCCGCTGCCTGTGGTGGTTGAGCTCGCTGTGCTCATTGGGTCGCCAACGTCCTCGGCAGGGTGTGCCGGTGCTGCTGCTGGTGATCCCACTGCTGCGGTGGCCTCGGCGCGTGTGCACCGTTACGGGACGCGGGCCCTGCGGATGGTTGTGAATCGCCTTACCTCGCCTGCGGAGCGTGTGGAGGCGCTTTCGACCATCGTCGACATGCGTGCAAACGCGACAACAGCGCCGCACACGGCCACGCTGTGGATTGACCCAGACGTGCAGCGTGACTTGTGTCTGCACTCGCTCGGCGAGTGTGACACCTTGAGTGCGCGTGAGTTCGCCGCGCTGATGCAAGCCGTGAGCCGACTGCGACTGTGGGGTGTTCTCAACACCACCACAAGCGATACGACGTCCGCAGCCGATGACGCGCGACGGCAGGTGTTTCATCGCAGCTTTCCCACGGCGTTTGCGCGTGCGGATCCTCACAACCGGTGCGTCGTGCTCAAGGCCATCTCCTCCGACGCGGACCTGTTTCGCCGCCACGAGGAGACGGCCATGCGTTTCATGCAGGCGGACGTCGCCGTGCTTTCACACGAGGACTTGGAGCTGCTCATGTCGGCGATCCTGCTTGTGCGCACGCCCGAGGTGGCCGAGGCGGTCGTCGACGCCATTAGCACGCGTCTTCTGCCCGTGATCGAGCAGTGTCGCCGCAGCACGCTCGTGCGGGTGATGCAGTGCCACACCCAGTTCGGCATCCACGATGCGCCTCTCTTTGCCTCTGTACTGCGCACCTTGGAGGCGCAGTCTGGCAAAGAGCTGCGGCTCGACGTGGCGCAGATTGTCACACTGCTCCAGGCGATTGTGTCGCTGCAGCTCAATCCGCCAGAGAAGCTCGTGATCGCGTGCTTCCAGCAGCTCGAGAAGGGCGTGGACAGCCTCACTGTGCAGCAACAAGCTCAAGCTGCGGAACTGCTCGTCGCCCTCGAGATGGCGTACACCCCGTACGTCCACACGCTCGTCGTGAAGGTTCTCGAGAACCGTGAAGGAGCACGCCACAGTGCACGGCTGCGTGCGGCTGCGGAGCTGTTGTGCGAGGCCTACGACGTGGAGGCACCACCACACCTTCGTATTCCACGACTGCGCAAGCGACGCGAGACACGCCGTCTGGACCACTACGCTGAGCAACGCCGTGGTGAGGTGTTGTTCGCCGCATAACGGGTACCCTCACCTGCGTGATTCACTTGTTCGCTGAAATTGTTTGTTTCAACTGTCACAGAAGTCTTTTATTCTCCCAAAGACAACGCACTCCCCCCCCCAGTTTGTTTGTCTTGGTGTGCCAAGCTCGAGATTCGTGTTTGCCCCCCCCCTTTTTGGGGGGGCGTGCCACCATGACGCTGTCTGTGTGATGGCACATACCGTGGCATTTGCGACCACTGCACGTGTTGTCGTGTACATTGGGCTTTGAAAGTTACTATCCGCCTCTCGCCAAAACGCCCTTTTCTCATCGTCCTCGCAACATGTATCTCTCAATTTATAGGCGCAGTCCACCTTTCGCGTCATCCTCTGGGCAATGGCCGATGGCGGCGAGCTGCTTAGCACTGATCACGTGCTGTGTCGATCACAGCAGTACGACCCGGCCGTCGTTTTCCACGCGGACCTCTCCAAACTCAAGCTGAAGTCGATGCCAGCGTCCGCACTCGCACCCTGTCTGACGTTGACGGTGATCAATCTGAGCAAAAATCGTCTTGCCTCTCTCGCTGGACTCGAGGCGGTTGGGTCAACACTGCAGTACCTCGATGCCTCCGAGAACGAAATTGGCGACATCACGGCGCTGAAATCCTGCACAGTGCTGTGTCGCGTTGCACTGCAGGGGAACCAGCTGCGCGACCTGCAGGCCTTGCAGCCACTGAAGGTTGTGTCGACGCTGCGCGAGCTGACCTTGCGCGCGGAGATCACACTCGACGGCGATCTGGAGCCACTTGTTCTCGACAACCCTCTGTGCGGTCAAAATAAGGCCGACTATGTTGAAAAATGCACGGCCGCGTTGCCGCAGCTCCAGTGGCTCGATGCCTCACTTCTGAGCCCGAATCCGTTCCGCCACGCATGTAAAACAATCACCGGTGGCAGCGATGCGACGTGCTCCGCCAAGGAGAAGGCCTCATCGTGCAATGAGGAACTCCGACGGCTGACGGCGGCCACGGTTGGTGAAAAGTCATCAAACGAGGTGGCGCTGGAGAAGCTACTGGCTGCTGCAAAGTCTCTGTGAACGACGACGAACAGACTACATCCGATACATCAACGAAACACCAAAACTACGAATATAGATATAAACGCATTTTATGACCTCAGCCTCAGCCACTCGCTTTCTGCATGGCGCTCAGTGATCATAAAAGGTGTTCAGCTCGTCTGAGACGTACTCGCGTACGAATGTGCCGTGTAACGGTCGCATCTCGGAGGGTGGGGAGACACCTGTGCGCTTCCACTCCTGGCATCAACACTGTCTGCTCCACATCTCCGATCCACACTCTTCTTGTCCTCATCATTTTTTTCTCTCACTCTCTGTGTGCGTGTTTGGGCACGATCTTTTTGTTGTTGTTGTTGTTGATGTTGAGCATCGGTGGACTTTTCCATTGTCCCTCCCTTCCGTCACACCTGCGTTTTTGCTGTGGGGATGTCGGAGGTCATTCGTGAAGGTGATTTTGTCTACATTAGTGGCGGCGGTGGACGTCGCATCGTCGAGGTCAAGAAAAACGTCAAGGTGCGCCTGGGCCGCTCTGGCGCTGCGGAAACGACGAGTCTTGCTGGGATGCGCTGGGGTGAAATCGTGGCACTCGACCACAATGGGAAGCGTTTCGTTGTGTCGAATGAGTACCCTGATCTGGACATCTCTGACGTCACAGAGGCCGGCGAGGAGCGCGACAACCGCAACCTCGTTGACAAGAACGAGAACCAAGGCTTGACGAACGACGAGGTCGCGGCCATCCGCAAGGAAAAGGGTCTTGACGAGCTGCTGTCCACACTCAAGGAGAAGAGCTCTACGTTCCACACCAAGACCGAGTTTTCGCAGGAAAAGTACCTGCGCAAGAAGCAGAAGAAGTACGGCACGCTCTTCAAGCTGGAGCGAGTGGTACCAGACACCCTTGCCGAGACGCACCTCCCAACCATCAACCCTTCTGACGAGCAGCCCGAGGACGCCCGCTGCATTCGTCTGCGCGCCGACACGGTCGCACTCATTTTGCACCACAGCGACGTCCACGCCGGAAGCCGCGTGCTGCTGTACGATCAGACGAACGGTGTCATGCCGGCCTACTTGCTCACGCGCCTCGGCGATGACGGAGTCGTGTTTCAAGTGCTCGATCGCAACGGCCAGCCAAACACATTCACGGCCGCGAAGATGATGGGGCTGCCGGACGTCAAGGATCGCTGGAAGGCCGTGCCACGCAACCCTGGATTTCTGGAGGGTGTGGAAGAGCCCGTCGCCGAAAAGCCAGACGACACAGAGGCCAAGGCGACCACCACGAGTGACAAACCCGCGCCACAAGCGCGCAGTGGGCCGACGCAGTGGGTTAAGGGGATCGTCGCACGCGAGACGCTGCAGCAGCAACCTGCCGACTCGCTTATCGTCGTTGACGACGAAGATCCCGAGAAGGTCCTTGCGGATCTGTTACCGTTCCTCGCAAACGGCGGCCACATTGTCGTCTACAGTCCGTTCCTGGAGGACTTGACGCCGCTGTTTGTGAAGCTGCGCAACCAGTGCGTGAACATCCGCATCTCCGAGACGTGGTATCGTTTCCAGCAGGTGCTTCCACAGCGCACGCACCCAACGGTGAATATGAGCACTGCTGCCGGGTACTTGCTGACGGCCGTCAAGGTGGAGCAAAACCCCAACCCACGCCCTCGCTTCGCCAACATGGAGAGCTTCACCGCGTCGAGCACGACCGCGGCAGCAGAGGAACCTGCACCCGCCTCGCGTAAGAGAGGACGCTCCACTTCTCCGACGGCCACCACGTCGAACCAAATAACTGACGTTTAAATATGCTTGTTTTCTTCCTTGTTTGTTCAATGCTGCCAGAAAACAATCAACCACAACAGAAAAATAGACATGTATTCGAAATGTGCAAGGGGAGCCATACACTGTTGCTCCGTTCTCCTCTTGTTCTCCTCTGGCTCTCTCTCTGTGCGTTGTGCCTGCGAAGCATGGAGTCGTCGCTTCGGTCGTGTGCAAGAGGAGCCGCTTAGGAAGACAAAAAGACGTGCTGTCGTGCTATCAGACGTGAACGTCAATTATGTTGTGAGCACTGTGCCTGTATTTTCCCCGTCTCCAATCTCTGACAATCGTCGTTCCTCTCAACGGAAATCCCTCCCCCCCCCCTCTCCCTTTTAATCATGGTATTTCAACGGCTTTTTTCTTTGTTCGTTTTTACTTGGCAATAGTTCCTATTGTCTCGTGCCAGTTTTCGACACACACACAACCCACTCCTCCAAACCCAACAAGATGATCTACGACACCAACTCCCCCCTCTACCAGCAGTTCCTTAGGTCCAGCGGCCGCCGTCGGGACGACTACCAGAAGTCCAAGACTGCCATCTCCAACACGAAGGCGATGCACAAGCCCGCCGGCGCTGCCAGCACGGGTCTGTAGAGTGCCAGCCGTGTGCGTGTGCGCGGATCAGTGTTGTGTGACCACACCTGGTCGCCAAGGAGAATCGGTGGTTGCGACAGCGGAGGGGGGTGAACCGCCAGAGTAGCGTGGCGTCGCGGCTACCCCCGCTCCCCGTGTTTTTGTTTCTTTACGCCCCCTTTATAACAGTTGGACGATAAGTGTTTAATGAAAAATGGCAAAGTACTGACAAACGTACATACCTTTTAATTCATCCCCGTTTCTCTTTTTGTTTTCTGTCAATTAACTGTTCTTGTGTCGAAGAATGCGATCACAACAAAAAGAAGAACTACCAATAGGGAAATCCGTTCGTTTTGCTCCCCCCCCGCCCTCTTCTCTCTCTCTCTCTCTCTCTCTTTCTCTCTCTCCGCATCGCTCGCACAAGTGCAGCTACTCGCGGGGCCAATGCGGTTGTCCAGTTAATCGGCGATGCGGCACTGTCGTTGACATGCACTACGAGAGCGAGGGAGGGAGGCACATGTTTGCGAATCAGATCCCGAGCGAGCGCCGTGGCACGACGTGACAATAGTTGAGAACAGCGTTGTTGTTGTCACGGACGCGCATCAAGGTGATTTGCCGATTGCTTCATCTCCTCACTCACACAAAACACAAACGCACATCCTGCTACTTCCTCGCATTCGCCTCTCCCTTTTCGGCAACACGATAGCTTTTGGTGGTTTTCCCCTACTTGTTTTCAGGTCCCCTATTCACATTTTTCATTCTCTCTCTCTCTTTCTCTCTTGCGCGGTGATCAAAAAACAAAATGAAGCGCTTCTTCAATTCCTTCTATCGCACCACGGGCATCATCAAAGATCCCGCACAACGCAACATCGCGAGCCGTGTGACCTCCCTGGTCGTCGAAGGCACGTTGGTCTTCTCGCTGCTCGGTACTCTGGGTGTGGACACGTCCCCGCTTGTCGCGGCAGCTGGTGTGACCGGCGCGACGATTGGTTTCGCGTGCAAGGACTTTGGATCGAACTTTGTGGCGAGCATCGCGCTCTCTGGACAGGCGGCATTGCGTGCTGGCAATCACGTCACCATCGGCACGGGCACCACATCCGTCGAGGGCACAGTGGTTGACTGGGACACGCGGTACCTGTACCTGCGCAACACGGACGACACCATCATCAGCATTCCCAACAACCTTCTTCTCACGTCTGTGCTGACGTGGCACAACGCGGACAAGGCAAGTCAAGTTTCTGACGAGCCAAAGACCCCAGCATCCCCTGCATCTCCTCTCGAGGCAGATGGCGCGAAGGAGTGGAAAGCCGCGGCGTCGGTGGCCAGTGAGAATCCAAAGTCCAAGTGACTTCGTGCACCGTTCTTATTCGTTTCCACAATCTTTTGCTTTGACCTCTATTGCTTTACTCCCAATTTCATAGGCTTCGCTTCCCACTCTCACGCACTCATGTTTTCCGACATTGGTCTCCCAGCGACATCGAACAAACATTCTAGAAGCAGAAAAAGAAGATATGCAACATTCTGTGTGAAGCAAAAGAAAGTAAATGCAAGGCATCTGACGCAGACACACAGGCTCACACCCGACACGCCCCCCTCTGGAAACGCTGTATTTTGCGAGTGTCACGCCGATGCGTACGCAATCTGCCTCTTTTTTTTTTTTGCGTGAGAATCCACTGATGATGATTTGCTTCTGCGCTGGTGCGTGTTCTCCACCCTTCCCATACCCCTTCTTCTCATTCCCACCCATACTTCTCCATTGCACCGCCACAAAGAGCGACACAATGGCCACCATTTCCACGCCGTTCCGCTACAAGCACAGTTTTTTGAACACCGATGGCATAGTTTCCCCCGTGACGGACGGCTCAACGAGAACGCCAGCCGGGCTCAAGGATCTCCTCTGCACATACCTGGAGATTGCACCGTGTGTGTTCCTCGTGGCCTCCGCACAGTGTAGAGGTCGACAATGCGTTTTAGAATTGGTTTACTTGCCGTTTGACGGCGCCACTCGGACCGGCAAGTCAGCAGAGACGTCGCTGGAGGAGCAGGCACGCGCCAGTGCGGCCGCCCTGCCACCTACCCTGCGCGCTGCCTTTCGCATCCCAAAAGTCCTCCAACTCGAAACGGACGACGAGGGCTTCATCACAACCCTGGAGTTGCTCCCGGACTGCGTGCGGGGCGGCTCGCTACCAGTCCCAAAGACCGACCTGCAGCCAAAAGAGGCTGTGTCGCCGCTGTCGAACCGCCGCGAGCGTGGCGAGGCTGCGAGTGGCGCGGTGGACCTCAGTGCCCTGCACGTGCACCTCTTCATTGGGACGTCGAACGGCACGGTCCTCGTGGGCAACGCGTTGCGCGGCACACTGCTCGCCGTTGCGCAGTTTCAGTACCACCACGACATGCTGCGCCGCCGCCACGTCGGTGTGGAGGGTGAGGGTAGCCCGACCACGGTCACTGGTCCAACTGGAGACGTCAACGCGCGACCGGGGCAGTCAACGAACACAGAAGCGGACGGCAAGACCAATCAGTCGGTCGTGCGATTCGCCGCACATGTCCGCTCACCCGACACGGCGTGGAATCCGAGCTTGCTGAGCGCTGGCTTCGGCACCTCCAGCTCAGCCGCGCCTACGGACGCCACCACAACAGTACCATCGCCAACATCCTTTCCAGCACTGGCAACCGCCGCGAGCAGCAAGTCGCCGACAGCCGTCCCAGAGTGCGTGTACGTTGTCCACAGCGGCGGCAAGATCGTCTGCCTCGATCGGCGCGCGCTGGATGTCTTTGTGCGTGTGAGCACCAGCCGCCTCGACGGTAAACGACCACACTTGAGCCTCGAGTGGGTCACGTCGACGATCAGCACGGCGTTCCCGGTTGCCGGTCCCGCGATCGACTTTGCGAGTTTTGTTCAGTGGGTTTACACCGCCCCGCCGCCGTCGCACTACACGGACGGAGAGAAGCGCACCTTCGGCGCTGACGCGGGTGACGACGTCCTCTTCAATGCGGCCCACTTTCCAGGTCGGCAGATTCACGACGCCGCGTTCTTTGCCGCGCCGTGCGGGGCGTCGTCCCTGACCGCGCCCCTCGCCGAGCACACAGTGGATGTTGCTGGCGTCATACTGTGTGGTCGCTTTCCCGCCTTTGCGGCCTACCTCCTCGAGCAACAGCGCGACGAGTTCTCTGCCAGCAAAGCCATGAAGGCCGTCGCGTCCGCCGTCTCTGGGATGGCAAAGAACCTGTGGCGCAGTGCACTCGGCACCCCCACGCAGCCAGCGCCGCTGCCACGCTTGGCCAAGCGACCGCAGCGCGTCGAAGCGGGTCTGCTCGCGGCCGACACGACCGTCACCTCCGTCCTGGTCGACCCGACGAACCAGTGGGCGGCAATGGGGTACGAAGGTGGCGGCCGCATCTACCTCGTCGAGCTGGCGACGGGCAGCATTTGCCGCATCCTCAAGGGCTGCCGCGCGGCGCAGTTTCACTGGACGAGTGTCACGCTCCTGGGCAAGCGCGTCAGTGCCCTCGTTGTCCACCTCCCACTGCGCAAGCTGGTGGAGGTCCACACGGTGCGTCTCCGCGGCCGCATTGCCGCCTGCCACGTCGACAGCAGTGCCATCCTGTTGCGGCCATCCGCGTGTCGTCTCTACGCCTCGTCGTCGTCCAGCGTGGGCGCCGCCGTCAGCACAGGCCACGCTCTGCTCATGTCTCCGTCTGGCGACATCCAGCAGCTCTCTATCGACCTTACGGGCTTGGAGCAGGAGATTCGGACGCAGCAACAGCGAGAGCAGGTCGGCAACAGCGGCACAACGGCGGCGCGTGACAATTTCACCGGGCCAGCGAGCCTCATCGCGGCGTGCCGCACACCGGATGACTTCTTTGACCTGGGCCTTCAAATACCGCTTCCGCAAGGTCCCTTCTTCTCGCCGAGCACACAGGACGCGACGGCCGACACGAATGACAGCCATGGTGGTGGTGGTGGTGATGGTCGCGAGCGGCCGCGCAGTCGATACGAAGAGGCCGCGGCTTTCAAGTTTCGCGCGTACAAGCGGCAGATGGGCGAGGTCTGCGACGCCGTGAAGCGACGGTTCGCGCCGGCCTACTCTGAGCCTCGCGTCATTCCGCTCCCCCAAACGAGCCGCGTCGTTGTCGTGGACGGTCCGGCCGTCGTGCAAGCCCTCCGCAAGCCGTTGACAGCTGCGCAGTGCCTCAACTACCTGCAGCTGCGTGCACGCCTCGTCGACTGTTACGGCAGACTCCTCGCGAGTCACCGAGTCGCGCCGGCTGGTGATGGCATCGACGAACTTGAGCGGCAGTGGGGCGGCATCGTCCCGGCTCCCTTGTGGTCGACGACGGTTGTCGACGCGCAAAACAAGGTGACGCAAAAGTTCTGGGTCGGTGCTGTGCAGAACTGGGCTGCGGCACCACCGCACGCTACCCTTGACTGGTCCAGTCTGAAAAAGCTGGTCACGAACGCGGCCAGGCACGTCGACGCGACCCAGTTCTCTCTTTCTTCGACAACAAGTGCGGGTGACGCGGACGATGAACAGGTCGCACCACGTGAATTTCTCTCCTACTTCTTCTGTGGTGACGAGAAGCCCGTGTTCCTCTTCTCCCACAAGCCCCACGCGCTGGCAAACACGTCGACAGCACGCCAAAATGAACTGACGTGCTATGACGGGATCGGTCGCCTGCTATTGGGTGGTGGCGGCACCATTCAGGCGTTTCTGGCGCGCCTGCCGGACGTGATGACGCTGGGTCTTGACATATCGGATCTGGCATGCATTACACTGACGTGGATCTATCGCACGTGCTGCCGTAGTCTGGTGTCGTTTCTGGCCTCAAACAACTTGGGTGCGCTGTGCTTTGTGTTGCAGTTGTTCCCAGACGACGGCTTCGTGACCGCCATCGCACAGATCCCGCTGCTCCTTGGTTCAGCGGCTGCGAGTCCGACTGCCTCCGTCCGCAATGGCTCGACCGCAGATGGTATCGTCGGTCTCGTGCTCTGTATCCTCGCCCGCGCGACCGTGAAGCAGACGAGCATGACAGACTCCGCCGCCCTGCGCATGCGACAGCTGGTTCAGCAGCTGCTCGGTCTGCACGACTGCGTACAGGCGCACGCGTTCGACGACGCGGCCCTTTCTGACTTCTCCGTGGCCGTCGAGGACCTGCTGCCAGGTGGTGCCGATACGCTGGAGTCACTTTGTGCTCGCCGTGGCGCCACTGCGGAGCAGGTAACGGCACTTTCAAAGCAGCTTCCGCGCGCCGCTGCGGAAAAGGGTGCGCTCGCGATTGACTATCTCTTGCTCGAACGCACGCTGAATTTGTTCCTTGGCGGCGACTGTACGGCAGACACCACAACGACGCCGACCACGCGCGCTGGGCTGCACGATGCCTGGCCGTGGGTGACGGGCCAGAAGTGGGATTCGAACGCGTTCACGCGGGCCGTGATCGATCCACTGCGCGGCCAGTGGCGGGAATCTGAACCGGCTGGGACCACCACGCGCCGGCCCGAATCGGAGCGGTGGGCACTCTTTTCGCAGTGCTGCGTGCTGGCGTACACGCTGACGGTCGTGGACAGGCTGGTACAGCCCCTCGGCGACCCATCGCTCACGTTCTGGGACTTCAACAGTATCCCCGACACAAACTTCCTTGAACGCGTGCAGACCAACAAGCGTGACAACAGCGGCACCACTACCACTGGCGATCGACGGTGGCTTGTCGGGGACGACGCGACCCGTGAATACCTGTCCTGTGTGCGCGATGTGACCCTGTTCGCACAGTCCTGTGCGCGGAGTGTCTTTGGGCGACATGCGGAGGCGACGCGTGTGGTGACAGTCATCCAAACCATCGCTGCCTGTCTCGCTGCTGACGATGAACTGGCTTTCCCTCTGGCTCCGCGAACACTGCGGCGCGGCCTCCGTTTTATTATGCAGCTCTCTGGTTTCAACTCTGAGCTCTTGCCGTACCGACTCGGCGAGCTCCTGTCCCTCCTGCAGCTCCTCATCTTTTGGGTTCAGGTCGACACCCTCGGCGCCGACGAGGCCACGCTGCCAGCGATTCGGCGACTCTCTGTGCCGTGGCGCGATCTCTTCGGTGCACACGACTCCTTCTTCCTCTTTTTCCCCGCCGCGGCACTCCCGTGTCCGGACACCAGCGACGCACAAACGCCTGAGGCGGACCTTGACGCACGGTTCGCCGCCTCCCTTCCCACTCGCCGCGCCTTCCTGTCGACGGCGGCAGCGACGGCGAGCTCGATTCTTGTGCGCAAGTTCTTGCTGGCCTTCGATCCCACCGCGGCCGCAGCAACGACGCCCGGGGCCGGCAGCACGGACGACACCTGGCTCGACAGCCACGTCTTGGCGTCCGCCGTGGATCGTCTATCGGCGGCGCTGGGGCTGCAGGATATTGTGCCTGGCTTTTCGCGACTCGCACTGCTTGACGCGACGATCAAGCGACTGCGGTCACCGGAGAAGATGGCATCCATTTTGCTGATCATCCCTGACCGCGGGCTGGCTGCGCGCGTGGCGATGCGTGACCTCGGTGCCATACTGGCGTGCGTCCTCAAGTACTTCAGCCAGCAACGGAAGAAGCTGGCGGAGAAGCAGCAGCGGGAGGCGTTCGACCAAGCATCGTTGCGCATGAACGGCGTGCTGACGCTCATGTCTCAGCCGTGTCGCCACTGGCTCAAGAGCTTGCAGCCGGGCAGCACGGAGACGCGTCTGGGGTCCACATCGGCGCCTGATGCGTTGCCTGACAACGGCTCCACGATGAGCCTGGAGCGGGCGTCCGTGGGCGGCGCGACAAACTGGTTCACGGAAGGCGAAATGGACGCTCTTTTTCTCCGTGTCGGTCGCACAATCCAGCTCCCTGACGACGAACATACCAAGAAGGACTTCATCGAGCTGCTCTTCCGACTGGCGCAACTGTGTGTGGAGGGTAAATCCCGCCTCGGTCGCGAAGAGCGCCGCGTGGTGGATGAGCTGCCAGCCGTCGCTGAGGGTATCGCTCCTTTTCTCAAGTGACACTGTGTGGTGCTTTTCATTGTGATTTTGACGTGCGTCGTCAAACGTGCTTATTTTTGTCTCAAGTTATACTATCACCACTTTCATGGCTTCGCTGTTGCCTACACGACGTGCTCCGTTTTGTCAGCTTGTGGCTCAACAGTTATTCGGAACAGGCCCGCTGTTCCTCCGCACCCGTTCCTCTTCGCACCTACGGTCAGAGACAGACAGACACCACACACGCGCACTCGCTTACGCTTCGTTGACACTGATTCTCTCTCTCTCTCCCATCTGTACTCTCTAAATTTTGCCCACTGGTACACTGATGTTTTTTCTTTGTTATTGTTGCACCGAATCAAATCAGGAACACACAGAATACAAAGTAGCAACGCCAAAGCGCGAAAGCTCAAGGATGGACTCTACTGTTGGTACTGCCGCCGCACGTGCTGAGCACGTCAGGGAACGAGAGAAGCGCATTGGCATTTGCCGGTCTCTCGTCGACATGTGCCTTGCGGCTGAAGGGCAACCCGTGCTTGAAAAACCCATGGTGTCATTGAAGGAACTCTGCTCTGACTTTGTCGTGCGTGAAATTTCCCAGGTGACCACAAATGCACTGTTTTTGGAGGCGCCACTGCCCACTCCAGCGGCTGTTGGCGGCGTCGCTGCGGGTCAAAAGCGTTCTCGGCAGCAGCGCGATGTGGGTGGTGCACCACCGTCAACGACAGAAGGTGATAACGACAACAGCAGGGCCACGGAGATTCATGCCGCCTTCGATGCTCTGATCACCGCGGATGAAGTGGCTGCCCTTATTGCCATGGTTGCTCACGACGATCAGAAGACGGTCATTGCGAGTGTCACGGAGAAGCCGAAGCGGGCACTGATTCACGCCGCGGTCAAGCAGTGTTTTGCCGGCACACACATCAGCACCACGGAAAACGGCAGCGTTGTGGTAGTGAAGGCCACCGCAGCCGATCGCCGTGAGGAGCGACGCCGATCGAACCCACTGCGAACGCGGCCGTACCTCCATTTTACCCTGTACAAGGAGAACATGGACAGCACCTACGCCTTCCGCGCGCTCGCCAAGTCGCTGCACGTCTCCTCGCGCCAGTTCCAGTTCTGTGGCACCAAGGACAAGCGCGCTGTCACACTGCAGCGGGTCGCCATCCGTGACATGGCACCGGCTCGTTTGGCCGCCGTCAACGAACACACGTACGGTCACAGTAAAATGAAGGTGTGCAGCTTCAGCGAGGAGCCGGAGGGACTGCGTCTCGGCGACGCCCTTGGGAACCGTTTCGAAATTGTGTTGCGCTGCGCACCAGCGACCACTCAGCATGGTGGGGTGGCGGCCGACGACACCACTGACGCGCCCGCTGCAGCTGCGGTCGTTCTGGAGAGCTGGCTCGCGGAGGTGCAGCGTTGCCTCTCCACCGTGGGTACCGTCAACTACTACGGTCCTCAGCGCTTTGGCACGACCAAAGTCCTGACGAGTGACGTGGGCCTCTCGCTCCTTCGAGGCGAGTTCGAAGAGGCACTCTATCAGTGTTTCGAGTCCAAGAGTTGTTTCACCCCCGATGTCGTGCACACGCTCGCCCCGCTCCGCGCGCGCCACTACGATGAAGTGTTGGAAAAGCTGCCCCACTTTTGCTTCCAGGAACGCGACATGGTGAAGCACCTGATCACGTCTCCCAACGACTACATGGGTGCCTTCTTGACGTTGCCACGCACGTTGGCGATGCTCTACTTCCACGCGGTGCAAAGTTTGGCGTGGAACACGATGGCATCCGCGCGTCTCACGGACGCCTCTCGTCTGCGTCCGGAGGTGGGTGACCTCGTCCTCGAGGAGGTGTACAAACTGCGAGTGCAAAACCGCGACTCCGCGCCGACCCCGGTCGACGTCACGAGCAAGCTGCGGGAGGGCGATCAGGCTTTGCCAGCCGTGACGCGTCTCAGCGCCAGCGACCCGCTTGACTGCTTCGCCTTGTCGGACGTTCTCTTGCCTGTGCCAGGCCCCGACGATGCTCTGCAGTTTCCGACATCTCTGGGCTGTGGCAAGGCGGAGTACCAGGCGACATTGGCGGCGATGGGCGTGCAGGAGGCTCTGTTGCCCGCGGATCCCAATGCCGTCGCTGACATTCGGCGCACCAACGCGCTCATCAAGGTGTTCCACTTTCACGGCACGTACCGGCCGCTGTGTCTCGTGCCGACGCAAGTGAGCCTGAAGCGCACTGTGGTGAGCGGCTGGCGTGCCCCGGCCAATGTGACTGACCTGGAGAAAATTGAGCCGCCCGCCGTCACGGCGACAAGCGTGCCCACCGCGGAGACACCGTGCGAGTGCATCGTCGCGGGCTTCTCGCTGCCAGCCGGGAGCTACGCGACCAGTGTGCTGCGTGAGTTTGCAGTCCTCAGCTCCGAAGGCTTGCACGGGGGTAGCGGCAGCGGCACTGTCGCAGAGACGGAGGCAGACGGTGAGGAAGCTGACGACACTCTCGAGACGAACGACGCCTCCCATAATTGATAAAAGGCGCGGATGTGTTACGGTTGAGTTCTCTCTCTCCTTCACCGTCGTTTTTGTTTTGTTTTACGTTTTTTCTCTCCGCTTGAGGCTTTTCTCGCTGAACCAACTAAGCCAAACACTGGCGTACGAAAAGCACACAGAAAAAAATGTTGTGGTTGTTGTGGGTTCTCACAGACAAGCATTTCCTGCTCTCGTTATGCCTGTCGTATTCTGTCTGTCGTGGATGGCACCCTTTTTTTTCCCAACCGAAATGGCCTCAACGCCCCCCTGCTGAGTGACGAATCATTCCCCCCCCCCTCACTTTCTCCAAATCTACATCTCCTTGAGTGCTACTAACGTGACGTACACCCATCTCTTTTTCCATTCCAGTCACACGTGAAGATTCTCGAACTCGATAGACTGGTGTCCACACGCGCACCACCTTACGCCAAAAACAATCAACATAGATTATTCCCACTCCCCTCGCCCTTCTATACGGCGCCATGTACATGGAAGCGTTGGAGAATGAGGTAGAGTCGCTGAGCGCGGAAGTGACGCGTCTCCGTCTCATGCTTCAGCGTGTGACGCAAGTGATGGAATTTCCTGTGTCGGTCGACTCGCTACCGTCCTTTCGCGACCCTGTCGCGGCGACGCTCAGCCGCACAGCACCACCACACAGCGTGACTGTCACGCACGCACCGCCATCACCAGCAAACACCGTCGCCGTGCCAGTGGAACTGTTGCAACGACTCCTTGAGCAACAACAACAACAGTCGTCACGCTCACCCCGGCCGGCGAAGGTGTCACCACAGCAAGAACCAACGCGCCACATCACGCGGATCTCCAAATACTCACTCGCAAGCAGTGTCAACGACGGAGGTGAGGGGGCGGATGTTGTCAGCCGCGAGTCATCTTCGCGAGGTCACGAGTCGGGTGCCGAGTCGGTGAAGTCAAACGTCGCTTCAGCGGGCGGCGTTGCGGACGCACCACAACACGCACCATCATCCACACTCACCTCCACGCGTCGCGCCTCCTCCGCGAGCAAGACCAAGGAGAAGACCAGCTCGACGGGCACGCGGCCTTCCCACTCGTCGTCCGGCAAGGGAACCTCAGCCCGGACGGACGACCCGCAGGGCTCCACGCGCCGCAAGAGCTCCGTCGGCGTCGCGAACCCAGTCACGGCCGACTGGCGCCTGCCCAGTCCCATCACGAAGGTGGTGCTCCAGCCCGTGCAGAAGCCACCGCAGCCCGTGATCCAGCCACCACCAGAGCACGACTCGGACTCCGACAACGCCAAAGGGGAGTCACGTGCCACGCACCACACACGCAAGAGTCAAAGCAGCAGTGTCATGCCGTTGCGCGAGATGCCGACAAAGCAGGAGCGGAGCCGGAGTGCGTCAGAAATGGAGGAGAGCTCCACGCAGTCGCGGGCTGTGTCGGCTCCGTCGCGGAGGGAGTCGGATGGGATGATGGTCAGCAACTCGGCGTGGGCCTCCGCAATGCACGGCTACTTCGACGGCGACAACTTCCCGTCGTCCCGTCAGTCACCACAGCCCTTGTCGCAGGCAGAGGCCGGCGAGGGTGACAGCGCGGCAGTGCCCCCAGCGATGTCGGGCTCGCCGAACTACACGTCACAGAGCACGGGCCAGAGTATCGAGTTCAGCCAACAGGGCATGTTCTCGTACAGTATGCTGGGGTCACTGGCCAACGGGTCGCCAGCGATGAGCTCGGTGCAAGCACACAGCGCGACTCCCGTCGCGGAAGAGGTCGTGGGCATGGCAGTCAGGGCACTGCGCGCGCCACCCCAGGTCGAAGAGCTGCCCTCGTCCAGCCACGTCATGAACAGTAAAAAGGTCCCGCGTCAGACCAGCGTCATGACCTACCGAAGCGACGACACAGACGACGACGCATCGGGTGGTGGTGGTGGTGCGTCCCCAGCCGTCGAGAGGCGACGACCCACCGAGCCGCCACTGTCGCGTGCCACTGGCAACGCCGTCGCGATGCCGCTCGCACCGGCCGTCCTTGGTGCACGTCGTGTCAGCGCGTCGGCGGCACCACCGACCAACGACGATTCACCCATGCGTCCCCACCTGAGAGGGAGCAACGCCTCCGCCACTCCGTCCCAAAGACCATCCTTGGCGCAGCCTGGCATGCGGACGCCGCAGCACAAGAAGTCGGTGTTCGACATTGTGCGCGAGCAGGGAGACGACAGCTCAGACAGCTCAGACAGCGAGGATAGTTCGGACGCCACATCGGAGAAGGCAGACAGCAAGTTGCACGACTCGGAGGACGCGCTGCAGCCAGCTGCGCAAGCGAGCGCGCCATCAGGGAAGGAGCTTGGTTCTGTTAGTTACGGCACGGCACGCGACGCCTACAGCGCTGGCTTCTACTCACCGCAGTTCACACCCCAGGAGTCGCAGTCGCCAGCGGGGCAGTCTCTCGCCCCATCGATGCCGGGCGGAGCCAGCTATGCCGGCTACGAGTATGACATCGGCCTCGAGACGAGTCAAAGCCGCAGTCGCAGCCGCGTCGCCTCACCGCACAGAGACGTGGCGGAGAACCTCGCCAGCGGAGGCTACTATCCGGTCTAACGGCGCGACACCATTGCGCATAGATTCGCTGCCGCCACCACAGATTGATAGATAGAAAACAAGACATTTTTTTTTGAAATACAACCCCAACGACAATGTGAATAGTCGCTGACAGCGAGAAGCCAAACGCGAGCAGCCCCCACGTGTGTGTATGTGTGTGCTCAGCACTGGAGCACACACGCACAGCTTCTTTGCAACGAATGCTCCTATGCCGCGGCCTGTGTCTTCTCGTAACGAAGCCTTCTGTGCGCAAGTACACAGTCCTGATCACTATTTTTTTTTCATCTCACCGTTTGGCCACCCTCATGTACTCCCATTCTCACACTCTCCCCCTCCCTTTTCCATCACCGCGTCTCGCGAGAGATGAAGTGATGTTTGCGAATTTGTGTCAAGACTTGTCGCGACTGCAAGTACTCTTGCTGAGACGGGAGGGTGCCCCGACCACACTGGCGAGTGAAGCCATCCAGGCACTGCGGGCGAACAAGGGCTGCCTCATCCCCACTTCCGAGAACTCCCTGCTCGTACCGTTGTTTCTCAAAAGCTGTGCCTCGCTGTTCCGACACGTCTCTGAGCGCGATGAATTGGTGGCGATGGAGCTGATGGATGCTGTCTACGACATCTCCGAGCACTACGTCCACACAGAAACTGGAGATGTCAACCAGCTCTGCTCCGTTGTCCGCTCACTCGTGTCACTTGAGCAGACGCAGCAACACTTGTCGACGCTCCACAGTGGCCCAGATGGCGCACAGTCCTCCTCCGCCTCCTCTCCGTTGGTGTCGCCGGACTCGGCGTTTGCGGACTTGTTGGCGCCGACGTACGCAAGTGCGTTCGACAGGTGGCGGCAGCACCGCGAACGCCCCACGACTCTCTCAACGCTCTCCCTGCTGCAGGGTTGCAGCCTCGTGCATGGGAAGCGGTTTCGCTTTTCCCCGCAAGGGGCTGACCGCATGAGCCTTTTGCCAATCAAGAGCAAGCTGCAAATGGAGGCGAAGATCCAGCGCTGCACTGGGGCGCGCGAGTTGTTGGCGTCCCTGCGCGACATGGAGCTGAACCGTTTGGACGCGGGCATGTGCCTCACGACGATGGCAGAGGCCGGGCTCTACGACGCTGAGGTGTGCAACGACAGCTGCGATGTGCTGCATTCCGCACACACGCTTCTGTCCAGCCACCAGCTGTGCCAAATCGTGCACTCGCTTGGCGTGCTGCAGCACCGCCATATTCACCAGAAGTTTTTCTCTGGTTTGATCGACCCGAAGAAGTGCGATGCCGAGGCCATCCTGCACCACGTCCAGGGCCTCGCCATGCTTCGACAGCCGCCAACAAGCGAGGTCGCCCTCGTCGACGGCATTTTCCTCCACGCGCTGCGCTCCTCCAGCCCTCGCACGGGGCCTGGCAAGGACGGTCACCGGACCTACGCGGCACCACACCAGTCACGCCTGTCGCAACGGTCGCAGATGACCCACCCGGCGTACGAGCTGCCGCCGCAGTGGTACGTGGACGTCGCCTACGCACTGTCGTGCCTCGACATTCACGCCTACAAGTTCAAGCTCACGACAGCACGCAAGGTGCGGCGCGCCATTGGCCGAATGACGACCACGGAACGCTGTAAACTGCTTTACGGGATCGGCGGCGAGCCCATTGCGGCCGTGCCGGACGCGCTTCGTGACGCCTGGACACGCAAAGTCGATCGCACCGTCCAGGTGACAGTGGAGAAGCTCAAAGAACTGGACACACCAGCTGACGGGCCGCACGTCACGCACGCACTCATGAGCTGTGGCATCGTCCACCACCCGCGGATTCCACCACAGCCGACGCGCAGCACGCTAACAAGCAAGCGCCAGAACCCCGTCGAGTCGCTGCTGCGGACGTGGACGACCATGTCACAAGAACGGCTTCTGGAGCTGACGGAGCAGGTTGAGCCTGACCACTTCGGGCCCAACGCGCGCGTTTCGTCCCTGGTCACAACGCTGGCGAACTCGTACGGCGGCGAATCCCTGAGCGTGCAGGACCGCTACAAACTGGGCCCACTGTGTGCGGCCGTGAAGGTGCACGGTGGCGACATGACCGTCGAGGAATCCCTGCGCACCTTGCAAGGTCTGCAGAAGATGGGCGTGGCTGAGCAGTACGCCGATCGCATAGAGCCCGTCCTGGAGAACTTGTGGGCTCACAGAGAAGAGATGACGGACGGCCAGCTTGTGCGCTGCTACACACAGCTTCGTGATAAGCGCCGCAACGAGACCGCTCTCCGCCTCACCGAGTTTGCGTTGTCAAACTGTTCACAAACACTCGAGTGACGACCGTGCGTGAGTGTGTGAATATTGCATCCGTGCGTACCGTTTGTTTATTTTTTTTTGTGTGTGTTCACATTGCCCTCCCTTCTGGTGTCCTGTCTCGTTCCTCACGTGCGATGACTCAGAAACAAAAAAAGCACAATGAACGCCGATAACAACGACGCGCAGACGCCCGCGTGCCCGAGAGCGTCTGTTGTGAGGCATCGGCCTTGACTGGACGAGCTCGCGAAGGCAGTGGCTTGTTGTGCGTGGTCTCGCGGTTCTTCACTCGCCGTGGTATCTGGCCTGTTTCCCTCTTTCCTCCACACTCAATATCTTTTCCTCTCCCCTCCCCTCCCTGTGGTGTGCACATTTCGTTTCTCTGTCGTGTGCCGTACGCATACTAACTACGCAGCTTGCCCCGATTATTGACAATGGGTAAAATCCGCAAGAACGCACCAAAGCAAAAGCGTAAGCTCCCCAAGTCGGAGCGCGCACGCAAGCTCACCAAGAGTGGCAAAATCAAACGCAAGAGTGGTGACCTTTCCATGGTCCACTCACGCAATGTCAGCTACGAAGTCAAGCAGAAGAAGGGCGGCAAGTGGGTCCGCACCGGCGAACGGAAGTGCAACATTCACACCGTCTGCGACTGCGTGCGTCGCACCGACCCCGGTAAGATGAAGTATATTTCGAACCGTTAAAGACTTGCTGCCGTAAACAACTAAAAATAAAAACACATGTTTATGTATTTGGCGCCGCAGCTTCGAGAACCACACGAAGCCCATTTTGATGTCGTTTCCATCTAACGATACCATCTTTTCTATTGCGGTTTGGTGCTTATCAAGCTCGGTTTCACGTGTCCACTTCTGGTGTCCACTGTGGCCTGTCTAGACCTCTCTGTCCTAGGTGGTGGCTTTTGCACAGACACACCAAAACGTTTTCCTGACGCATTTGCCACAATCATTCCTCATCCTCACCCGCACCTCTCTTTCTCTCTCTCTCTCTCATCCTTCTTATCGTAATATTTGTGTGCAGCACTGTCTTTCTTTTTTGTTTTTCGTTTTTTGACCTGTTTTCTCCCAACAGGAGAACCAACTATCAACCGACCCGCAAAACAGCTGTGTCACGAACAAAAGCGCGAAGACCGTGCACATTGTTTCTGATCAGCTTTGCTCATTTTCGTTTCCCCCCCCCCTCACTGGTTTGCCCATTTCACTTCCAACTCGACGGTCTGACTGTTACGGCAAAGACGACCATGACGAAGGCCGGCCCCGCACTAGCAAAGTACTGCACGGCAGTGTTCGCTTACATCAAGGACGGTGGCGGCACGAAGACGACAAACGACCACAAGTTGGCCATCGACACAGAGGAGGTCCAGGAGGTGCTTATTAACAAAGTCGGACTCCGATCGGATGACCTCTCGCTGTACGTGCTCTCATTCTACTTGCTCTCCGTCGGCACGTCTGGCAATCTCCTTGACAATGTCCAGGAGCCGTTTCTCATTGGTGAGGAGCCTTTCGTCAAGGCTCTTTCACAAGCCCTTCCGAGCAACGTCAACACAGCTGAACCTGCACCGTACCCGTCCGCCTTTAAGGCACTCGCAGACGCCACGGTGAAGATGAACAACAACATTCGCACCGACGAGAAGAAACTCATAGCCTTCTACGAGTTCATGTACTTTTTCTCGCTGGGCAAGACGCTCATTTTCCAACGTCAGGCCGAGTCCGATCGGACGGAGATCGCGATCGAGGTGTGGCGCTTCTTCTTCTACGGCCCCAAGGAGAAGAAGACCGAGTACACCAAGTACATCCCGTTCGCCGTCGTCGACAAGTGGCTGGAGTTTGTGGAAACAGACAAGTTTACGGGCGTCACGTTAGATCTTTGGCGGCTTCTCTACCGGTTCGCCAAGTTGCGGAACTATGACAACTACGACCCCAACGATTCGTGGCCGCTGATGCTGGACGACTTTGTGGAATGGTATCAGGAAGGGCAAAAGCAGACGACGAAAGCCGCGAAGTGAAAACAAAACACAAACTGTGAGCAGGTCATTGAAAAACCGCGACGACAGCTCTCCGTCTTCACCTTCTTTGTCTCGCTGGCGTGTCGCCTCCCGTTTCCCACTCTCTTTGGTTCCTTTGCTGACGTACGCGGGTGAGTGTCCTCGCACGAATCTCTCTAAACGCCCGCGACCATATTCTCCACTGTTCTGTTGTCTCTTGGAGTCGCGCGACTGTGTCGACTCGTCTTTCGCTTATTGCACCAGATTCCCGTGACGTGCCGTTGCTGTTTTTTCTCATTTTCCTGAGCCTGGACATTGATTCGCAGACATGAACACAAAAGGAAGCCGAAGAACCCTTCGCACGTCTCTTCCTGACGACTGACACGAACACGCTTCTCAGTTCCAAAGACATTCGCCACCCACGTCTTTGTTTGTCGTCGAACAGAGTGTCTCGTGTGTCCTATATCAACAGATGTAAAGATGAGTTGACCTTCTTTGTGTGTGTGTATGTGTGTTTGACATGCCAATCGCTCTTTCTTGGAGTGTGACACCACCTACGCAATCAGTACAGTCACAACTCTCTTTTACTGGTGTCAGCTGCGATTTTCATTTCTCCGTCGCCTCATCCTACGATGCCTCCCTCCCTCCCTCTCACTCTCACTCTCACCTTTTCACCAGTTACCCTCGTCACCAACGAAACGAGTTTCCAGTTGCTGTGTCGTTTTGCTTTCCTTTCCTTCTTTTGTGTGAATGCCTGGGTCGCAAAAACCTAGCGATGCGGGCCCCGAGGCCCCTGCTGCCGATCCCGGTGCGTCACGTCAAAGTCTGTTCCATAAACTGTTTGCGGGCATGAGTGTAGGAGGCACCGCGGAGACGGACCCAAAGAAAGCTGTCGATGCCTCTGCCGCAGAGCAGCCCAGTGGTTTTCGACAAGCCTTTGGAAACGTAGCCAACTCCTGGCGTGCTGTGCTTTCTGCCGCCACAGGCGATGGCAGCACCGCCTCCGCGTCAGACACCCACGTGGGAGAGCCGTGGACGCGCATCGGCTCCCCGTTCGTGCGTATTGCGCTCTGTGGAGAGGAGGGCAGTGGTCGCAGCTCGCTGGCGCGCCACGCAGAGGGACGACTCCGCAAAATGTCGCAGCGGGCCGCGCCGTTCATTGAGCAGCGCGTACCCGCGACGGAGCGGCCGGGGGGCTCCTCATACACGTATGAAGTTCTCCTCCAGACTGTTCACCGGCAGCGCTACGCGACGCTGGTCACGATTTCAGACACGGGTCCCTCCGTCATCGACACACCAGGCACCTGTCTGCGTGACATTCAGCAAGCCGATGCGATCGTGCTGGTGTACCCATTGACCGGCATCAAGCAGCGTCAGCGGTACACGCAACCGGATGGTGCTGACGCAGCGCGCAAGTCAGCTGGTGTCTCTCCGGACTCGGTGCTCCTATCACCACAGAGCGAGGCCTTGTTGGTGCGATTACTCTCAGCGGTCCTGGCGTCGCGCTACGACAGCGGCGTGCGCGTGTTCCTGGTGGCAACCTTCATGGACTGTCTCTCCGACACGAGCATCCCAGCCACACGTGCTGTCCTCGTGCAGTTGCGCAGGCGCGCCGCAAAACTGTTCCCGCAGCTCGACCTCGCGCACCTCTTCGCTGTTTCGTTCAAGGATCAGTCATGCGTGTCAGAGGCGCCGCTCCACAAGCCCGATGACGTGCTCGAAATCGGCGACATGTGGTCCGCCATGTTCCGCACTGTGTGTTCCACCACGCACAATGAGCTCCCTTGCACGCGCACAGCCACTGCTACTGCTACTACTCGTACTGGTGGCACTACAACACCTCTCGCGGGTCCGTCGGCGACTGAGCCTGCGACGGTCTTGGTGTGGCGTCCTGTGCCGTACTCGGTGGTGCTGAAGCGGCTGGAGGAAGACTGGTGCACCGTCGACTCCACCGCCTCTCTCAAGGCGGAGCCACAGCCACTCGTGTACCTGCGTGAGCTGGAGGCGAACATGAACGTCTCGAGTCAGCGTGCGTTGCTGTTCATTGAGCAGTCCCAGGCCCGTCAAGATGTGGTGTTCCTCTCAGTGGATAGCCTGTGGAAGCGTTTTTTCGCGTTGGGTGTCACCTCGCGCACACAGTTCCTGCAGCTGCTGCGGTACCTGGAGGGGCGCGGGCAGATCGCCGTGTTTGCCAACCGAACGCTGCGGCGAGGTCAACTGCGGCGTGGACAACCCGTGAGTGGCGCGCTGAGCCGCCGCGCGCCTCTCGCCGGCGGGGCCGACCGAGGAAGCAGTCAGCTGTCCGACTGTGTTTGCATGCATCCCCGCTTGATGCGGCACGCCGAAGCCGTCATCTTCTGGTACCACCGCCTCGCCACGAAACACGAAAAGCATCTGGAAAGCGCTCTCTATGGCGTCGACACCAAAGCGTGCCGTGACGCCGACGTGGACAACGAGGTCGCCAAGGGTTTCTTCTCCCCTGCGCTGTTGCGGCTTCTCTCCGAGTACTTGGTTTTGCCCGAGCACTTTGATGCCTCGCCGACGCAGCGACTGCAAATCTTCGTCTCACTCCTCTGTCTCACCGATGTGGGCTGCGTTGTGCGCGGTCCCCCAGTCACGGAATCGGAATCGGCAACGCAACGGTCACACACCGCTCGCTCACTGACTGGTGCGTCGTCGCTCGCGGAGGGGACGACGGGCTCGCGCTCGACGTTCGCGTCTGTCTACTGCGCGCCAGAAGGTCGCGGTGCTCGCATTGTGGAGGTCGAGGACCTCATGCCCGCCGTGACACCGCGTGGTCAGCGTCCCGCCTCCGCCGCAGAGGAGGTCGACTCCTGCGTGACGCCGTTCGTCCGCGTCTCCTCCAGCCTCGCACGCGACCTCAACGAGACGGTGTCGAACGTCGCCTCCGAGGCATCCAGTGCCGCCAACGCCAGCGGAAACCCATTCGAATCGTCTGGAACGAAGAGCAAAAATGCGCCACAGCCCCGCGCGAAACGCTGGCGACTCCTCGTCCCGTCGCTTCTCGGATCCTTTCCGTGCCCAACGCATCTGCTTCAGACCGCAGCCGCGCTGTGCTCTTCCCTCTCCACGTCGCCTTGTCACGTTGGAAACGGCAGCAACGTGTCGCCGTCGTCCTTGATTGGCAGTGCACTCGTCTACAAGATATCGCCTATGCCGCCGCCGTCGTTCTTTGCCACGCTGACGTCGCGGTTCGCACCGTGGTGTGTGCCGCCGTTGTTCTCCGATTCGCTCTGGCTGTGGCCGCGGAAACCCACCCTTCGAGGCGCCGTAGCGGCTGACAAGATGGCTCAGCCACCGCAAGTGCGTCTGTGTGTCGCTCTCGTGTCGCCAGCAGCAAACGCAGGTGGAGTTGCTGATCCGGAAGTCGGCGCGCACCTGGAGCTGTACTGCTTCGCCGCCGAGGGTGCGCAGCTCGCGTTGGCACTGACGCAAAAGGAAGCGGTCATCGAGATTGAGAGTGTCCTTCAGCAGAAGTATCCTGAGCTGCGTGCGTCGCGCGACAACGAAACGTGGCTGTGCCCCCAAGATCAGGCAAACGAGGATGTGGATCATTGCATGTGCATTGCCGATCTGGATGTTCTGTTCTCATGCAGTGAGTGAGTGCCAGGCAACCCAACAGTGACCGTGTTCACCACTTCTCCTCCTTCTTTGGGGGTTTTCTCCACACTCTGCAGACTGTCTCCGTATCGCTCTTGTGTTTTCTTCTTCTTCCATCATCTCTTTTTCTGTTTGCTTGTTCCCACACCCCTGAAACTGGACTACTACGTGACTGTCACTCGGACAGAATCATTGCGGCGCGTGTCGCATTTTTCGTGTGACAAAAGCGTCATCTTTGCTCTGCATCGGATGCCCACAAGTGAATGCTCGCACATCAATGAACAGCCATGGCTTGCAGGTAGACTTGGGCATAGCGCAGTCGCACTCGACAACCGAAAAACACACACAAATGTTCACTACTCATTTGCACATCTGCTTCTCCCTCTCTCTCTATATATATATGTATAAATATGTGTGTTGTCCATCTGTCCAAGGTTACACAGGTGAGTCTATCACGCTGTTTTTGCACTCCTTCTCTTCTCTCTTTTCGTTGCTCTATCCCCACTTCTTCTCTCTTTTCGTTTTCTCTGGTGTTACCATGGCTGTCTCACTCGCGGACGCTTTTCCCGACGACGGTGCCGCGCTGTGCCGCACTTTTTTCCCTTCCGCGGATGTGACAGTGCGCACGTGGTCGAGCATGGCATTGCTGGCCGAGGCGGATGACGTTACTCTCTGGACCGTTGTGGCGCACCACGAGCGTCTGTCCGCCGTCTTCTTTAATCTCATCATGGCTGTTGAACAGGCCCACAGCTCGTCCTCGCCGAGCCAACGCAAGTCTGTCACGCGCCAAGACGAGTCGGCACTGTGCGCAGTGCTTGTTCGCATTGCCACCAGCACGGGTCTGTGTGTTGGCCGAGGCGTTGACGCGGCCACACTGGCGCGGCGTCTGGACATCCTCCTGCCGCTCAAGACGGTGATGCCTGCGGCGCAGACGCTGCTTCGGCAAAGTGGCTCCGCAGCGGCTGTCGTCGTGACGTCGTTATGTCTGTTGAATCCTGGGCTTCTCTGCCGCGCAGCGAACCACTTCAGCGCGTGGTACGACAGCGTGGCCAGGCTCGCCACCCGCGCAGTGGCTGAACTGCGACGAGGTCGTTTCCAGCGCCTCTCCGGTGATGTGCTGCCGCTCTTTGAGCAAACGTACCGCAGCACGAAACAAGTCTGGGCGCTGCTGCAGGCGGCACCGTTCTTGGCCGATTACATCAACGTCAATGAAACCCTGCAGGGTCTCCGTATCGTCGTCGACGTCATTTCACCACTGATTCAGCATTATCTGCTCACGTGCTCAAACTTGAGCTCGCGACGCGCGATTCTGACCAAGGCCAACTCCATGATTCTCAACAGCGCGGTGAGTGCGGCCTCCACGATCACCATGTTTCGCTCCTTCCTCGCAGCGGGCTCAGACAGTCGTGTGTGGTGTGTACCAAACACCGTGCGCGTCGCGTACGATGGTCTGTCCGAGTTCATGGAGCGCTACGTCACAGGCATCCCGCTCTTGCTCGTGTCCAACTGGCGATCCGGTCCGTTGCAGAAGCTGTTCCATCAGCTGGCCCCACCGCGCATGGAGGTGGAAGAGACAAAAGTGGGCCAAGTGCTGCTCGCGCTCCTGAATGACATCCCAGACAGCAAGGATTTTTCGGACGCCCTCATTGCGGGTCGTCAGCGGTTCTTTGAGCTGTTCCTGATGGAGCTCGTTCAGCAAGGCGTGCGGATGGACGAGCTACTCTCACGCGGGCTGTTGACGACCACCGAAGCGGAAAAGCTTGGAGCCTCGGAGGAGACCATCGCGTGCGCCTTGGCTGGGCTGACTGACCCCTCCAGTGTCGCGCCCGCAGCAGGCGCAGCCCCCACGCCCGTTGTCCACGCCCCTCCGTCAGCGTCTCCGCCGCCTCAGGCTGCCGCGCCGGTCCAAATCGACGACCCGCTGGTCGCGATGGTGATGGATGTGTTTCCGCACTTTCAGATGGCTGGCGTACGCGCGGCACTCAACTACTACAACAACGACGTGGAGCAGTTCATCCTGGATGCGTCGATGGAGAACCTGCCGCCGCACCTCCTTAGCCAGCTGACGGTCTCCGCTGCAGAGAGTGCCGACGCCGCATTTGCAGCAGCCCTCGCTGCCGAAGAGAATGGGCGCGCCGCCGCGCCAACTGCTGCAGACACCCCTGCTGCACCAACCGCGCCGTTGGCGAAGCATCTTGGTGCCGATGACTACGACGCGCAGCTGACCGACGAGAAGCTCCACTTCTACCTTGGCAGTGACCTCTACGACCTGCTCACCGGCTCCGACGACGAAGACAAGGATGCGGAGGACAAGGAGGTGGACGACTACGCCACGTACACCGCCGGCGACGACTCGGCGTCGTGGAACATGCGCGACGCGTTTGACGTGGACGAGACCCTCAAGGAGAAGGTGCGCATGCTGAACGAGATCATGTACGAGGATGAGCTGGATGACGGCGTCTTTGACGGCGTTCAGCAGACCGGCAATCGCCACATGAGTGACGGCGACAGTGACGTCGACGAGCCTATCAAAAAGGCGTCTGCGCCTGTGGCAGCAGATTCAGCCGCACCCGCGGGTGATGCGCGCAAGCCGCCGCGTGACGATTATCACGACAAGCGCTTCCACGAAAAGCGCACCAAGGAACGGGCGGAGCGTGTCAAGGCTGTGCAGAAGGAGCGCGCGAACAAGGCAGCAGGCGAAGCCGCCAGCGGTGCGCCGTCCTACGCCAAAAAGAAGAAGACGTCCAAAGAAAAGAACAGCGGTGGCCAGAAAAATGCCCT
The DNA here is from genome assembly GCA_030849635.1 of Wallacemonas sp. MBr04. Taxonomy (NCBI): domain Eukaryota; phylum Euglenozoa; class Kinetoplastea; order Trypanosomatida; family Trypanosomatidae; genus Wallacemonas; species Wallacemonas sp. MBr04. The sequence continues at coordinate 161,786 of JASANR010001586.1, read as the reverse complement.
CAACCGTGCTCTCAAGAAGGGTAAACTCTTCACGGACTAGCCCCAGATTGAAACGTGAGAGGATGGCAGAGCAACAGAATGGCTGCGTTCTTTCTTGCGGTATTATCATGTCTCAAACGTGTGTGTTCTCTGTTTTCTGTTTAACACTTATCCAATCTGTGTATTGCCACCACAGTATTTACACACAACAACAACAACAACAACAACACAGCTTTGCTGTCGTGCCGATCACGTGCGTAGTGCGACCGACTTACTACTGCCTTGTGTCCGCGCATCAAGTGGTGTGATATTGCTGTGTTTCATTAATTTTCCGCAGCGGTTCCGCATCTCCCACACATCTCACACTGTCTCTGACTGTGTGTTTGTGTATGCATCCTATCAAGCGCACATCATCAATCTCTCTCTTTTTCTTCCTGTTCTCCTTGCATCATCCCGACACACACAAAAAAAAAGTTTGTTGTCACTTGTTGTTGGTTTTTCAGTTGATATGAAGCGACTCGTTACATACGGTATTCGCCGCTCGTCCGGCGCCTGCACGAGCTCCTCCAACGTTGCGAGTGGCGAGGCTGGGTCGTCGTGCATCTCGTCGTCCCTCTTTGAGCAACGGTGCGGCTTGCGGAATCTTCACCAGTATCCTCACGCCCGTCACAAGAGCCTCGTGAAGGACGCGCACCGCTTCTCACGCAACTGGTGGCTCACTGCGGGCAACAACCACGAACTGGTCTCCGAAAAAGGCCACGAGCGAGAGGCGACGGAAAACTTCGGTGTCTACCGCGATGACAGCGCCAATGACAGATATGTCCTCTCCACGAGCAACCTTCGCGATTTACCACCTGCGAAGCGCCTAGATGCCCTGGTGGGCTTGATGCGCGAGCGCTGGCGCGTCAAGGACGGCAACCGTGGCTTTGACAAGGCGAAGCTGCTGCTGGAGGCCCTCGAGTGCTTCAGTGAGCTGAGGCTCTCAGGGCAGATCAAAATCTTCGACGAACTACCCGAGCCGGACCAGGACACGTTCCTCCAGTACGTCGAGGGCTGCGCACAGTTCGCCCAGGCCTCGTCCCATTCGCATCCAGACGCGGTGGCTATTTTGATTCGGACGGCGCAGATCTGCGATGACATGCGGTGTGAGCACAAGCGCGACGAGATGATCCAGGTCGCGGAAGGCGCCGCTCGTCGCATGGGCCGCGCCTACGCCTTCGCGCGACCAAAGGAGTCCATCAAGCTGAAGCCCATGTCCCTCACTGAGATGGAAGGCCTCACGCGCCACCGACAGAAGCAAACCTTGAAGGAAAAGTTCAAGAGCACGCCGTGGGTGCTTGAGGAGGAGGGGAGTCGCCGAAAGCCCGAGTTTATTCGTGGCGCGCGAAACGAAAAGGTGTACATGCCCCCTCTCAAGTCGGATACGTTTCAGTACAAGGTTCTGCAGGAACCACACCGCCCAGAAACAGACTCGTGGAGCACAAAGTGAGCCGACCCGGTTCCCGTTGTTGATGTTAACTGATTTTTTGTTGCGAGTACGAAGTCCTCCCTTTTTTTTTTTCGTACGCTCTCTCTTCTTCTTTGTTTCCCTTCTTCACATCGCTGGCAGAACGGCCGTCAAGATATGTTCACTCTAAAGACACAACGATAGCTTTAACCAGCACGCCATCATCGACATGTGTTCCACGGCATTGCGTTTGCATGGTGTCTGAGCCCGCATGTGACGGCCTGAGAAATAGACAGCGACTGGCAGACAGACGAGAATCATCCTGTCAAATGTCGACGTGGTGAGGAACGTCGGACACAGAACAAAGACATCCATTCAGATCACTGTCCGCCTCCCCGCTCACAAAGCCAGTCACCTCCTCCCTATACAATTCTTTCATCTTGTACTTGCCCCCCCCTTCTGTGAAAATACAAAAAAAACACCACGTAAGCAGAAGCAACGTGACATTGTGACTGTGGCGCATCAGCATCCCAACCCAGGCTCACTCCCAAATGTCACATTACAACACAGGTATTGGGAACAACATTCCATCGCTGTTCGATCTTGCCAGTGCCTTTGCGGGCTTTGTTGGCGACTTTGTGCAAGTGGTGTTAGGGCAGACGCAGACCTCCTTTGAGGCGGCGAAGCTTGTGGAAGAGGACGCGGGAGACTACGACCCCGCCACGGGCAGCTGGTCCGGCCCAGATGGCCTCCGCTACCGCGTGCCGTTATACGCCATCCCCAGCGAGCGGCATACACGCGAAAAGGCGCGCAACATCAAAATCCTGATGGATAACTGCCGACGCGCCTGCACCGATGACGAGCTGCCATCCACAAAGGAGGAGATGAAGTTCTGGGTCTCGTACCGCTTCATGAAGTACCAGCTGTTCCTCGCGCCTGCCTGCGTGATTGTGCCGCCGCTTTACATCTTCTTCAAGATGTTCCACGACAAGATCCCGCGCTCGCTGCGTGGGCGCTCGATTCCGATCTTCCTCGGGCTCGCCCTCGCGGAGCAGTACGCTGAGGTCACCTATCCAGGTCGTCAGCTGCTCGCCACGGCACTGACGGCCAAGACACCAATGGGTGACATGGCCCGCGCAGAGTGGTCGCGCCTTCAGCCACTCGACATTCCCTTCTACCTCTTCACATCCTACCAGTTCCAGCACTTTTTCAACACTGTGCCAGAGGAGTATCTGTTCAGCGGTGACTTGGCCTCCCTCTGCAATTAGCACGCATTCGCTGCTGTTCTTCGTGAAGGTGGAGGCGAGTCTTTGGAGTGTCTGTCACTTCAGGTTTGATCACATTAACAGTTAAGCAGCAAAAGAAAACAGCAGCTTGTCATAAAAAAGGGGGAGTGACGCTCTTCTCAGCTTGGACGAGGCTCCACCACCCACCAGTGTTTCGTGTCTCGTGGTGTTTTCTTTTTGTCCCCTTGCGAGCGTTGACGCGTCAGCCTCGTTGTCGCGTGATTCGCTGATCACATGGTGGACGGCACTGCTGCCCTTCGCTGTTCAGAGTAGCCATCCGCCATGCGACGCGGCTTATGCTCTTGTACATCCCCTCCACCTGTCCGCTCACACTGGCTCTGACACTGATGCTATTACGCACTCTTTCCCTCCCCCGCCCTCTCTCTCTTTCTCCCCTTCCTGTTCTGCTTTGTTTTTGCGCAAGTTGCTTACGGATATGCGGTTCTCTCAATCGCAACATCAGCCTCACCGTCCGCGTTCGGATGGACCCACCAAGGCCGCGGAAGGACTCACATCGTCCTCCCCACGTGCGACTACAGAAGCTCAGGCCGCACCCATACTGCCTGTTACGGAGGCGCGTGCAGCGATCGTGCGCATGGTGAGACGCAACCAAGCTGTCATCATTGTTGGTGAGACCGGCTCTGGCAAAACCACGCAGATCCCGCAATACATCTGGGATGACATCCTGGGACCCATGGGAAGCAGCGGCATCGTCGGCTGCACGCAGCCACGCCGTGTTGCGGCAGTGAGTATTGCGAGGCACGTGGCGCGGCAGCGACAGGGCACGGTCGGCGGTGAGGTGGGCTATGCTGTGCGCTTCGATGACACGTGCACCAACGAGACGCGCATCAAGTTTCTCACCGACGGTATCCTGCTTCGCGAGATCCAAGCGGACCCGGACCTGAACAAGTACGGTTGCATCATCCTCGATGAGGCGCACGAGCGCACGCTGCACGGCGACGTCCTCTTCGGCCTGCTCAAGGCGATCGCCCGCAAGCGACAGAAGACACTCAAGATTGTCGTCATGTCGGCGACTCTCAATGCGGACCACTTCTCCAAGTTTTGGTGGGACGCCCCGATTGGTGTTGTGCACGGCCGCACGTTCCCTGTCACTGTGATGCACTGCATTGAGCCGCAAGCCGACTACGTCGAGGCGACCGTCAGCACCGTCCTGCAGGTGCACGAGAAGGAACCGGCCGGTGATGTGCTGTGCTTCTTGACGGGTCAGGAGGAGATCGAGGACGCGAAGCGTATTCTCGAGCAGCGTCTGAAGCTGTTGCCCAACGACGTGCCCGACTTTCTGGTGCTCCCGCTCTACTCGGCGCTGCCGTACGAGCAGCAGCTGCAGGTGTTCGACCCCGCCCCGAAAGGGCAGCGCAAGATCATTCTCGCGACCAACATCGCCGAGACGTCGATCACGGTGGAGGGCATCAAGTACGTGGTGGACTGCGGTGTGGTGAAGGCCAAGTTCTTCAACGAGAAGAACGGGATGGAGGCGCTGATGGAGGTCGACATTAGCCGGGCGCAAGCGACGCAGCGTGCGGGTCGTGCGGGTCGCATGGCCGCTGGCAAGTGTTACCGCCTCTACACCGCCGCCGCGTTTGACAGCCTCGAGGAGAACACGGTGCCTGAAATTCGCCGCAGCAGCCTCATCTCCATCGTTCTGCAAATGAAAAGCCTGCACATTGACGACATCCTCAATTTTGAGTTCATGGACTCGCCAGATCCAAAGGCCGTCGCCAAGGCACAGGAGACCCTCATGATCCTGCAGGCGCTCGATGAATCTGGCCGCATCACCCCGCTGGGAGCGCGGCTCACAGACTTTCCGATCGAGCCCATGTCGGCCATGGTGCTGCTCGCGGCCAAGGCGATGGGTGTGGAGCGTGAGGCCGCGACGGTGGTGGCCATGACGAACACGGAGAATCTCCTCGTCACCTCTCGCGAGTTCAAAGAGCGCTCGGACCGCTGCAAGGCGGCATTCGCCAAGTCAAGCGGTGACCATCTCACGTTTTTGTCCATCTACCAGGCGTACCGGCGCTCCCCAAAGGATCAGCGTGTCGCCTGGTGCGACACCAACGGTATCAGCTACCGTCAGATGCAAAAGGCAGAGGACGTCATGACGCAACTGCTCGGCCTGTTGAGTGAGAAGGACGACAGCGACGTGCTGAAAGCGCTACTACCGCCGTCACTGCTGTCGACGGCGCGCGGCGCAACCCAAAGCACGGACAGGCCAAGTGCGAGCCTGAAGCGATCCCGCGAAGAGCATCGCGCTGCGTTGGGTGCTGATGGTAGTGAGGACCCCGACGACCTGCTCGCCCAATACCGTCGACTAAAGGGCGAACGGCTCGGTGCCTTCTCCGAAAAGAGCAGCTACGCCATGACACTTGAGCTGCTCCGGCGAGCGTTGTGTTTCGGCTACTTTCTCCAGGCCGCCTTCTTCAACGCCAAGCTGGGACTCTATCAGACCATCGTCGGCCAGCAGGCTGTGCACCTGCACCCGTCCAGTGTCCTCTTCACGCATCGTCGGAAGCCTGCTCTCGTTGTCTTCAACTCGCTCGTACGGACGACGAAGCGATACATGAAGGATGTCTCCGTCGTGCAGGAGGAGTGGCTGAAAGAGGCCGCCCCTGCTTTCCTGTGCGCGCCGAGGTAGCCCTTGCTGCGATGTGCGTTGGCTGTTTCTTCGCGCGTTGTTGCTCCTGTTCGCTCGTCGTGTCACTCCCTTCTTCTCTTGTTTTTGTGTGTGCCCGTGGGTGTTGTTTTTCTCTTCGCTTTTTTTTTACGTCTAATCTGATAATGGCTGTACGCTAACCACGGAAACCTCAACACAGTCGAAGAACGAAAATGGAAGTCATCCTCGCCGGCACATTTCCATGTCTGCCAATGGCATTCCCACATAAATCGGCGACGAGTACGCCTCGTAACCGAATCCAACGTGTCTACCGTGGTTGTCTCCATGGTCCCCCTACGATATCTACATGTGTGTGACCTGACCAGCTGTCAGTGTCTCTGGTCTCTTCAACGTGTCCATGCAGACACACACACACACACGATCCCAAGGCTGCTCACTCTTGCCTCCCTCCCCCCCCCCCTCTTTCTCTGCCCTCTCATCGCTTTGGTAGTCACACCGGGGAAAAGGAAGAAGTGCACACAATCTCAAAGCGACAGTATGGGCACCATGCTTTCGACATCCACACCGACAGTCCAGAATACGCAAAAGGCCGACGACACTCTTCGTGGCTTTGACCTGCACCGTTCGACTGCCGCAGTTGTCGGTGCAGGTATCGCCGGTGTACACGTCGCCTATGAGCTCGCCCAGATTGGGTTCGATGTCACGGTGTTCGAGCGAAACGGCGAAATTGCCTCTGGTGAAACGCGCTATGCCCTTCCGTTTGTTGGCGTGGGGCTCCTCGAGCCGTGGCTGTCCACAGCGCATGTGTCTCGCAACATGCTGCTGAGCCTCATCTTTCCATCCATGTGCCCGGACATTATCACGCGCGACCACGCCTTCAACAGCATCTTCTCCGCGGCACTCCACCGTTGGCTGTACTGCCGCACGCGGAGTGCCTTTACGGAGCGGGAGGTCATGTGGTACACCGATAACCTCTCTCGGCTGAGTGTGTCTGTCATTGAGGACATCGTGAAGCGCCACCCAGAAATGGCCGACCACGTCGTCGCGACGCAGATAAATCTGTCGCAAGTGGACCTGGGGGCGTCCAAGGGCCCCAACGACCAGGTCTTCAAAAAGGCGACAACGGCGCATGCCATGCCCATCGCGATTGACCCTGTCAAGTGGACCCAGGGTCTGGCAGACATTGCGCGGCGAAAGTACGGCGTGCGCTTCGCACTGGGCGAGCGTGTCGAGGGCTCCCACACCTACCTCAAATACGATGTTGAGTCGACCAAGAGTCTCCTCGTCTCGAAGGCCGACCCCGCCAACCCCGGCGCGCGCGTCAAGAGCGACGCCCGCTTCGATGTCGTCGTGTACGCCGCCGGCGCGCAAACCGGGCCGCTCACCTGGCAGTCGTCGCAGGTGCCCGTCATTGGCCTGACGGGCTGGGCGGTCATGCTGAAGAACCCGACTGGACAGGTCCAGACGGCGCTGCGATCGCTGTTCAGCTCTGCGCCTGGTGCAGCCGTGGCGGTGTCACCGCGCTGTGGGCTGTTCGGCCTGAGCGGCAGTAGCCAGTCTTCCGGTCACCACAACGACGACGCAACAACAGAGTCGACGCGCGACACGTGGTACCGTCTGAGTGGCTTGCTGTCTCTGGACACGACGAGCAGGGACACCGTGAATGTGCGGCGCGTGCTCACGCGCATGGAGTCGTACCTGCGCGTGAACGCCCACGCTGAGGTGCCCTTGACCACCCTCCTTGATGACGCCACGACGGCGCGCTCGGTTGATGTGCAGGAGTACGTGCGTGCCTTTACGCCCGACGGTGTTCCCATCGTCGACCACAGCGGCGGCGCCTTCAACACATACGTGTGCTGTGGCTTCGGTGACCAAGCTCCGGACTTTGCCCCAGGTGCGTCGAAGATTCTCGGCAAGCTTGTGGAGCAGCAGGCACAGACGCTGCTGGAGGAGGATCGGAAATATATGGAGGAGCACGGTATGCCCACCACGTTGATGCCGGTGTCGCGTCGTGCGACTGTGGAGACGGAGTTGGAGATGCTGATGAATGGTGTCCTCCCGTCCGCCTCAAGCGAGAAGGTGTCCGGGACCTCGTACGGCGCCCGGCTACTCAAGAGTCTCCGCGGTGGCGGTAGTGGGGCTGGTGCGGCCACAGGCAGCGGCACCCATGGTGCAGGTGGTGCGAGCACGACACCGCGTGCTGAAAGTGCGGACTCCCGGAAGAATGGCGCAGCCGCAAGCGAGGCGTCCGTGGAGCGCGCCAATGAGCGTCCACCCGCCGATGCGGTGCGTCACATCTCGTTCGAGAAGAATCCCTTCTCAACAGATCGCTACCGCAAGGTCATCGCAAAGGACGTGAAGGACGTCACGCATCGCTCGCCCGTGGGTCGCTTGTACGACGCCGAGCAGAGTCTCTCCGAGGCGCTTGAGCCGATGTTTCGACGCTTCCGCCGCCACGTGGTCAAGGCCGCGCGCGAGGACAATGTGCCCAACTTTGTCCGCACCGCTGTCGTCTACTTCTTCTACGACGTCGAAGATGACCCGGAAGAGCTAGCGAGTCAGACGGAAATGGCGCGCCGAATGCAGGCGCTTTCGTGGCAGCGCGAGAGCGCAACCGATCCATCGGCCGCTGGGAGTGGCGTGGCACCGTCCGCTGACAACAGCAGCCTCGCCAGAAGCATCGAGAAGCAGGAGGAGATGGCGCGACGTGCACGTGAAGTGTTTCTAGGCAACAATGCGAGTGCTGCTGGGAAGGCGTAGGGGGGAGGGAGGGGCGGGTGTCTACGTGTCAGTACGTTTGCGGCGTACTATGATTGTTCTTTTTGGTGACCGTGTTCACCTAGCTGGCTAGTCACATCAATTTTCTCTACTCCCTGTTCATCCCGTTTGTTTGCCTCGATACGCCCTGCCTCAAGCCTCAGTTTGCTATGAACGAACGATCCGTCAATTGGGCCACATTCGGTTTTGTGACATGCGAACGAAAAAAAAAAACCAACGCGAATTGAAATGAATGCTGGAAAAAATGTTTTGCTGGTGCACACCAGTGCCAAACAACAACACCTCTGTGTGTTGCGCAGACCAAAACATGCGCTTGCACTGCCAGAGCTGGTGTCTGCTCGTTTGTCGATCCCTTAACCAACACAACACACACACAGGCCACAAAGCACACATGTTGAGAAAATGTTATACTGTGACGGGACCATTTACCGTCCAACCCGCGTGACCACGACTATACATTCTGCACTACTACACAAAGCATTCATCACATTCTCATCTTTATCCATATGCCCAACACAAGACTCCACTCACTGTTTCGCTTCTTCGCTCTCATTGGTTTTTTTCGTATTTCAGTATGCGTTCGAGTCGGGTTAGCCAGCGTCTTCTCTTCTTGCTCGTGGGCGTTGTGGTGGTGCTCGGGAGTGTGTCGGTCTCTGCGCGAAAGGAGCTGCCCGTGCATGTGCCCTTTGTCCAGCCTGTGCAAGACGCCGTCACCTGTGACATCAACATAGCGGTGATGATGAATCTGAACAAGCACGTGCAGATGCGGCGCACGGCGATGGAATCACGGCGGCTGAAGGTCCGGGAAGATAATGTGCTGGGCCTCATGGAGCACGTGTGCAATCCCTTCACCGATGATGGCGCCTGGGTGCGGCAGATGGCGTTTGTCGTGAACCGCGACGACAAGGACAGTAGTGTGCTTGCGAAAACGGGCCCTGTGCTGACTGTCAAGGTCTTGCCGTATTTCACTGTCTGCAAGCGGACCTGCGCGACTGTGCAGAGGATGTGTGAGACCTTCATGGACAGCCCCATTGCAGACGACTTGTCCGCGATTCTACTGCGGGCATTGAACAAGTTTAAAGACTTGACGTCACCAGAGGCGACCAAGGCCCTTCTGGAGGAGGTCTGCTACGGTACGGAGCGCTGCACGTCACAAGACGAGTATCAGAAGTGGTTGCGCACCATTGGCAGCGTTGACGGCTACACAGCACTCGCTGACGTCGAGGCGGACGTGCCTGAAAGGGTGTCGAAAGACGACATGGACATGGAGAAGATGATGGCGGGTGCCTTTGTCGAAAACCGTCAGAAGACGAGCGTCTTTGCGCGAGATGAGGTGAAGCAACTGCACAATGCCATCGCACGAGGCGACCGAGAGCTGGCAGAGGAGCTGGATCCCTCCATGAAGGATATGAGCGATGAGGAGTTTGCCGAGTTGCACCATGTGTTCTTGCATGAATCTCCATTTGCCTCCGGCGACGCAATGGATGAGGACGGTGCGGATCTGTAAGGGCGTATGGATTACACATGAAGATATGCCTCTCTTGTCATTTTTTTTTTTTGCGTGTGTGTACCTTGGTCGGATTTTTATTTGTTTGTTTGTCTGTCCACTGTCATTGCTCTTTTTCATCTGACTCGCATGATTGAATTGCATGACGGACACGTTTAATCGTAAATGGGCTTTACAAAAGGATAACAAAAAGCATTGTCTGAGTCTCACTGATTGTGCACACGCTTGGTAACACGCACGGTGACTCGTTTCACACGGTCGCCACTCTCCGTGTTATTTGGTTTGCTAGAACGGTGGCCGGGTGACCGTAGGAATGATTGGGTCCATGGGACGCAAGACCAAAACGAATCCACAATTCCTGGCTCTCGTAGTCTGCTAGTGCGATTCTGTCTGCACTTTCCCGAAAAGCACACACACATACACACACTCACCTATCTACTCTTCCATCTACTCCTCTCTCCCTCTATTCACTGCTGCCACAGAAATTTAGTACGACATCATGTGGGATGAGCACGCTGCTTTTCAGGCGTATGCGGCCTACGGCGCAGACCTGATTCGATCAGCCGGCATATTGGTCGGGGCGACGCCGTCTGTCATCTTCAGAGCCACAGTTCTCTTCCAGCGCTTCGAACACGTCGTGAACAGGGACTTCCGCGCCCACTACTACACCCGCGAGGAGATGACTCGGCTGCGAGCCGCGCAGGACCGTCTGGTCACTCAACAAGCGGACAAGAGCGACTCGAGCTTCTACCCCAGCAGCCGCGGTAGTAGCATTGCAAGCGGCGAGGAACCGAAGGCGGCGGACGCGAGCAACACCACGACAAACACGCCTCTGCCACCGGACGAAAGGCGTGTCGAGTACATTGTGCCCGCACACGTTGGGCATGAAATGCCGTCAGGACTTCTCCCATTGGCTGATCTCGTCGCACCGCTGGACTACTGCGTGCACAACTTGATCGTCCATGAGGACATCAGTGTTCTGGCCTCCGCCTGCCTGCTCATTGCCGCCAAGCTCGAGCAACCGCACGTGACTGTGCGCGCACTGACAACCGTGTTTATGCGCTTGAGCCTGCGCCGCTGTGGCATTCCTGTGCCTGAGGAGATGCTGCTCGGTGGGAGCGCACCAAATGGCGGCGTGCCAGTCCGCACCATGCAGACACCTGATAGCAAGTACGACGATTTCAAACTGAACATTATCAAGGCAGAGGACCTTGTGTTGCACTTACTTGGCTTTCAGACCTTTGTGGACTCGCCGTACAAGTACTGCCAGGTCTTCCTGAGCTTGCTGGTCGAGGACGCCGACACCCCGTCGCCAGCCTATGCACACTGTTTGCAGCGGGCGGTGAGCTGGCTGAACGACGCGCCGCGGAGCCCAGAGTTGGCGATGTCACCGGTTCCGTCGCTTGCGGCGTTCGCGATCCACCACGCCCTCTCGACTGTGGTGTCATTGCCGCCGAACTGGTTTCTCGCGGTCGGCGTGGCGCAGGAAAGTTTTGCGCACGTACAGCGGACGTACGAAACGTGCCTCGGCGAGTGGACCGTGTCGGCAACAGAAGCTGTGGCGGCCATTCGCGCCGCCATGCCGAAACCGCAGTACATCACACTGGCGGAGTGGGAGGCGCACGCGGCCAAAGTCCCACCGTCCTGCCAACTCTCCCGCGCACACTCTGTGGAACCACCTGCGGTTCCTCAAGAGCCACTAGGCACACCACCACCACCACCACCGTCCGACGTAGTACCCGTGACGGCTCCGTCAGCCGTCTCGAGTGGACTGGAGGAGCTGGAAAAGCGCGAGTTTCTGGATATTCGCGAAATCCAGCGGCGCCGGCGTCAAGAGGAGAAGGAGAGAGACGCGAAGAGGCACGCCAAGCGCTCTCGCTCCCCGAGTGCCCGGCGCGGAGGCGCTGATGCAAAGCACTCACGTGAGGACAATAGCGACGGACGTCGTGATGACCCACACAACACCCGAACGCGGAGGCATAACTGACACTCGCCGAATGTGTTTCTCTGTGTCTGTGTAATGTTCGTATGTTTTTTTTGTTGTTCGTTATCACGTCTTACGAGTTGCGTTGGCGTTCAGCCACTACATCGATGAAAAAAAAAACACGAAATGCGTTTCATGGCTCGTACATGACGAAAATGAGCACTCGTGAAGTCTGCCGTCAAGTTGTGCTGCCACCCGCTTTCCCACACAGCAGCCACCACCAGCGCTTTCCTGTTCTCCTTCACCTTGCGTCATGCTTCTATACAGACAGTGTCGTGGAACAGACACACACAGACAGAAGAAAAAAAAAATGACTGCCTTGCAGTTCACGGAAGATGCAGCACAGTGCATGACTAGTCACATCCTTGACCGCTACGTGTCGTACCTACGTGCGCATGTCAGTGCTGCTGAGTCTGCCGAGCTCGCACCGGATGGTACGCCGCTGCAGACGAACCCTGCAACGAGCCTAGAGGACGCGCTCGCACCGCTGGAAATCATTTACGGAAAGACATTCCTCTCCGCAGTGGCGATCGCGCTCCACGGTGCTGAACCTGTGATTCGCTATGTCGAAGCTCCCGAGCGTACCAGGGAAGGAGAAGGTGCCTCAACCGACGTGCCAACAGCCAGTGCGCAAGTGGCTCCACCGCGTTCAAATGCATGCACCACGCGCAGCTTTTACCGAGTCGGTGAGTATGTCTTGTACTCCCCCTTTTACTGTCCTTGCTCGGCGTACGCATTTCAGTCCGTGCGTCGCCAAGAAGTGTGGTGCTGCAAACATATGCTTGCGCTGCAGATTGCGCTTCGCATTGAGAGCTCTGGCATTCCGCAAGACAACCTGCGCGAGCGCGTCGTTGATGCCGCAACATTTCAATCCATGTTGCTTGACACGTTGTCCCCATGACCAAGGAGGGCGTGCCTCTATCTATCTTTCCGTTGTTTGCTATTTGGCTGCGTCCGATTTGATTTGATTTTCACTACCGTGCATGTTTTTGTGTGTGCGTGTCAACACACGCGTCACGGCTGACAGACAGTAACCACAAGCATTTAGATACATATTTACAGCCCTCTTCACTGCATTCACTCTCTCTGTTTGTTTGCATCCTGTCCCCCCCCCCCCACAACTCAGCAGACAATACACGACATCAGAGCAATACGCAGATCGCATGTCACGGATAAGGTTGTGGTCTCTCCGCGGCTTCTTGTCTTTCCACACTACCCTCACTCACCCCACCCCCTCCTCCTCTCCACATACTCCTTTGGTTCACCGCGCAGCCACAATCTCACTCGCATTCATCCACAAAGCCACTCGCAAACATTTCTTTTGTTGTTGTTCTGCACAAATGTCGTACCCCAAGACTGCCAAGGAATGGCTGGGCAAGCTCGTCAGCTTCGACACCACCAGTGCCAAGTCCAACCTGGAGTGCGTGGAGTACATCAAGGCATACTTTGAGAGTGTTGGGATTCACAGCACACTGATCTACGACAAGGAAAAGACGCACGCGAATCTGTTTGCCACCTTGCCAGCTGAGGGAGGGGCGACGCAAGGCGGTCTTCTCCTTGCTGGGCACACGGACGTTGTGCCGGTGGCCGGTCAGAAGTGGACGACAGACCCATTCACGATGGTGGAGAAGGACGGCAAGCTGTACGGCCGCGGCACAGCGGACATGAAGGGCTTCATCGCTATTTGCCTCGGCCTCACGCCGACGTTCGTGGCGATGAAGCGCACCAAGCCAATTCACTACGGCTTCACCTTCAACGAAGAACTGGGTTGCACTGGTGTGCCGTACCTTGTTGACTACCTCAAGTCAAAAAACTTCAAAGCCGATGGATGCATCATCGGGGAGCCGACGGCCATGGCTGTCTACACTGGTAACAAGGGCATGACGGAATGGAAGACAGTGGTGCACGGCAAGGCGATTCATTCCTCCATGGCGCTCATGAACACCAGCTGCAACGCCATCGAGTACGCGGCGATGATCGTCTCCAAGGTCCGCGAGATTGCTCTGGACCTCAAGGCCAACGGTCCTCAGTGCCCTGGCTACGACTGCCCCTTTGCCTGCATGAACACGGGCATCATCAGCGGTGGAAACGCCGTCAACACGGTGCCCGCCGAGTGCGAGTTCGTCTTCAACATTCGCGTCACCGAAGACCAGCTGCCCACCGAGGTGGAGCGCCGTGTGCAGGAGTACGTGCAGAAGGAAATCGTGCCTGCCATGCAAAAGGAATACAAGGACGCCAGCGTCGTGATCACGCAGAACTTCTCCTATCCTGGCTTCGCCGCTGAGGAAGAGCACCCCTTCACCAAGGCTGCGCGGCACGTGTGCAAGGACACCGAAATTCACAGGACAGGCGGTGGCACTGAGGCGGGCTACTACATGGGCACGCTTGGGATCCCAACCGTCATTGTTGGTCCTGGCTCTGGGTATCAGGCCCACGTGGCGAACGAGCACGTGGAGGTGGCCATGATGAAACGTTGTGAGGCCTTCACACTTGACATGGTCAAGCTCTATTCACAGAAGAAGGTCAACTTGTGAATAAATCTCTCTGACGACCCGCCACCACAGCCTTGACATCAAAACGAATTGTTGTTGTTGTTGTTTTGTCATTCCTTTTTTTTTCACGCCTGTTTTTTTTTCTTTTCGTTGTTTCTCTTCCTCCTCCCTCTTCCCTCTTCCTTTTCTCTCACACATCACGCTATCGTTGTTCCATGTTCGGCACCTCTCGCACACTCACGTAGTCTCGGGAGAGTCACGTACATGGATCCTGTTCCTTTTTTTTTTTGCCTCTGTTCATTTGTGTCGAAACAATCTGTTTGCCTTGCGTTGTCATTTTCATACTGCAAAGGCATGCATGCGTGGACAACCTAGTACAAAGAGGAAGTTTTTATCACGTCTGTCCTCCGCGAGGCAAACGCGCACTCACCACCGACGAACGAAAGTCGTTCTTGCGGAGCAAGCCGTTTCGTTGTGCCACTGTGCACCTCGTCAGTCGTCTCATGGAATGCCTTCTGCCTGCGCACTGTCTTTCTCTGGTGCGACTACTGCTATTTGTGTGGCTCTTTTGTCCGCCACCGCGAGTGTGATATCTTCTTTTGGACACATGTTTCTTTTCTTCTCTTTTCTGCCTCTCTGTCTCTCTCTCTCGTTCTTTCTCTCATCAGTGTCTTGGTGTGGTCAGTTTGGCCGCTATCGTTGCTCTCTGTTTCTCTTTTTTTTTCATTCTTTTTTTATTTTGCCGTTTTCGTTGTTATTGTCACTTGGGTCTTTGCGTGACATCAGACATCTTGAAACACACCCCACACAAAACAGTAGTTTACTTCCACTCTCATTGATTACTCTCATTATCATCACGCGCGCCAGGTCGAACACGTTTCCTGATGTTTCGCTGCGGCCGCTTTGCATTGCTGAGGCAGACAGGCTTGTTTACCCGAACTGTCGGAGGGCTGGGAAAGCGGACGAACAAGGCCAAGAACCCCTTCCCCAATGCGAAGCGCACGGTCATCTACACCACCGGCGACGAGCTCCGTCGCGGCACGACCGCAGACGCGTCTGACCCACTTTCGCAATCTTCCCCCTCTCCCTCCTCTCCCCCCTCTGACGGTTCTCGGGCCGCTTCACACACTAGCGCACACATTAGTAGTACCTGCGACAACCAAACCACAGCAACAGCAACAGCACAAATGGCGTCACCCACAGCTGAGGGTCCGCTGACCAACTTCGACAACTTCAACTTCCCTCAAATGGAGGAGGAGGTGCTGAAGATGTGGCGGGAGAAGGACTGCTTCAAGGAGTCCGTTCGCCAGTCGGTCGGCAAGCCGCCGTTCGTCTTCTACGACGGTCCGCCGTTCGCCACGGGCCTGCCGCACTACGGCCACATTCTGGCCGGCACCATCAAGGACATGGTCCCGCGCTTTGCTCACCAAACCGGCCATCACGTCGAGCGTCGCTTCGGCTGGGACACCCACGGCCTGCCCATCGAGTTCGAGATTGACAAGAAGCTCGGCATCAAGATGTCGTCCGATGTGCTCAAATATGGTATCGGCAACTACAACGAGGAGTGCCGCTCGATTGTGATGCGGTACTCCCAGGAGTGGCGCACCACCGTCGAGCGTGTTGGTCGCTGGATCGACTTTGATGACGACTACAAGACGATGAACATGTCGTACATGGAGAGCGTCTGGTGGGTCTTCTCGCAGCTCTGGGAGAAGAACCTGGTGTACCGCGGCTACAAGGTGATGCCGTTCTCCACCGGCTGCACCACCCCGCTCAGCAACTTTGAGGCCGGTCTCGACTACCGCGACGTGACGGACCCCGCAGTCACCGTTGCCTTCCAGGACAAGGAAGATGCCAACCTCTACTACCTGGCCTGGACGACCACGCCGTGGACCCTGCCGAGCAACCTGAGCCTCTGTGTGAACGCCAACGCCACGTACGTGAAGATTCTCGACACCAAGACGCAGCGCCACTACATCATGTGCGAGGAGCGCCTCACCGACCTGTACCCACCCGAGAAGAAGAAGAAGGGCCAGAAGGAAGACACCGAGTCGGCCGCCGCGCCGTACACGATCGTGGAGACGTGCAAGGGCACCGACCTCGTTGGCAAGCGCTACAACCCGCTCTTCCCGTACTTTGCCGAGCTCATGCGTGCGACAGCGTTCCGCATCATCGAAGACGAGTACGTCACGACGGACAGCGGTACGGGTATTGTGCATCAGGCGCCGTCCTTTGGTGAGGAAGATTACAACGTGTGCATCAAGCACGGCGTGGTGGAGAAGGCCGGCACCGTCGTGTGCCCAGTCGACGAGAACGGCCGCTTCACGGCGGACGTGACGGACTTCGCCGGACAGTACGTGAAGGACGCCGACGCCGAGATCATCAAGGCTCTCGAGCACAGCGGCAACCTTGTGCGCAAGCAGTCCATTGTCCACAGCTACCCGTACTGCTGGCGCAGCGGCACCCCGTTGCTCTACAAGGCCGTGGACTCGTGGTTTGTCAACGTCGAATCCTTCCGCGACCGCCTCGTGGCGGCCAACGACAAGACATACTGGGTCCCTGACTTTGTCAAGACCGCCCGCTTTTCCAACTGGCTCGAGTGCGCGCGTGACTGGAACATCTCGCGCAACCGCTACTGGGGCACGCCGCTCCCCATCTGGCGCAGCGAGGACTGGGAGGAAATCGTCATCATCTCCAGCGTCGCGCAGCTCGAAGAGCTGTCCGGCCGCACGGGTCTCACCGACATCCACCGCCACTTCATCGATGACATCACGATCCCCAGCAAGCGCCCTGGTCAGCCCCCACTCCACCGCGTGACGGAGGTGTTCGACTGCTGGTTCGAGTCCGGCTCCATGCCGTACGCGCAGGAGCACTACCCGTTCGAGCACATGGACAAGTTCAAGTCCCGCTTCCCGGCTGACTTCGTCGCGGAGGGTCTGGATCAGACGCGTGGCTGGTTCTACACGCTGCTTGTGCTTGGTGTTGCGCTTTTCGATCAGTCCCCGTTCCGCAATGTGTGTGTGAACGGTCTCATTCTCGCCGAGGACGGCAAGAAGATGTCCAAGAGTCTGAAGAACTACCCCGACCCGCGCCACGTGATTGACATGTACGGCGCCGATGCGCTGCGCATGTACATCATCAACTCCCCCGTCGTGCGCGGTGAGCCGCTGCGGTTCCGCGAGGCCGGCGTGAAGGGTGTCGTGAAGGACGTCATGCTGCCGCTCTTCAACGCCACCAAGTTCTTCATCACCAACGTGAACAGCTGCATCGCCGACGGCGGCGCCGTGTCGCTGCGCCTGGACAGCCCGAACGAGATGGACCGCTGGATTCTCGCCTCGAGCCAGACGCTGCTGCGCTACGTCAAGAAGGAGATGGAGGCGTACCACCTGTACAACGTCGTGCCGGGCATTCTGCGCTTCGTCGTGGACCTGTCGAACTGGTACGTGCGCATGAACCGTCGCCGCATGAAGGGTGGCGTGGATCAGGAGGACCGCTCCAACGCCCTCTCGACAATGCTCGTCGTGCTCTTTGACGTCGCCCGCATCAGCGGCCACATCTCCCCCTTCGTGGCGGAGATGCTCTTCCAGCGCATCAAGCCGGTGCTGCCGAGCGAGTACCAGGTCGACTCGGTACACTACCTCATGATCCCCGAGGAGCGCCCCGAGATCGACGATGCGGACCTCGAGCGCGCCATGAACCGCATGATCAACGTCGTTGAGCTGGTTCGCGTGCTGCGTGACCGCATCGGCATCACCATGAAGCGCCCCGTGCGTCAGGTCGTCATTGTGCACCCGGACCCAACCTACCTCGACGACGTGCGTCGCGTGAGCGCGTACATCAAGGAGGAGGTGAACGCGTTCGAGGTCGTCCTCGCCGACGGTAAGGACTACGTTGACACGTACCTGGACGTCAACTTCGAGGCCCTGGGCAAGCGCTTCCGCAAGGAGGTGCCCGCGATTCGCAAGGCGGTGCAGGCCATGTCCGCTGCGGACGTCGCCGCGTTCATCCACAACGGTGGCGGCGTCGTCGCTGACAAGGAGCTCACTCTCGACGACGTGCGTGTGCTGCGCAAGTTCAAGGAGGGCATCACCGACTTTGAGAGCAACACCGACAACGACGTCGTTGTGCTCGTTGACAAGCGTGAGGACCAGCAGCTGGTCGACTCGTGGCGTGCGCGCGAGTTCGTGAACCGTGTGCAGCAGCTTCGCAAGAAGGCCGGTCTGCACATCTCGGACATGATTAACGTGTACTACGCGTGCGAGGACGAGGAGGTCGTCAAGTCCCTTGAGGCCTGCGCTGACCAGATCAACCAGACCCTTCCCGTCGGGTCTTGGATGCCCAAGGAGAAGCTGCCTGCGGACGCGAAGTGCATTGCCGAGGAGGAGAACAGCATCTCTGGCTCTCGCTTCGACTTGCTCTTCACAAAGGCGTAACTGTCTCAGAGCTCCTGCTGATGTCTTCGTTTCTTCTGTTCTTGTTTCGTTCCTTGTGATTCGTTGATTCGTCTCAATTTGTGTTTCTCCCTTCACCAGCTTGATCTGCTCGATCGTGGTGTTGTTGTTGTTGTTGGTTATCGACCACTCTAACTGCGTCACATTGCTGCCCACCTCCACCTTTTTTTTTTAGTCATGATATTGGTTGCTGCATACGATGGTGACAGTAAAAGAGTAAAATTAATCATAATATCTTTGTGAACGAAAAGTAAACTGTTTTTTTTTGTTTTTTTTGCCAGGCTTCAGGCAGTGTTGTTGTTGTACAATCACCGTACACTGTCAACAGGCCGGCAAGAGGCGTGTGCTGTTTATTGTTCCTTCTTTTGGGGTGAGTGGCATGTTTCTCGCCTCATTGCTTAAACGCTAATAGTGAGTGCAAAAGGCCACAAAGTGAATGCAGCAGCACGCATTCGGATACTCTGCCAAAGGTTGATGGCTTCGGATGGCTTGGTTAAATGACTAACATATATATTTGTGAGGCTTCTGCTGGCCTCGTTGTGACGTGCGTGTGTGAATGACTTTTCTAAAGAAACGGTGCATGCTTCACACATTCTCTTTTTCTGAAGACTGTGTAGCGCCGAGGGTTTCTATTTTTGGATGCAACCGTGAAAACAAACAACAAGATATTGTCGCACAGTGCACGCGCACTACCAACCAAACAAGCTTTCTGAGTGAGAAAAAACTCACAGGCGTGCTAGCCGTTCTCTCCGATGAACCATGCGCGTTGTTCGGGAAACCGTGACGCAGCTCAAGTCTGCACTCGGTGTTTCAAGAGGAGCAAGCACACACAATAATAGACACACGTTGCGTGACACAATCTCGGTGTCTCAATCGTGTCTGTTCCTGTATGTGTGCTTCTGCATCCAAATATAGCGCAGTAGACATACCAGTCATCTCCTCTCCAAGGACGTTTCCCCCACCCCCACCCCCTCTCTTTCTCTTTGCTTGTTCGTTGTTGTCTTCGTCTCACCTTCCCCCACAATCGGACGAACATAGCGTTCGGGCGTGTCTGTGTGTGTCTGACTGTCATTGTTGTCATTCAGTATGGTGTCCTTATTGCCACGCGGCTCCAGTGGCGCTGTGGATGTGCGCCTAATCATTGACTACGTTGTGTACGTGACCATGGGCATTGTGGTGGTGGGCATCGGTGCCATCGCATTCGCCCTCAGTCGTAACAAGTATCGCTCGGCCTTGCAAGTGCAAGCCGCACGCACCAACATGGGCAGCAAAGGGATGGACATCAACTCCAAGGTGTTCCTCGGGTCGATGCAGGCGGAGGAGCGCGTGGAGGAAGCCCTGCGCGAGGCTGGGTGGAAGTCGGTGTTTCTGCGTCGGCGCGTTGCGGTCTCGCGTGTCGGGCACAACCGCGAGATCGATGTGGTGGCTGTGGGCCCCGTCATTTTAGTCGTGGAGGTGAAGCACTGGCAAGGCTACGTGTGGTCGAACGGCGCCCGTTGGTTCCAGCGGGCCAATCCGAAAGGACAGACGCTCGAGTTCGAAGACGTCCAGGAGGACAACGTCGTCAAGGCCGCGGCGCTTCGCCGGTACATTGAGAACCAGCGCCGCATCGCCCTGCCGGACCTTGCCGCAGGCGTCGAGGAGAACGACGCCGACAGCCTTGCAGGCGGTAGTACACCCATGGCGCGGTCAACGTGGTACTCGGACAACACCCTCCACAAGCAATGCGGCCTTTGTGTGGTGCCGGTGGTGGTGTTCACAAACCCACGGGTCAAGCTGGATCCCGGCACGGTCAAGACGAAGCCGCTCGTCTTCACGCTGCAGACCTTCAAGGAGTTTGCGCGGCAAGTTGCGCGGGGGCAGCTCGAGGAGGCCGGGATTCGTCTGCCGAACGTCGACGCCGGGGAGCCGAGCCTCTTCACCAGGCTGGTGCCACGGTCCTTGCGGCGCTGGTTGCCTCTGGGACCGTCCGCTGCGGCGAGTGGTATGTCCCTTGACGAGAGCACGCAGGAAGAGGTCAGCTTCGCCGTCGATGTCATGCGCACGTGGGATTTGGTGTACTTGCACGACGGTAGGCTCATTACGGGTGATGTTCAGAGCGTCACGGCGCCAACGGGATTCTGCATGTACGAGCGCAAGCACCTTCTCGACATGCACATTCGCTGGAACATCGGCTTTTTCGGCTTCGTGAAGATGTTCCTAAGCAATCAGGCCGGCTCTGTCGAGCTGGTTCTCACCACGGCCAAACGCCTTGCGAAGAAGAAGTCTGAAAAGAAAACGCGCAACGCGAAAGGCAACGTGATCTTTCCACTCGTTCCCAAAAAGTCCAAGAAGTTCGCCAACGACTATTTGACCATCAAAGCTGCTGGCTCATCGCAGCCTGTTGTGTACCCGATCGTTGACATTCGCGAAGTCCGCTTGAGTCACCACCTCTACGAGTCGGAAAGCCAGCTCAAATGACCTTTGAAGCCGATCCGTGTTTTGAGATGGGCCTGTGCGCGCCTGCATGTTGACATTGGCAGATATGTGTTTCCCTTTTTTTTTTACAGTTGTCCGATAACACACAATCACACTCACTCGATTAACTACTCGTCAAGATAACACGTAAACAACAACGACAACTGCCACAACTGGATTTGCCTCCTGCCGGAACCTTTCACGGTCTACACACGCGCAAAAACAGAATGACATAATCTGCGCCGAAAGAAAATGCACACTACAGAGCGATGCGTTACTGAAACATGCTCTGCAGGGTTCGCATGGAATGATTTGATGTCCTCCTGTGATCACCAATTCATGCGCACGCAGCACCTGTAGCGGGTTTGCGACTCGAGGACAACAATGGAGAACGTGTGCGTGAGCACTGTGTGCGACAACTCTTGCTATCAATTCCATCCTACTCACTCACAAAGTCTCGTCCTGTCACTTGCTTGCTCTCTCTCTCTCTCCTCTCCTCCTTTAACTCTCGCGAAGAGTGTCGTGCAAGTCTCTGCAGCTCTGTTTGTTCATTTCACTGCCTGGACAGGTCAGTTCCCCCATTCGCACGTGCGCTATCGTTTCGTGACCGAACTGTGTCAATGCTGCGTCTCACACGCCTCCAGCGGTGGGTTCCGCGGTACTTCAACGCCGCACAAAGTCAGAAGGCGCGACCAGCCACGGCCACCTCAGCTCCCACAGGCGGCACGCGCACCAACAGAGTGCGGAAGAATGCTGCACGACGGGCGTCCTCCTCCGCTGATGCCGTAACGCGAGATCACTCGCGGACTGTCACGTCCTCCGCCGCCCTTCTGTCGGATGAGGATGCGGACAGGGTGGCCGCACTCGCGCCGACACTGCAGCGAGTTTCAAAAGCCCTCTCGAATCTCGAGCAACACAGCGACTTGCGCTCGCAGGACGGCGTGCTGGCGACAAGCTTCGCAGTGAAACGCGATGTGCTCGGTCCTCTCTCGCTGTTGCTTCCATCGCCTCCACAGCGCCTACGCCTCCAGGCCCCGCCGCAGTCCGCACCGTCCCATTCCACGTCATCTTCCACTCCGAGTGGGCCGCGTCGCTCCCGCTTGCGGATCGTCCCCGACGCAGAGGCCGGCGGTGCGCTGCCCATGCAAAGTAGTCCACGGCTCCCGTCGACGCCTGGCGACACAAAGCGCTCGATCCTCGCCTTGGAGGACGCCGTGCTCGTGCTGATGCTTTACAGCGCGGTGGAATCGGAGGATGGTGTCCTCTTGCAGCAGATTCTCGGAGAGGTGGACCGCTTTCTGTCCGAGAACGTCTCCGCCATCGCATCCGCCCCACCATACGGTGCATCGCCTCTGGTAAAACTCCCTCTTCCTGCACTGCTCCTCGCTCTGTCACAGGTTGGCATCGCAGTGGAAAGCACTCTTGACAAGATCATACGCCGCCCTCTCGCCGGACTCACCCCAGGCACGAACACCGCCAACAACGACATCAACAGCAAGAGCCGTACACCACCGACAAGGAACGGTGGCGTCCTCTATGCGCAGCTACCGCTCTATGACGTCAACGAACTGCTTCAACTCATCGCGGGACTGCACAGGTTTGGCTTTCATCAGCACTACGCGTTCGAGAGGACTGTGAAGGAACTGCAAGTACGTTGGCAAAGGCCGCGCTCGCCGTCCGTTCAGCGCGCGCGCAAGGCCATCAAACGCTTTTCCAAGGGCGGTGCTCAAGGCGAGGTGAACAACAATCTCTTCCACGACTCGGAGCGCGTCGACGACGGACTTCAAATGCTGTTGGCTGACGCGGGACTTCCCGATGCGCTTCGGGTGGGCGATGCGCGTTTGCTCGTGGAGGCTCTCACCGCACTCTCGCTGAGCGTCTTTCGCCGACCGGACACGATCTCCTGCGTCGCTGATGTCTTCATCTTGAACGCACTGGATGCCCTCAACGCGCATGACTTATCCGCGGAGGCGCGACACCAGCTGTCGCAGCAACTTCACCGCGCTGTACAGCTGTGCGAAGGCATGGAGGCAGAGCAGCCACTGCTTGCGGAGGTCTTTGGTCTGGCGTGCTCTGCGGCTGACAAGGGTATTCTGTTCGACGGCGGAGAAGACACCGACGACGTGCCAACAGAAAAACGCGCCTACTACGATCACGTCACGGCTGACCTGGTGAAGGTAAATCACCTGTAACACGTTGTTCTCGCGGTCTGTGGCGCACGCAGCACCAGCACTCGTTGCTATGGTTGGTTTCAACGGACACTTCACCGGCCCCTCCCCCGTTTTCACAGACTCTTTTTTTCCTTTTTTGAACGTCATAAAGAGACAGCGGATAATTCAGTTTTATTTATTGCAAAAAAATATATTCAAAACACAGAGTTTGCCCGCGTAGATCCTCAATGTAGTCGTTGCTATCATCATTCGACGCAACGTCCTCGCAGAGCTGACACCACGATTCATCGGTGGCCACATTTTTTTTATTTTGTTTGTCCACACGCATCCATATTCCACGCTCTCCACTTCTTTCCAACCGACTCCTGCCTCTTGTAGCAGTACGTGACTACCACATGGCGTTCACAGAACGACGGAGCGATGTCCAGGATGTGCTGAGCGACCTCCGCAACACGAGTGTCAGTGCTGACCCGCTAGCGAAGCGTGCGGTCATTCAACGCGCCGTGGCTCTCATGACGTCCGGCACCGACACTTCAGCGCTGTTCCCCGAGATGATCATGTGCTGCTTCACGCCTGACATGGTGAGCAAGAAGCTGGTGTATTTCTTTCTGACGACGCACTCCGCCCGCGATCCCGGGCTCGCCATTCTCGGCATCAACACACTCTTGAAGGAGTGCAGCTCGGAAAGCCCGCTCGCACGCGGTCTTGCGTTGCGCTCCTTCGCGTCGCTGGAGGTGCCGAACCTGAATGACTACCTGCTCCCAGCTGTGAAGACCGCCCTCAGGGACAACGCGCCATACGTTCGCCGTATCGCCATTCTGTGCACACTCAAAGTTTACCACCGCGACGCCGAGGAGTTCCGGGCCAACCAGTTTGCGGAGACCCTCAAGGCGCTGCTGCGCGACCCGGATCCACAGGTCTGTCTGGACGCGCTGAGTGTCCTCCGTGAGGTCTCCAGTGCGGAGCACAAGCACGCGCTGCAGTCTGACGACGCCGATGCCGTCGCCGGCTCGCCTGAGCCGCTCTTTACCGTGACCAAACCACTTCTGTACTACTTTTTGAACCGCGTCCGCGACTTCCGTGACTGGCAGCTGCCCACCGTCGTGCGGCTTCTGTACGACTACGCGCCATCGGGTGAGGAGGAGATGTTCAACATCATGAACCTCCTCGAAGAACGTCTCCAGAGCCACCACAGCGCCGTTATCCTCTCCATCTCGCGTGCGTTCCTGCACTTGACACAAAACTACCCCAACGTGCACCGCCAGGTCGTTCAGCGCTTCGTGCAGCCGTTGGTGACGTTGATGGCGTCGACCCACAACACCGAGGCCGCCTACGCAGCGCTCTGCCACATTCTGCTGCTCGTTCAGCGCGACGCGACCGCGTTCAGACCGCACTACCGCGCCTTCTACTGCCGCTACAACCAGCCGCCACACGTCAAGGTGGTGCGGATGGCAATTCTCACCTTCCTGGCCGATGCCGCGCTCGCGGCCGAGATTGTGCAAGAAATGAGTTTCTACTGCTTCTCGCGGTGGAATGTCGACGCCACACACGCGATCCGTGCGATGGGCAAGATCGCATTGCGCGTGCCGGCCACGGTGAAGTCCGTCGTCGACTGCTTCCTCGAACTGCTCTCGTCGCGCGCGGCCGTTGACGAGGTGCGCGGGACCACCCTGACCGTCATGGAGGACCTCCTCCGCAAGTACAAGGACATCAACCTCGTCCGCGGCTTCCTCAAGACACTCGTGGAGATGCACCAGGCGGTCGAGTTTGCCGATCAGGAGAGTCGGACAGCGCTGGTGTGGGTGCTGGGTGAGTGGGGCGAGTACATTGAGGATGCGCCGTACATGCTCGAGGCGCTGGCGGCCAACTTGCTCGCCGAGAGCGCCGCGTTCCGCCTGCAGATGTTGACGTCTGCCGTGACGCTGTTCTTCAAGCGTCCGCCGGAGATGCAGGCCCTCCTCGGCTCCATCTTCAAGTGCCTCGTCAATGACTTCTCCAACGCCGACGTTCTGGACCGCTCGTTGCTGTACTACCGTCTTCTGCAGCAGAACCCCGCCGCGGCGGCGCACGTCATTGCCGCTGACCAACCGCCGATTCTCAGCTTCGCCGAGGACGAGGACTCGGAGCTCGTGGACCGGCTACTGGAGGAGTTCGACACCTTCTCGGTCATCTACGGCGTCCCCAGCGACAAGTTCATCGCCGCGGACGACGCCACCCGAGGCGACGACGATGGCGAAGACGATGAGGAGGAAGAAGAGGGGGCTGACGAGGCGTACGGCGAGTACGGCGAGGCGGACAAGACGCAATTCGGCTTGGGTGGCGCCTACGGGGGCTACGCGCCGGCCAGCCCACTCGATGGCGGGCGGGGCACGGGGCTGCTGTCCAATGTGGAGGCACTGGATGTGGGCGGCGCGACGCTTCAATATCGAAGCGCGACAGCACCGGGGGCCGCGAACACCAGTGACCCGTGGACCTTCATGGACAGCTCGACAGTACCCAGCCCGGGCGTCACGCTCTCCAGCGAGGCGGACATGGACCCGGCAGAATTCCAGGCCAAGTGGAGCCAGCTCGCCGGGCACAGCCTCCAGTGCCGACCAGTGCCTAGCAGTCGCGCGCAGAATGCCGAAGCGCTGGAGGAGACGTTGGAAGCCGCCAACATATTCACGCTCGCATCAGGCTCACAGAATGGCATGCTGAAGCTGTTTCTCTTTGCGCAGGAGCACTCCAATGCGGACAGTCGCTTCCTGGTGGAGTTGTTGGTCGCCACGTCAGGAGCCGTTTCAGGCACACTCAAGAGCACTGTGCCGTCCCGTGCAGCAGCATTTGAGAAGCACCTCTCTGCTGCCTTGGGCTCCCTGTGATGAGATGACTGTGGTTGGTTTGTGTGTCTTGCGTTTTTTTTCTCTCTCTCTCGCTCGTGCCAGATATTGTCACACCAATTCATCACCAACATTTTCAAAAAAAGAAAAAGCCGGTGCCGATCCAAAAAGGCGTGCACTGGTCAAGTGATCGCACTGCACGGAAACACACACACACAGACACGATCTCACTGTTGCTCGGACACTCTCTTTTTCTCCCTCGGTCACAGTTTACTGAAGCGACCTCACTCTTCTGTCGTCAAAGTCTGCGTGGCAACGTGTCGTTGAACCTGCTCTGTTTCTTTCCTCCTTTTATGCTCAATGCACACACACTCTCTTCACTGCCCACTCCCATATTTCTTCTTTCTGATACGCACGCAGGATACAAGCCACTAAACATACACAGACAGAACAATACGTTGACGGTCACGCTGTCGTGGGACGATACAACCGCGATTTAGAATCACTTGTCACTTTCAATTTCTTTTTTTTTCGGTGGCTTTGCCAGTAGATTTTCGACATGTCCGCTCCTCCTCCCCCACCACCACCGCCTCCTCCGCCGCCACCACCGCCGCCGCCGCCGCCAGCGAGCAACGGGCAGGAGGACAACGGAAGCGGCGAAGGCGCGTCTGCGCTGTTTGCCGAAATCCGTGGTGGTGGCGACAACATCACCGCACGCCTGCGCCACGTCACCGATGACGAGAAGATGTACAAGCAGAACATTCAGCATGGAGAGGTGGACATGTCTGCTCTGGAGACGAAGAAGGCGGCAGCGGAGGCCCAGCACACCAATCCGCAGGACGCCACCGCAGACGGCCCGGAGGCGGTGCTGTGTCTCGAGGGTGATAAGCGCTGGATGGTTCAGCACCACCGCGGTACGATCCGCGAGTCGGTCCAGGTCGCGCTGGACGACGTCACCATCCGCCACGCGGTGCGCATTGAGAGCTGTCAATACGCGTACGTCACGATCAAGGGGAAAGTCAACTCACTCAGCGTGGTGAACTGCAAGCGGGTGCAGGTGTCGCTGGAGAGCGTCGTCGCGTCGCTGGAGGTTCTCAAGTGCGAGAACTGTGAGATCCAGGTTGCGCTCGCGGCGCCGACCATCTCAGTCGAAAGCAGCACGAGCACGAATCTCTACCTCATGAACCAAGAGGAGGCGCGCAACACGGAGATCGTGACGTCCTGCAGCACCGCTGTCAACGTCGTCTTCCCCTCCGTCGACGACGAGGACGATATGATTGAGCGTCCCATCCCAGAGCAGTTCGTGTCGCGCGTCGTTCGGGACGGAAAGGGGGGCTTCAAACTGGAGACAAAGCCGAACGAACTGTTTGCGTAGGTATTCGATCCTGTTAGATTCCATCCTCGCGGCTGCGGACACGACACGTCTCTTTTTTGTTGTTGTTTTGCTTCGCATCATCTCCTTTCTGTGCTTCTTTATTTGATTCTGTTTTTTTTTTGCTGGGTGCGCAGACACTCTCACGCACACCAGTTCTCGCGTTCTGAGCCTACATCGTTGAGGTCGTTTTATCGCCAAAATGCTGAATTTTTATGCAGAAATGAGATACAGTCGTAACGAAACGTACCGCAAGACTGACAAGGGCATTTGTGCGCCGTCCGCGACGGAAACGTCAAATAGGGAAGAGGAGGGATTATTTGCCTCGCTAGCTCCCTCGTCGTGTGTCTCTCGAGGTATTTACACGTTCTCTCTCTCTCTCGTCATTATTCCACAAACACCTCTCCCTCTCTCCGCCTTGCTTCTTACCATTCCTTTCTTTTTTTTCCTCCAGTGCGGACGAAAACACTCCCTTGGCCTTCCCCGTACAAGTGCGGGCTTGATCAGGTCTTCATAGTTGCTCTCGCTCACCCTCGCATCCCCGTGTAGCTGTTATTCTTTTCTTTTCTTCTGTTGCCTTCTTTCACTTCCTCATTATTTCCCCGACCACAGCGAGATCATAGTGGTGAAGCCAAAACAAACCAAAAAAAACAAAGAAGGACACTCGCACAAGTCGCGCCCGAGATTTCGGCCCAGCCGAATTCTTCCACCTGCCCCTGTCCCCCCGACGTAGAACACCATGGCGACTCACAGCGCGGAGTTGGCTCTCGTGCGTCGCTTTCACGCGCTGAGTCAGAAGTACGACCAAAGACCCGTCATTGCGCGCCGCAACACGCTGCCAACGCTGACCCGTTTTCTCACGAGCAAGGAACGAGAAATCCGCAAGACCTCACTTGAGGCGGTGCAGATGCTCGCGGAGCATCCCGATAACCTCGAGCTCCTTGCGAAGGATAACGATCTCGTGGCAGGAGTCGTGTTCATCTACAAGGACGCCCAATACGATGACCCCGAGCTAGCTGAGATGGCCGCCAAAACTCTGGATGCCCTGGGCCCTGCACTCGAGCCCGGTCAAGACCCGCGCCAGGCCGGGACGCCTGCCGACTTTGCACCAGTTGTCTCGCAGGACAGCGCGAATGCGGCCTTGTCCTCACACTCGAGCCCGCCACGCAACGCATCTATCGCAACGCGCGAGGGCCACTCGATGGAATCGGAGGGCGAGGACGAACCCGATGTGACCGTCGAATACGGCTCCACCGCGACCTCACAAATCAACTCTGTTGGTCACTCGGCGATGCGCAGCTCAGCTGCACCCGCGAGCTCGGCCAAGAGCCGTCTGCGGCCCGGCGAGGGTCTTCACACGCTCGTCTTGGAGGTGCCCGCGCTGACCTCCACCGCGGCATCGATAGATGTGGAGGACATTCTGCTGCGCTGCAATGGCGTGCAATCCTTCACAATCAACACACTGAGTCGTCAAGCCAAGGTGTACATTACATCAAAACGCATCGAGAAGCCTTTGCAGGACGCTCTCGCAACGGGTGGGTTCGTGTCGATCGTGCTCAGCTGCGAGCAGGTGCAGGAGAGCGTCAGCAACCGATCCGCAGAGAACCCCGCAAGCAGCTACTACGACACAGACAACCAACGGCCATCGTACATGAACTCCGCCAAGAGTTTCGCATCGTCGCTCTACAACGCCGTCATGGTGTACGCGAATCCAAACTCGAACACGCTGTCTTCACGCGTGCAACGCTACGACGAAGTGCAGGAAAACCCTGACAGCCGTGTAGCAGATCGTCTCGCGAAACGCTTCATGCGCTGGTGGTAACGTGTGTGTGCCAGAGTGCGTGTCGCGATTGTTGTTGTTGTTGACTGGTTGTTTTTTTTTTTGTGTGTGTGTGATTTGTGTACTTGCATGCTTGCTTGCCGTTTAGGTCCACGAGGTTTCTTCTCCGGCAGAAAAGGCAAAGATGAAGAAAACGTATAGATCTCGATTGGCTTTGATCTGTGCTGCCTCAAAAGAGAAAACACACAGAGAAATCGGATAGCAACGAAAGAGATATTAAAAAAATGAACGGTATCGAAATAAACGACAGTAACGGTCCGTCGTTCAATCTCGCTCACTGGTGGCCACTCTGAGGAAAGCCTCGTCGCAGCGTCCCCACTGGTATGGTGCGTTGTTGCCCTTCGCTTGGCTTGTACTCAGCCATCTGCTGAGTTTTGTAAAACTGCAACTCCCTTTACACGTTCCCTGTTCCTCTCTCTCTCTCCACCTCCTCCACCTCTCCCATTATCTGTGTGTTCTCGGGAGAAACCAACCCAAACATAGTTCAGTGAACCACAAACCCGCGAATCCAGGACAAACAGGCGACACGAGTCACACAAATGCGTGCCGTGCAACTGATTACTGTTGCGTGCTTGGCAGTGCTAGCGGCACTGCTGCTGTGTGCGTCCTCGGCCGAGGCCGCCACGTGGAACGCGCCAGCCGTGTACGTGAAAATCTACCCTGGTCGCGAATTTTGCGTCAACTACGAAGCGTTTCGCGACCCAGAGGCAGACCCGACTCTGGTCACGCTTCAGCACCGCACCCTCGATACGCGGCTCGCTGGCGTGAAGGTCATCTTGTACGGGCCAAGCAAGGTACCCAATCAGCGCGGCCCCGTCATTAAGGATGTCGAACACAAGCTTGACTCCTTCGGTGACTCTGTTGGGTACTACTTTTACGCAACGGAAAGTGGTCTCTATACCATGTGCCTCAGGTCGCCCACGCACCACCCCATTATGCGCTTCGAGATGAGTTTCACCGGCGCCAACGACATTGTCGAGCCACCCATGGTGGAGGATGACGCCATCGTGCTCGACAAGCAGGTCGAAGTGAGCGACTACGAGCAGCGTCTGCGCATGCTGGATGTCTCGATTGAGACCACCCGTGAGGAACTTCGAGCGCAGCAGCTCCGCCACAGCATGTTCAACCACACGATGCAGTCAGCCTACAATCTTGTCATTTGGTCCATCCTCATCAACATTGTCCTAGTCATCCTCATCAACGTCGGCACTGAGAAATATTTGGAGCGCTTCTACACCAAAACAAAGATCGACTGATCAGGGATGGTATGCTCCTGTGTGTGTGTGTGTCTTTTTTCAGCTTGAGAAACTGCAAACAGTAGTTCTTGATTGGGAATGTGTACACTTTTTGGTCGTTTGTGAGTGCAGAGTGGGGGTGGGGGGAGGTTGAGAGAAGGAAAAAAAACAGGATGTACATGGATTGCTCTTTCACTATGCTCCTCCTCTCTTTGGGTGGGCGAGTGAGATGTCGCAGTTGCTGTTTCTATTCGTCCACTAGCTTTGCCCTCAACTCGTTCACAGTGCAGTCTTGTCAGGTCGACACGCCCCGTCCTCCTCGATGTCGTGCTGTGAGCGCACGTGCATACACACACGCAAGAACACAAAAAGAAAAGAGAATCACTTCCAGCAGGCCAAGAAAGGTCTGTCGCACATGTCGCTGGGAGCGACCAAAAGTGGGTGCTCCCTTGTCGGCTTTCCGTGACAGGGTCGCCTGCATATATGCGGACGGGAATACGCGTCAACAAAACGCAGGGACTGGACCGCGTGCCGCTCACAGTGAACCGTGACTCCCTCAGCCTTGCCCCCAAAGCAGTGCTTCACTCATTTTACGACTTTTGCGCCCATATCGCGCGGCTTCACTTTTGCTTTGACGCATTCCATCGCCTCTCTCTCCCTCTCTTTCTCTCTCCCTCGCCGCTTCTGTATACTGCTGCAAGCCAATCGGCGATTTTGGTTGCCCAGAAGCATTGCACACGCGTGCATGCGACGTTCGTGCGTCGCGCTTATTGACGTGGTGGGGGCGGGGACGTCTGCGAAGGTGTACGCGGAGCGCCGCGCTGCTTTGTGTCGTACTCTCCCGCCGCATAGTGTGCTCATTGTCCCTGCGGGAGACGAAGTCGCCTTGACAAACGATGTCTTCTACCCTTTTCACCAGGACGCAGTCTTTTTTCACCTGTTCGGGCTGCATACGCCTCTCCGACGATCCCTTCAGCCACCCACAGCCGTCGCGACGGAGGATATACACGCCACAATGGCCGCCTTCTTGAAGAGTGCCGATGGCACGTGCAAGGCGCTTCTCTTCCTGCCTATCCCCACAGAGGATATGGCCTCGGCGGTCTGGGCAACGGCGCCTGATGTGACCGAGACAGTGAAGCGCACACTACAAGGTGTCGCGCCGCACGGCGTTCCCGTTCATGTACTGGGAAATCGTGTTGACGAGATCGCGACCACACTCCACAATGAGATCGCGCATCTTGTTGTTGGGGCGGCTTCCGCCGACGAGAACGGCATTGCCTCGCCTTCTGACCTGCCTGACACACTGTCCCGGTGGAAGCGATCACTGCCGACGCTTCACGTGGCCGTCCCGTCGCAGATTCGCGTGCACAGTGAGCGCTACCGGATGCTTCGGCCTGAGCGTGTTGAAGCAGGTGCCGCTGCTGTCGGCTTCCTGCACCCACTCGAGGCCCTGTTTGCGCACCTGCTGGCCACGCCCTTTGCACTCCCAGCCGTGGGAGGTTCGACCTCGGATGCGCATGGAGTGTGTCTGACGTACGCACTCCCCACACGCGCCGGAGCGCCAGTCGGTGAGAGCTTTCCGCTCCTCACGCCGCCAAGGGAAACCGTCGACACGCTGCGCCAGTGGCACGCAGCCACCCCCACCACAGCAGCAACCAACGACAACAACAACAACAACAACAGTGTTGGTACTGCTGACAGCACGCGTGTCGTTCCTTCCATCATACGATCGGCGCGCGACATGCTGTGGCGATACCGGCTGCGCAAGGCACCGTCTCAACTCGCGCAGCACCTCCTCTCAGCCCGCGTGACACGGGACGCCTTTCTCGCCGCCATGCGCGCGGCCGCGATGACCACCTCGGAGTTCGACATTCACTGTGCGTTCGATCAGTCGCTGATGCGCAGTCGCCAACGTCTAGGGGCCGATGCGGATGTGCGGTCAGCGTACGTCCCGGTGGTCGCGGCCGGTGCGCACGCCGCTGAAATTCACTACGTCGAGAACAACGGCGTCGGGGCACCGGGTGACCTCGTGCGTCTCGACGCAGGGGCAATGGTGTGTCACGTGCCAACGGATTGCACACGCACATTCCCGCTAGCACGTCCAGGCTTTGACCGTGCGAGTCTCAAAGCCGAAGCGTACACATCACTGCTGGCGCTGCAGCGGCGCCTTGTGAAGGCCGTTGCGCCAGGCGTCTCCCCTGTCGACGTGGCCCGCTCACATGTGTGCTGGACGCGGGATCACCTTGAGGTGCTTGGCGTTGGCAAACGTGCTGAGAGCGGCCGTGTCCTGGACGTGCCCCTCATTCACAACGTCTTTTGTGCGCATGGCTACGGTCACTTTTTCGGGCTCGATCTCCACGAGAAGTATGTGTCAGAGCCAGTGCTGACACGTGTTGCGGTGGAGTCCCGCGGCAGTCAAGATGGCGAGGTCTCGTCTTCCCAGGCGAAGCCAAAGCTGTCCTACGCGCCGATGCGCTTCGACGGTGGTATGATGCACACCGTGGAGCCCGGCTTTTACTTCCCCTCCGAGGCCCAGGCGAACGCGTGTCATTACGACCCTCGTGCGATCTCTCTTGTCCCACCCGACCTCCAGGGCTGCGGTGTGCAAATTGAAGACGATGTGTTCGTCTTGCCGGCCAAGAAAACATCTCTCGAGTTGGGGGAACCGACGCGGGTCGACTTCCTCGCCGCTGCGATTGCCGTGCAGCGCGACCTGGTGCGTTGGGATCTGGGAACGTGGCCAAGCAGGTCAGGCACTGCGCCCGTCACTCAGAACGCCGTGCTTCCGCGGTGCTGCCTCCTGAGCCACGCACCGGCAGCAGCGTCTGCTGGGCTCCATGACACCGCATCCCTGGCCTTTGCCGCCACATCGTTCTTGTTTGAGCAGCGCGCGTGCATGGACAGCGTTGCACACGCACTCGACGCGCTGGACGCGGATGCAGCGGCGTGCTTGGCGGGCTTCGAACTCGCCGAGGACGAAGCGCTGGCACACTTCGCGAACCACTGTTACCCGTATGACGTGATCGTCACGACCGCCTGTGTGCCAAAAGAAATGGATGACATTGACTTGATTCGCGCGACGTGTTAGGACAATCACACCATCATCATCACACACAAAGAGAGAACAGAAAAAGTCATTCAAAAAAAGTCGGCACAATAGAAGAGAGCAAGGGTAAATGGTGGTACTGAAGACGTGTGTGTCCCATGGAGTATCAATCAACAACTCCACACACCAGTACTCACTCTCCCCTCCCTTTTCTTTCAGTTGTCAGAAGAAGCCATCTGGTGGATCCGCATCATCAACTGGCTCGCGAAAGTGTCGTATCATTGCGCCAATACCCCCCCCCTCCTCACAATCCGTTTCTGTCCCTCAGTGTCTGTTCTTCCGTTGCACGAACGTGTCACGACTGTTGTTATTTTTTTTTTCTTTCTGGAGGTATCTTTTGCATCCACCTACTTTTTGTTTGTTTGTTTCACTGCTGCGTGGTGCCATGGTGGGCTTCCGTTATCTCGTGCAGAGCAACGCCCGACGTGTTGTCGCGGAGCGGGCCAGACTCACCTCATCGCCGTCCCTCGTGGACGACCTCGTGAACGGACTGAATCACTCACTTGGCGCGGTCGCTGCGCCGTCGTCTGCGCATGGGTCAGTCCCAGTTACACGGGAAATGGTTCACATTCTCTCTGTTGTCGCGCCACAGGCTTCCGTCGCGCGCAGGGAGAAGTCCGTGCATGCTGTTTGGAGCACGACCTCAACGGACCGGGCTGCTGTCCCTACCACCGACGTTCTCACTTTTGTGGACGCACTCACCCAGCAGACCTCCTCCTTCTCTCTTCCGTGTTTGCTGGAGTTGTTCCAGATAATGGTGCGAGTCGATCACAACCTCACAGCGACTACAGGGCAAGCGGATGCCACCCTGCTGGCCATGCGAGACATGCTGCAGAAACGGCTGCTGGATGCCATTTTCGAATGGCTGCCCGCGCCCAACAGGAAACTCAAGGGCGACACCGAAGCGGGGCTGTGTGAACCACTCCCAGCGGGTGTTGCCTCGCGCTATCAGACCACCAACCAGCTGCGAAAGCAGCGCGAACAAGCATCGGCTGAGTGGCAGGGAGGCGGAAGTGTGCCCGAGTGGCGGCCCTCTGGCTCGTCGTCGTCCGGCATGACGCGCGATGAGCTCATGATGACCGTCTGCACCGTGGCCTCACGCACGCGAACACGCGCTCCCGTCGTCGGAGCGCACAGTACTCGACCTGTTCCCGGCTCAGGCCACATTGTCAGCGCGGACCAAGCGACGAAGCTGACCGACTGCCTTCGCCGCTTTCGGCTCGTCAAGGACTTCCGCCGAGTCGCCATGACACGTCCGATTGAGCCGTTGGAGTGGAACTTCTTCATGTCGTTGCTGACGTCACCAGTCACGGCATGGCGTGAGCTCGCCAGCCAGACGCTCGTGTCCGTGGATGTGCCGCTTGGCACGCTCGGGGCACGGTTTTGCGCCGAGTTGGACCCCACTCAGGCTCTCCGGGAACTCAAGTTTCTCTCTCATGCCGCGGGTGGACGGGAGAGTGACAGCTTCACGTTGACTGTTCTCGTCGCTCTCTTGACTGTTCGTGACGGCGACAACAAGGTCACTGTGTCGCCTCTTGTCAACGCCATGAGCGCGTCGCAAGTGGAAGGGACGGTGAACACACTGCAACGGACGCAACTCCGGTGGGGACCGAACGAGGAGAGCGCACGCACGTCAGGCGCAACGCAGCAACGCGTTGATCCTGCCATCTGCCAGCAGACGGAGAAGCTGCTCGCGGCCCTCGTTGCGCAGTTGAAGACCAGCGACGATGGTACAACCACGATCACACCGATTGCCCTGTTTGATCACCAGCTGGTCCTCTGCAACACGTCGCTTCAGCATCGACACGTTGGGTCTCAAGGTCCGATCGGCACCGCTGACCTGCGCAAGCACGTCGTAGAGCTCCTCGATTTGGCACCTCCTGCCCTCGACGCCATCGCGCACACAACCGCGGTGAGTGAAGTGGCTGCCTTGTCACACACCCTCTTCTCACTCAAGACGTTTCTTGACAAGGTCCCCGTCCTGTGGGAGTCAACCAGCCAGACGACGAACCCGCCACCTGATTTCGCGTTGCGGCCTCAAGTGGAGACGCTGCGCGTGCCTGTTGTCGAGGTCTTATCACAGCTTGCGGCCTCTCGAGTGATGGACGCCAAGATGCTTGGTGTGGCACAACTGATCACTCAGGCACGGCTCTTCGAGTACGTCAGCAATAGTGGTGCCGCCGAACTGGCACCGGCCAACGACGCTCTGCGTTCGGCGCAGCGCACCTTTGCACTTGAGGCAGTTGTTGCGGCGCTGGCAGAACCCTTTCCAGCGTACCACCCGGATCGCACAAGCGCGTCTGATGCCACGCACACACTCCCGTTACTGTCCAATTTTCGCAGGGCACTTCAACGTTGTGTGGACCAGCAAGTCACTCTCGAGGCGATTGAGCGGCATGCCACGATGCGCGGCGTGACCTTTGATGTCCCTCGCTTCCTGCAAGCCCTCATCGCCCGGTCAGAGTCCAACGTCGCTGGCGACGGTCGCGCTTCGCATTCGAAAGGTCACGCCATTCCGCTTGCGTCTCAGCTTGCCCCCCAGCTGCTGTCAGCCGCGCAGTACGCACTCAGACTCGGCGCACTGCGAAGCGAGTCAACGCTTCAGGCCGTCGCGACTGCGCTGCGCGCGTGGACATCCGATGACGTCACCATCCGCGGCATGAGCTGGGAGACGCGGAGTCTCGTTGTCAGCAACTTGTGGACGCTGTACAGCACGGCGTATCCTCACTTTCACGTGTCCAAGGCTAGTCGGGCTCTGGGGCTTGAGTCGATGCGCGTCGCGGCACGTTTGTCCCTTACCCGCATCACGTCGCCTGCCTCACTTCCCGCGCCGTTGCAAGGCGTCCAACTGTCATTCCCGTTTTTCGTTCATCTCTGGCGCTTCCACGGCCTCGCACTGTCCCACCCGCTTCACAACAGCAAGACAACCAAGTACTTGTCGATCGTGCAAAGCTGCGTGGTCAAGAACGTCGTCGCAGCGGAGCGGTCACTGTCGCGTCACTCTGCGATGTCGGCAGTGCCCGAGTCGTTGTGGTCACCATTAGAAGTCCTCTTCGCGACGTGGTTAAACCAACAGAGAGCTGAGGCGGTCACGGCGATCCAGGCGGCAGCCACGAACCTGCCACATCTGACCGCCAGTGATGTCGAGCTGATTCTCGACTGGAATGATTTCATAACACGCCTCACAAAAGTCACACTGAACGTTGTTGTGGAGTGTCATTCCCTAGAGGACACGCTGCGGCAGCGTCGTGTGGCGATGGTCACAGAACAGGTGTTGGCATTGTGTCGCATGGTGGATGGCGCACAGCCCCTGCTGCTTCCCAGTGTCTGCAATCGCGTCCGGCGCCTGCTCCTGCTGTACTTTTCCCTGGACGACCGCGCTCATGGCACCGCACGCCGGGACACGCGCCTGTCACGCACGTTTGTGGCATGCGTCAGGCCGGTGTGGCGCTACGCCGCGCTCAACGGAAACGTGGGCCAGTGGACCGCGAGATTGTCCGACACACCGCACACTCACAGCACCAACTCGGCAACTCGTGATGGTGCTGTGAACACGAACGCCCAGGACGTCGCATCGCCAGACAGTGAAGAAGAAGCGGCGTCGGCCGCCGTGCTTCTCA
Source organism: Wallacemonas sp. MBr04 (assembly GCA_030849635.1). Lineage (NCBI taxonomy): Eukaryota > Euglenozoa > Kinetoplastea > Trypanosomatida > Trypanosomatidae > Wallacemonas > Wallacemonas sp. MBr04. Next base: position 124,610 of record JASANR010001586.1, on the reverse strand, counting down.
CGCGCCGCGATTGGGTCAAGCTGCTCGAGTCGCACGAGGCTCTCGTGACAGAGCCAGCCTTGATGCAGGATGTAGCCCGACAGCTTGTCGAAGCCATGTCCCGGCGTCCGCCGGAGCCCCCACAAGTGAGAGAGTCGAGCACAACCACCACCATTACCACCACGGACCCTGGCCATGACGAAGGTGATTCAGAGTGGAAGGCGTACCGTCGCGATGCACTGATGATCTTGCAGACGTTCCGCACCATGAGGCCATCGTGCTATTGATGGCCGCGCCTCGCTTCTTTTCTTCGGACGCTTGTGTGTTTTCTTTTCCTTCGTCACAGACTCACACGGACACAACATAATCACATCAAGAAAAAAAAACGATGAAACTGGCTCACCATCGCCACCAGAGGAATTTGGACTTTGCCGTGTGGCGTCTACGTCTCTCTCTCTCTCACACACCCTGTCACTGGCTAGCGTTTCTCCTCCCACTGATTGCTTCTTATCCCCGTACTCGGACCTATTCCCCCCACAACATCACAAAGACCACACATATACATATCAGAACTTGGGTTGTGCACTGTGCCGTGTCCCTCCATGTGATGCACTCCCCGTCTTGCAAGGCGGCAAACGTGAGTGTGGCCTGTGTTCTGGTACTCGTGACCGGACTCCCAGCGGCTGGAAAGTCGTCGCTGGTGGCCGGCCTTGAGGCAATCTCGTCGAGTGATGGTGCGCGTGGCTCGCACGGTGCGATTCGTCATGTGTTTCAGATTGACGCATTCATGCAGGCTGTCGCTAGTGAGAACGACAAGGACAGCGGCAACACCAAGTGTGAGGTCCACGAGGTGGATGAGTTTCGTCCTGGCCAATGGAAAGCAGCAGAGGCGGCTCTGCATGATGCGGTGGAACACGCATTGACGCACTTGATCAAGGCAGCTAACGAATCACCCGTACCACCGGCACCACCGATCATTCTAGTGGAGGACAACATGCACCTGCGCAGCATGAGGGAGTTCTATTGGCGTTTGTGCCGACGTGTGGAGGAAACGCACGTGCTCGTCCCCAGTGGCGGCGCGACACCAACGATGGCGACGTCCCCGTGCGTGCACCGCGCGATTGCGATGATGGAAATGCGGCTGACCGTGCCGCTGGAGGCGTGCCTCGTGCGCAACGCGCAGCGGGTTGCGTTAGGGCCGACAGCCGTTCACTCTGGCATGTCGGCTGCACAAGCCGTCCCCGTGCCTGCGTTCGTCATTGAGGCGATGGCAGACACTTTCGAGACGTGTCTGGTGTCCTCGGGCGCCACGTCCGCGATCGCGATGCCGTCGTGTGGCCCATGGCGACCGCTCGCGTGCACGCATCCGTGGCCCGTCTTTGCCGTGTCAAACGCGTCGCCTGGCGATATCACTGCCAGGACGACGACTGCTTCTTCTGCGTGTCTCGTCGATGGCGCCTGGGACGTGCTGGGCCGCGGCATGGACAGTGTGCTAGAACAGCAAGTCGCCGCCATTGAGCAGTTCTGGTTGCGCAAGCGTGAGGCCGCCGTGAGCGCTGCGCAATCTACGTCATCTTGCCAAAACGGTGTTCATGCCTTCGACCTACACCTTCGCGCCACTGTTCAGCACTTCTTCAAGGAATACGGGCCGCGCATCACGCCTCCGATTCAGTCACGCGTGCATGCCACCAAGCGCCTGTACTTGCAGAAACGGAAGAGCCTTCTTGCAAACATGATACTCGATGACAAGCGCGATCCCGTTGAGCAGCGCCAAGCAGCCGAGCAGCAGCTCGTTGTCGATTTTCAGCACGCGCTGCACGACCTCTTGACGAATTCAGAAGCGGGGAACGTCGATGCTGTTGTGGGTCGCGAGGAGTGACCTCGCCGTTACTCTTGCGACGTGTCGCGGCAACGGCACCAGTGGGTGATTTGCCGCCGACGCCACTGCGCGTTGGCTGTTTCAGTTTAGAGGGGAAAGTATCATTGTTGTGGTGGTGGTAGTGATAGTGGTGGGCTCATACAAACGCACTCACATATCCGTTTCTCTCACAAAGCGCCACCCCTGGATGACGTCGACGAAAAAAAAAAGAAACAAAACACGTATGCGTTTAAGACCAGTCATTCTCCCTTTCTCTCTCTTTCACACACATTGCAGATCAATAGCAGCACCAGTATGACTTCGCTGCTTGTGAGCTTTTCCTTCTGAGTTGACTACATCACAATCATCCTCCCCTCACACTTCCCCTATCTCCAACGTGATGTATCTCTACTCGGTTTAGCTATTGTTGTGTCGTCATTTCCTATTTTTCACTGTTTGTTTTACTTGCGGTCACTTTTTCGTTTTCAAACTTTCTCTCGCACTCGTGTGTCTGTGCTGTGCTCCCATTTGTTTTTTTTTCTGGGTGTCTCACTTGTTTCGTTCTTCACGTTTCTGTTTGTTTTTTTCACATTTTGTTGTTTAGCAACAAGGTTTGACGCCATGACGACCATCGCAGAAGACGTGAGGAAATCAGAATCGGAGCGAGACGAGCCGCTACCATCCTCACAACGGGTCACCCCGACTGTGGGGCCGCGACAGCGCCGTGCAGCGCCACCGCTGAACTACCCGAATACCCCACTCGACCCATCGCTCGGCGAGGAGATGTGCGTCGCAACACCACCGTATTTTCCATCCGCCACGCATCACGACTTTTTCTCAGTGCTCCAAAGTAGTGGAGATGAGGAGGATGAAGAGGAGGAGGCCGAGGAAGAACTCTATGAATCCGAGGAAGACATGAGTGTTGCCGATGACGCGAGCCCTGGTGCGCACTTGCAGGCGGATGGTCCGCTGTCAACAGCGCCGGTCGTCACGCCGTCGGGTCACAGCGCGCGCGTCTCCCGGCAGTCCTCGTTCAACGCGTCAGAGACGGACTCTGCGTTGGCGCCCGCGTCCAGAGTCACCTCGCGTGTTGGTAGTCGTCCCCCGAGCCGTCGCCTCTCACGCCGTGGCTCGTTTTCACGGCCGTCGCGGTCCCGCTACAACCCACCCGCGTTCGACACGGAGCGGATGGAGGGGCAGTGGAATCTCCTCTCCTGCGGTCGTGACACAAATCTCCCCCTTTACCAGATTGAGGATGTTCCCAGGTGGCAGCGGTACAACATCTATGTGCAGAAGGGATACCGGGCCTACTATACGTCGCGACAAGCTCTCAAGAGCCTCTTTGGTTGGCACAACGAGACCATCAACGTCTGGACACACCTTTTGAGCTTCTTCATCTTCATCGCGCTGGCTGTGGTGTTGTACGCGACGGTGCTCATCACTGTCCCCGCAAACACGTCACTGGCGAGCTCGCGGCTTGTCTACGCCTTTTTTGTTTTCGGGTGCCTCGCATGCACGTTCAATAGCTCGGTCTACCACCTGTTCAACTGCCACGGCAGTCATCGCATTATGATGCTGATGGGGCGGCTTGACTTCCTCGGGATTACGGTGCTCATCGTCGCCAGCATCATCCCGCCGCTGTATGTGCTGTTTCACTGTCAGCCCTACGTGCGAGCCTTCTACATCACACTCATGCTGACGCTCGGGTTGGCTGGTGTGGTGGGGCCGTGGACGCACGCGTTCTACGAGCACGCCGGTGTGCGCGTCAGCATCTACCTTGCGATGGGTTTTAGTGGCCTCATTCCCTGCATTCACATGGTCCTCGTGTTTCCCATGTCACACCTCCAGACGACAGCCGTGGGAATGGTGCTGATGGGATTCCTCTACGTCACCGGTGTCTTTTTCTACATGAAGCAGTTTCCTGAGTCCATGTTCCCAGGGAAGTTTGATCGCTTCCTGTCGAGCCACCAGCTTTGGCACTTCTTTGTGTCGTGCGCTGCCTTTGTGCACTACTTCAACTGCGTCAGTGTCTATCAGATGGCATCGATCAGTTACGGTGCGTGCTGAGCGCACGCCACTCGGTTGGTGTTCGCACTTCGTCTCACTCTGGTTCCAGGTGTTTCTTCTAAATGCGAGGCACGTCCTGCGCGGAGAAGCGTCCACCAGATGAAAAGGAAACCTCATCGCGACAAGACACAGAGTGGTTTTAGCGTGCCTCTGGACCTGAGAGTTTGAGCATAAATGTTCGTGCCATCAAAACAAACAAAAAATAAAAAGGGAAACCAACTGAAGAAAGAGAACATTTATAAATAAATCGTAAACTGTTGTGCGTATCCAAAGGCAGCATCGCGATACTTTTTCGAACTAAGCCCGCCTGACTCTGTTCAGCGTCTTTTGTTTTTTTCTTTCATTCTTTTCACTCTCTCCTCCACACTGCCTTTTGGGCTCTCTCGTTTTTCACGTTGTTTTACGCTCCCGGTTCTCTCGCTGATCATCACTTTTTGATACGCTTCCGTCTCTCTAAAAGGCGTTTTTTTTTCTGAAATGTGTGTGTGTGTGTGTGCTGCGCCGTGGCAGGTTGTTGTTTTTTTCTTTGTTTGGTGTCGTGTTGTTGTTTTCCTTGCGGGCTTGGCGCTGCCTCCATTGTGATGATCAGTGTGTGTGTGTGCACTGTTCCCCCCTCACACACACAAGGAGAGAGAAAACGACTGGAGAAGGAGGGAGACCAACAATTTCTCGCGATGAGCGTAGCACGTGGAAAATTGCACACAAACAAGAGAAACAAAATGAAAATGACTTGCCGTCACAACCGTACTTGCAGCGCATCAACTGCTTTTTTAGTCACGTTGCACTTGTGAGGGGTTTCCTACTTCTGGCCATCATAGACGTGGTTTTATTGTGGGCGGGTGTGTGACAGTTGGCGCAACCTATCCCCCCCCCCCCCTTCCTCCCTTCAGCTGCCAAATCGTCATCAATCTGCATCCCACTTCACGGTCTCTCTTTCTCTCTCTCTCTTTCACCACGCACGCGCGTCTTCTCCGTGTTGAATAGGGAATCATTCTTCATTGTTTTTTTCATCACCACCATATCGTCACTTTCACGTGTCTCTGCGTGTGTGTGTTTGTGCGCACGCCCAACAAAAAAGGAATACAGCCAGATTCACTCATCACTCCCGATGACAAAGGACGCCGCTGCTACGGACGGTGCACAGCCTAACGCGGTCCGTCGGCGCACGAAGCAGCCAGACACACGGACGCAGGATGAAATCCTGGCAAGCTCACCAACGTACAAGAACGCCAAGCCTATGCCGACCGGCGGCACGTCCGAGTATCCACTGTACGACATCGGTCAGGTGCCACACTACCTGCGTGACAACCGGTACATTGTGGCGTCGTACCGGGCCTTTTACTCGGCCAAGATGTGCTGGGGCAGTATCCTGCGGCTGCACAACGAAACGTTCAACATCTGGACGCACTTGTGTGGCGCGATGGTGTTCGTGGTGCTGACGGCGCAACTCTACTCGCGCGTCTTGGTCCCTGAATACGTCGCAGGCAACGTGTTGCGTCCAGTGCGCAACGACGAGACGGGTCAGCTCGAGAAGGTCAACGTGGGAGGCGAGCGGTCGATCACCCCGCTGCTCATCTACGGCTTCTTCACCTTTGGCTGCATGGCGTGCATGGTCAGCAGCGCCATGTTCCACACGTTTCTGGCGCACATGAGCGAGCGCATCTTCCACTTTGCGCACGCCCTGGACTACTTTGGCATCACGATTCTCACGTCCGCCTCGTTTGTCCCTTTCTGCTTCTACGTCTTCTCCTGCCGACCGGGGCTGCGAAACGCGTATCTCAGCATGATTGGCACCTTTGGTGTCGTTGGCATGCTCGGGCCGTTCTTTCGCAAGTGGACGTCTGAGGCGTTCGCGACGAAGAAGATCATGTTCTACGTATGCATGGTTGGCTCCGGCATTATTCCGACGCTCCACATGGTGTTTCTCCCCGAAGATCACTCACCGTACGTGCGGCGGCTTTTGCAAATGCTGATCTTGTACGGCGTCGGCGTCTTCATTTATGCCTTCAAAATCCCGGAAATCTTCGCCCCTGGGCGGTTCGACATTTACTTGTCCAGCCATCAAATCTGGCACATGTTCGTGCTGGCCGCGGCCCTAACCCACTATTGGAATGCCGTCGATATGTACCAGAATCTCAATGGTGCGATCTGCGAACCTCAATAACAACTTGCCTCGACCATTTCCTTTTGTGTGTGTGCGTTTGTGTGTGGCGCAACACAGTTTTTGGTTTGTCTGCTTTGTCACTCCTCTCTCTCTCGCGTCTCCCTCGCTTGTCGTGGGCAACATGAGGGGAAAGAAGCTTTCGGTTGCCACAGCCCAAAGTTGTTTTAAATTGATGGCCCCCTCCCCCTAATCTATCGTGTCACCTTTGTTTTTTCTATCTAACTAAACTCTCTTCGTTGTGGCGCTAACTCCTCGTCACATCTTTTTTTTTCCCTTTGTTCTTCTTGTTTCGACGGCATTGGTTTTTTTTTTTCTGGTTGTGTTTGTCGGTCCCCACGTTGTTAGAGCACTTTCACCTTTTTTTTCTTCTTCTTCTTTTCGTGTTCTCTCTTCTAGGTTCTCCTTCGTCAACTCGTTCCAGACTGGCTCTGTGTGGCTTCTCGGGCTGAGCGGTGTTGTGCGAATTGAGTCACTGTCCATTGTTCACTGAAGAATGAAACACAACGCTGCAGTGATTTTTTTAAAAAATCTCAATCGCGTTTGTGGTGGATCGCTCATCGCACCCCCTCGCACGACGCACACTGTTGTACCGCGTGAAAGAACTGTTGCCGTACGTCATCTCTGTCGACGTGTGCAGTGCGTATCCTCGTGGTGGCAAAGCGACGCAAACTCCCTGCGCGTCTCACAGTTACAAGCACACACGCATTCTCCCTAGTTCCTCTTCTGTCTCACTTCTCTCTCTCTCTCTCTTTCTCTACCTCCCCCCCCCCTCCTCACACCAGCCACCATCTCTGGCACAGACACTTTGATTGAACCTGTTTCACTGCACGCTCACGTGATGACCTGCTCACCTGAATGCCAAAATGCCCAGGCTGTTTATGAGCGAGTGCAGGCGTTCCTCTCCTCCCTCAACGAGCGGCGCCAACGCGAAGAGGCATTTCTCGAAGACGGAGAAGCCATGCTCGTGACAATAACGCGAATGCGCGAGGCCATCCTTCACCAACAACAAGAGCACAGCACACTCGCAAATGTGGCGGCGCAGAATCGGTGCGTCGCCTCACATACCACACTGAGCCCTGTCATGGCGGTCAGGAGCTCACAATCAGCTGTCCCCAACGCTTCCCAGTACGATGGCCTCGCGTGCGAACGTGGCGTGCTTCTGGGCCGACAAGCCACTGTCCGCTCGTGGCTCGCTTCCCTCGCTGCAGGTTTCGACGAAGACGACAATGACCAGGGCACGTTCACTCGCGGCACGAGTGTGGCATCTGGGCCACTTGCCACCGACACTCTCACGATCCAACGGGCGGCCATCGCAACAGTCGTCGCGTCGGGGTTCTCCACGGCCGCCTCACACCAGGGACGGCACGTGGTGCGTTGTCTCAGTGAGCAGTGCGCGCGCGTGGCCAGTGTTACGCATTGTCTCACACAGCACATCATACGCCCACTCTGTCAGCGGCACCAGGCGTGGGAGCGGGACACTCTCGCGGCTCTTCTCGTGCCTGTGCTGACAACGCGCCTTCTTCTGTGTCTGCGCCGTCTCATTGACAACACGCCACACGCAGCGCCATCGTTGCTCAAACTCACCGAAGCTGCCGTGGCACGACTTGCAAACAGCCTTGGGGGCACCAGCAACAACACTGATGAGACCCAGAACCGTGAAATGGCAGTGCTGCAAAGCCGTGTGACGCAGCAGCGAGCGAGAGTACTCGGCCTTCTTCGTGCCTTGACAAGTGCACCGCCGGACACGGACACGGCGACGACGGATCCGGCCGGTTGCGTTCAGCTCCACATATTGAGTCACGCAACGCGTGCACAACGTCTGCAGATTCGCGCACAGTGGAAGCAGGTCCTCTCATGCCCCGACGGCACACTCGCAGTAGGCGACTAGTAAGCCAGCGAAACGTCAATGCCTGCACTACACTATTGTTGTTGTCTACGTTTTTTTTTCCTTTTCCCACTGCTTAGCTGCTATTTTCTCCTGGCTTTTTTTTCTGTTTCCCCCTTTCCGTTGGCGTTTCACGATGATCCAGATCAACGCCGTTTAACAAACAGACCTTGTTGTATCAGCGGCGCAAAGAACCATCTGTGTTCAAGGCCCGCGTATCTACTACAATTTCGTACCTCTCCCTCTCTCTCTCTCTATGTGACTCACTTGGAGAGCTGTCAGCACCACCACATTCTTCCATCCTCACCTCTTCTCTCTATCTCTCTATCTCTCCCCATCTATCTATCTCGCTTGTTTCACCATTTAGGGCCCAGATAGCTTGCAGAGTGGTGGTAAGGATCAGTTGATCGGAAGGTTCTCCAATCTGCACTTTCAACACTGTTTTGTTTTCTCCCAGGTAGGTTTATCTGTTGATCCTCGTCAACTTCCTCGTCTTACCACTTACGCTATCTCTTCTTTATTCATTCAACTTTCTGTTGTTGTTGTTTTTTTTTTGCACCCAACTAGGTTGGTTCTTTTCTTTCATTGTCACTGTCATATTTCATTCCTCTCGGATAGCTCGACTTGATTTTTATTATCTTCTTGCGATTTTGTTTTTGATTGATTTCACTGATCCGTTCTGATCTGTGACACTGTTTTCTTCCTCTCTTTTTTTTTTTGCTTCAGTCCCCTCCCCTTTGTTCTCCTTTCTTCATTTATCTTGTTTTTGATCTTCTAAATTCGGGTTTTCCCTGTTCATTTTTCTCTTTTTTCCCCTTTTTTCCTTTTCGTGACTCACTCAACCATTCAGCGGTTTTGCCTCGTGCGTGTGTGTGCTTTTTTTTTCTCTCTCTTTCTTCTCCCCTCTTCATCTATTTTCGTTGTTTCACGTTTTTCTTTCTTTATCTCGTCTTGCTCTCCTCAGAGCGTATATCTCCTGTTCAGTAGTGTGGACTTCACTGCCGTCATTAATCATTTATTCATTTCTCAACACACCGAGGCCGCTTAAGTTGTTTTCCCACTGTCTCTCTGACAACAATATATATATATATATACCCTCAGAAAACAACGAGTGACGAGTACGGCTACAAAACAGTAAACGGTGATACAAAAAGGAACGGACGGGCAAGAGTAGCAAATCCAGACCGCATCCCAGTTGATCGTTGTGAACAATCAAAAGGTTAAAAAAAACAAGGACTACACTGTGCTATACTTCCATCTACTGTATTTCTCTTGGAAAAAGACAAAAAGCACGTTTGAGTAAATACTGTTGAAGGCCTCGCGCAAGCAAAGCTTTATTTGTTCATTATATAATTATTTTAAGTTTTACTTCTCTTTGGTATTTTTTCCGTAAACTTCTCTGATTTGAAACGTCGCAGAGTCGGACCGTAGTGCTTAAATTATTCATCAGTCCGTACTCTGCCTGTGAGCCCCCCGTAGAGAGAAAGAAAGAGAACGACTCAATAGCAGGTTCACGTTCTACTGTTTCTGCACCCCCTTTTGTTTGTTCTCGTCATTCCTTTTCTCCGTCTTTTTTTTTTTCGTGATAGTTGAATCACGGCCCCAGTGTTTCGTTCTTTAAATTTATTTTTCTTGTTTTTTTTTCGTTTCTCTCTCCTTTTCTCTTTCTCTTTCCTTTTTTTGCCATTTTTGCTCTGTGGTGTTTTTCTCCTGACCATCTCTCTGTTGTTCTGTGACGACTGGTGAAGGTGTTCGGAAAACACGAGATTGCAGACTTGACGCGTGATCGACACACTTTTTTTTTCCTGTTGTCCTTCCACTCCCTTTCTCTGCTTGGACATACCTGCGTTTTCCGCATATTCATATATCCCTGTATATACTCATATCTGCACACTCACATAGTGTTGTGCAAGGTACAACAACAAGTTCTTACCCCCCCCCAAACCGCCACACGTACACACGCCTTGGGATCATTGTAAACGCTAACACTCAAAAACGAAGCTGGTCACGGAAAAGCAAGTTGGCTCAGTGACATTTTTTTTCTTTCACGTTGCCTGTTATCACGGATCTACTTTCTGTGAGAACATCGTCTTTCTGCACAAGAAGTGCAACGATACGCAGACATCAGTAAGTAGCCGTATCCACCCCCGTGTGAAGAAGGGACGAAGAAAAAGACCGTAACAATAATCAGGCGGAAAACTGGGTGACTTCAGACACAGCGAATCGCTGTGGACGCAAAAAGAGAAACAGAAAAGAAGACAAGATAAGAGCGAGGAAATTGAACGTGTAGAATCGCGAGCAACGCACACAATCAAAAACAAAAGCAAAACATAGATAATAAATTACACCAAAAGCTCGAAGATATCACAGGAGTGTTGGAACACGCCATGCCGACATCGGAACGCCACGTTGAGATACCCACGAGGTCCTCTATCTTGCCGCACGACGAGGATACGGTGAGTGTCAACAGTGCTGACCATGAACGCACAAGCGCTAACATCAAAGGTGCGACGCCATCGTCTCACGGGCCTCAGACAACTATCGCGAACACGCCGTCGCCCGTGGCTGCCCCCTCATCACCGTGGACACACGTTCTCGTGCTCTCCGGACGGATGTACGCTGTGAACCTAGTTCCCTCAGACCTCGCCACCGAGCTGCACGAAGGGGACTTGGTGGCCTGTGAGAGCGGACGCGGTGGCTCCGCCGGTATCGTCGTGAAGAACGTCTCCGCGTTGGTCGCCGGACCGGGCGCGATGCGGGATCGCGCTGCTGAACTCGCCATTTCGATGTCCTCAGCGGGCCCGTCACGCGAACCCAGCTCGTCACCACTCACAGCCGAGAAGGAGCTGGAGAGGCCAAATGTTTCGCTCAACGCCAGTCACTCCGCGACCTCCAGTCCACTGGGCAGTGCGCTTGACCACAATGCGTCTTCGCAGCTCTCGTCCCCGCCCGCCTCGCCACTGTACGCGCAGCGCCTGGACACTGGCCTTCAGATGGATCATTGCATCATGCGGCTGCCGCAGGTCCGCCGACGTGGCGTGAACCGCGACAAGAAGAGGCTGTACTTCTCGCAGCGCCGTGGCGCAGAAGCGCTGCAGTGTGTACTGCAGAAGCTGGAGGAGCGCACGCTTGCGAGCCACCTGCTGGTGGACGAGGTGGAGTATCAGGTTGACTTTGTGTCGGCGACGGTGCACCTAGCAGGACACCCGAACGAGCACGGATTCTCCCACGAGCAGTATCACCGCCTCGGCCAAATTCTCCTCGGCCCGCTTCGCACGCAGGTTGTGGAATTCCGCCACTCCCGCGCATTTCCAGAGCAGCTTCATCGGACACGCTACTTCTTCAGCGACGACGTCAATGCGCAGCTGCGCAACCTTGTTGAGGACTACGAAAAGCGGAACGCCATCGACGGACGTGGCTCCCACGTGCCCCGCTCCAGCGACCAGTCCAACAACAGCGACCCCACCACACCGGCATCATCCGTCCACGCACGTGTTGGCGGCGCGTATGGCAACGTGATGATGCCGCCGCCACGCGCCACCATTGTGAGCACCAGCGCCGTTTCTGGCGTCCCCCCGCATGTCATCGCCCCCGCGCAGCAACAGCCGCAGCCAGTCCAGATGATGCAGGTCCACCCGGCAGGCCAGGCAACGCTCTTCCACAGCAGCGCCACCGTGCCAGCGTTTTACACCCCACTGGCCTCGGCGAGTGGGAGTGCGGGACTTCCGATGTTCTTGCCGCAGTCCTCCATGGTCTCGTCCGCGCCAGCCGCCGCCGCACAGGCCGCGCCGCACGGCTTCACGCTTGTGGAGATGCCCCAGTGGCCACAAATGGGGCCGACGCTGATCCCACTGCAGCGCGCTCCGTCAACGGACCTTAACGTTCACATGATCGCATCGCCGCAGCAACAACAACACCCACAACAACAGCAACAGTACCCTGGCGGGGGCAACGTCTCCCTGAACTATCCCAGCTTTCCGTCACAGAGTCAGACGACGACGTCATCGTCGGGGTCCTCCATGCTTGTGTACTACTCACTCCCACACATGCAAGGCGGTGGTGCAGGGGGTAGCGGGACGGATCTTTTCAGACCGCGTGACGCGGCTGGAGGCATGCCTCACGGTCCTGCCCAACTGCCACCACAATCCCAGACGTTTGCCCAACCTTACTACGTCACGTACGCACAACCAGCGAATCGCGGTGGTGCTGGTGGGAATAGTGCGCCGCAGGAACACGGTCCACTGCCACGGCGTCGTTGATCCGCGCTGACGCGATGTCTTTTGTTTTACACTCATCCATCGCGGTGGCACTCACAACGCAAGCCGCTGCCCCTCCTCTCCATCTCCTCTTGTTGGTTCATGTTTCGTACTATTGTTTTTGTTTTGTTTTTGCTTTATTCCTCTACAGTTTTGTCTGAATTCTCCTCTCTCCCCTCCCCTGCCCTTTTTTCTATGTCCCTCTCCCCTCTCATCACCTTCATTCTTGTTTTTCACTGCTTGTGAAACTCGCCGTCTGCATGCGTTGACGTTCTCATTAATCCCACGCGCATGGTTTCTTTTTTGTTTTTTTGTTGTGGGGAGTGGTAGTGGCTGCGATTGCTTGCAGACAAGATCCCCCATGGACAGACGTGTGCCAACTGGTTCGCCTCGCTGAACAAGTTGTGCACCTCTCTGCAGCGCACCGTGTTCTCGCAAGCACGAGTCCATCACCACAGCATATTCACTCAGTGTCATCATCATCGTCGTCTCTCTTTCTCTACCACGCCAGCGCGCTTTTTTTTTCTCTGTTATGTTTCGCGTCTCACCCTCCCTTTCCTTTTTTAGTGTGTATGTGTGCTCCTTTTTCTTTTCTTTTTCTGAGATTCTCTTTTTTTTGTGAACGTTTTGATTGAGTTGGGTCTTCTTCCTTCACGCAGGTGAGTTGGTCTGCACATCGTTCTTCTTTGTTTTTCGTTGTTTGTTCTCATACTCTCAGTTTGCATCTGCTTCGTAACTAGATCACAACGCATTTTTTTTCTTCTTTTTCTCTTTACTTTGCGTGTGACAGGTACCCGTACGATCTGCACGTGTTTGTTTGTTTGTTTTTGCTTATTTTCGTTTCTCCTGTCGAGCTAGTACGGCAGTCAGTAAAAGCTCCCATCATCCCCATTTATCGTCACGGCCTCGTGCAGTCTGCAGGTAAGCGTTACGCCCACCGTTTCGCACGAAGACAAAGGGGAAGAATCAAAAGCAGAGAAAAGAAGAATGAATTGCTGCAATGGTGTGTGCGTGTGTCTCTGGGTGTGTGTGTGCGTGTGTGTGCGTGTTTGTGTCCAAGCGTGACTTCCTGGTCTGAACACAATCTTCACCAAGACCTTGTTTGGATGGACCAAGCATGCACGAAACGTACGCCCAAACAAACCAAAACAAAAAAAAACGGTGCAAGTGACACCAACAAGGAAACGGAAACGAATCCAGCTGTAGAGGAATCACCACGCGCATGAATACCCACATGTGGATGCATAAACACACATGCTCTACATCAACCTGTGTACAGCGACCCCTACTGCCTCTCAGTCATCTATGGGTACATCATCGTTTTTGATTCTCTTCTTTTTTTCTCTCTCTCATTGGCACTGCTGTTCCTTCATCACCCCTTTTTCGTTTCGCTGTGGCATCGAACTCATTTTTACTGTCTAGCTTGTACCGTGCTGCGTCCGGGACCAAGTAAGACGCGATGGAAAAAAACACGCCATTGTCGTTTTGTGCGCTTTGCTGTGAATTACATTATTTTTCTTCTTTCTCTTCTTCCTCCCCCTTTTCCCTTGCTTGTCTTCGACAAGCTTAGGCTTTTGATGTACCGAATTCGTGACGTGTTCGTATTGTTGTTACTGCTGTGTGTGTGTGTGTGTGTGTGTGTTTAAGCTCCAGTGGGATGTGTTCATTCAGGAAGTCGCAGTGCGTGAAAACTGCGTCCACTTCCGCAACTCCGATCTGTTGTTTCCCGTCTTTTTTTTTCAACTCTCGTAAAAAGACGGCGAAAGGAACGGGACTGTTGTTTATTGTCCTCCTCTTGTCGACTTGTCTCACTTTCTCTCTTCCTCCTTTCGACACTGGGTTGCATGACGCTTCACAGTATTTCTTTTTTGTGTGTGTTTTTTCTTTCTCTCTTTCCCTTCTCCCTTCCTTTTTCTTTTCAGAGTCTCCACGCAGTCCGACACGCATTTGAACAAGACTCAGGAGCAACCAACATCGTCGTAGTCGTACGCAACTGAGGCCTATACGAACTGCCCCCCCCGCGTTCGTCTCATGTGCACTTCGTGCTTGACGGCCACAACCGAACTCTCTTGTCCACTTACCTTTGTTTCCTGTACGCAGCAGCAACGATCAAAAGTGTGAAAATGCTCACCAGATGACTCTGACCTTGCCCGTCACGACCAGACTGTGAAAAAACCAGTCAGCGTAGCCTGTCATGACGAGTTTCTTATTGCGCTTGAACACTTTCTGACAAAAAAAAAGATCACGGTTGCTCAGGAGCTCGCCACACGTCGGTGTCGATTGTCAGCTGCTGGCGATCCGAATGCCAACATTCCATTGTTCGTGGGCGACTAAAACAAAGCAAAGAGAGGAAAGATGAGAAAGCACGTCGACATATCCCGAGTAGGTACGGCTCTTACTGATCAGTACAAGCACTTGTATTTATTTGCATGCCCAATTTTTTTCGTTCGTCTTCTTCGGTCTGCATGTAAAGGAAGAGAATGTGAGAGACTCATGGCTATCCTCGTCCTTTCTCCTGTTACATATCTCGTTTTCTTCTTTTTTCCCCCACTCTCCTCCGCAACCTGGCTGCGTGGGAATGAACACCACGAAGCTGAAGCTACCTAGTCGTCGTTCCTTCTCATGTTGGCGCATGCTGTGCCTCCAGTCTTTCCGCGGCTCCGCACAAGCGCTCTCGATCTTCACGCAAGTGATTGACATAATGTTTTCTCCTCTCTTGATTTGTGTTTGTTCTCCTCTCCCTTCTTTCTGTCAATCGATGCCCTGTTTTCCCGCCTTTTATATACTTTCCATCTTTGTCTGCTGTATTGACTTTTCAGTGTCGTGCGAGAGGATGTGTGTGCTTCAACATTTCTTTTTGCAATTGCTTGAAATAAAAAAGGACAGGTACTTTCTGTATTGTCAGTGTTTCTTTTTTTCTTGTTTGCTCACTTTCATTTCTCACGAATGATGTTGGCGTGTAAAACAGTGTTGAATGAAGTACGTTCCACCCAGTTTTTTTTGTTGTGTTGTCTCCCATAGGAAACAATGTTTTGTCTCGGAAAATCGCCGTGTTAGCGACGTGTCCAGCGATCTTGCCCCCGGTGGATCGAACCTGATCCACTCAGAGGGGTCGACTACACCTCTTTGAGTCAAGAGGACACGCGCATACAAAAAAAAGCAGTTAGTAGCCCAAATGGACTGGAAAAGATAAGAGGAGCAAGACCCATTTTTTCGGGTGCAACGCCCACCATTCCTGGCTCTACATCGATTGTTTGTACACGTATGTGTGTTGTTTGTTTTCTTTTTTTTTGCTATCACGTAGGTGTGCGGTTGATGTCACTTACCGACATGTGACAAGTATATATATATATATATATATATATGTTCACCCCACTTTCCGCGTAGCGGGGAGAGATCTCATGTGTTTTGTTTTATTTTCTTCTCTTGTTTTTTTTTGTTTCTGTTTTTTTTTTTGAATCGTGTTCAAACTCAGCGTCTGAACCTGACTTTGCAAATCCGTAATCAACGTGGATTCATTAGCTCCCTAATCCACGTCAAATCAAAACGAAACCGAAGCAGCAGTGAATAGTTAAGAAAACACGCGAAGGTGCAGACCCATCAGGCCGTGTCTGAGTTGGTGATCGCCACTCATATTGTTTGAGGGAGACGGAAGCTCGTCTCACGTCTGTCTGTCGCGCGCGCTCGTTATCGTGTCGTTGCGACTAAGATGATGGGATTTTTTTTGTCGCTGACGGTGAGTGACCAAAAACGAAGATGCCAGTGGTCCTTCACACTTGGGGTGGGAGCGGAAGGTGCCAGAATGGCAGCCTCAAGACATTTGTGCTTTTCGTCCGCTTTACATCAGGTAATACAACTTTGATTCGGCACATCACACTATCTCTTCTTCTTCTCTCTTTTTTTTCTCTCTCTCTCTCCCTTCACTGATTGTTGCGGGTGCATCAAGGAGTTGTGTGTGTGTGTGTGTGCTATACTATTTGTTTCCGCCAGTCACGGGTGTGGCACTTCACTGCACATACGAGCCTTCAGGTCATGCTCGTGTCAGGACGCATCGCTGAGGTGCGTCGCTTGGCGGCACAAGTGGGCGGCATTGGCGTGTCGCTGCGCCAACAAAAGCCTGGCACAGTCTCGCGCGCCGACCGTCTTGGTCTGCAGGCACGTCGAGAGAAGCTGCTCTTCCGGAGCGTCCCTGTCGCCTTGTCGCTGGTCGAGCGCGGCGTCAGTCAGGTCGAACACCAGCATCGTGTCAAGCCCTCGTCTTCAGGCTGGCTGTCGGGTCAGCCCGATCACGGCGCCGTGCCACAGCTACCCGGTTCACCTGCACGTTTGCTGAGGGAAACCGCTGCCGTCGCCGTCTCTGGCGAGGCCGCTGCTGTATCTCATGACTCCCACGTCGTTCCCGTGACAGCGCACAGTGACACCAGGCCTCGCTTCGCCCGCGCCGTTCTTGTCGGCCTCTTGCCTCCACTGCACGCCCTCGAAGGCGAGCGAAAAGGGCTACTGACGGAGAAACGTGCGAGTCTTGAGCGCCACCACGCACAGTTGCACGCAGAGCTGCGACGTCTCACCAATTCTCCCGCGGCCCGTCGTGGCCACCAACACGACAAAGACGTGGAGGTGCTGCGTCGTGCGATCGAGACAGCTGAGGAAGACTTGTCTATGCTACGAGGTTCGCTCATCGCACGGCCTTTTCTCTCCGCACGCCTGTGGCGGCTCCTTCTTCGTCGAGAGGCGTGGATTAGTCTTGTGCAGTCAGCCAGCGGAGACTCCGGGACGAATAACGCATCGGCCCTCGTCCATCTCCTCCGTGCGTTGCTCTATTTGAGTCAGCTCACGCTTGGTGTGGTCGTGGAGTACGTGCAGGGCAGCGAGGTCAACCGTGTCTCGCCGCGGTTCGTCGTCTCGCTGCCGTCGCCGACCTGGCGCGCACGCCAACCGCGCGCGTTTGTACGGGAGGAGGCTGACACACCCGGCGCGGTCGCAGTGGCGGTGGCGGTGTCGGCCGTGGACGATCCTCTCATGGAGATGATGTTGGGAACGATGGCCGAGTCATCTGAAGAGGCCTCTCCACGTGCGTCTGCCGTCCGCCAGTCAGCGTTGATGCCGCCCAGAGCACGATACGCAGCCATATCCCCTCGTCACCGTCGGCGTCGGCGCGCCACAGGCGACCTCAGGTGGCTTCCCGCGCACGCGTCGCACAGCGTGATGGCCTACGCGCACGAGACGCTCGCACTCTTCTCGTTTGTCATTCCGTCGCTTGAGGTGGAGCGGCTCGTGTCGTGCGGCAAGAGTGAGGCGCTTCTCACATTGCTGGTCAGTGTGCGACAGCTGGCGACAGTGGTGGTGGCGGCGCAGCCGAGTGACCTTGCGTACGTGCCACGCGACGACCTCGTCACGGCCCGCCGGGACACCTTGTCGCAGCTGCAGACGGTGCTTCTGCACGCCGCTTGTGAGCTCAAGGACGCTCTCGCGGCTCTCTGCGTGAATGGCGACGACACTCCCGGTGCTGTGGGGTCGCTTGTCTTTCACCCAAGTCCTGGAGCGGCGGCGCGGTTTTTGGTGGAAATGGACTCGCTGTACCTGCTGCGTCCTGGTGAGCCCAACTCGGACGCGCTCATCGATCACCTTGTGCCGTGCCTGTTCCCGCAGCTCCGCACACACACGTTCGAGAAGCTGCAGCAGAAAGCGCAGGCGAGCTCGCTGATGGCCTTCACGACGCGGCGTCACCGCTCGCACCTGCGCCGTGACCACGGCGGGGCCGACGCCGCCTCCCACTACTTGGAGGGTACTGTCATTCAGCAAGCCCGTCTCCAGACTCGGCAGCTGTCGGCCGCCCTGCGGGAGCGCCGCCTCAGCGACATTCACCTCAAGAGCCTCTCCCACTTGTCGGAGGGGCTCACCGCGTCTGACTTGCTGAGCCTCTTTCAGCTCCTTGCTGTCCGTGCCCACGCGGCGCACGCGTCGGCCGGCTCGGACCAGGCAGAGGTCCTCTCGTGTGATCGTGCCGTCACAGCGGCGATGTTCGTCGCCGAGGCACTGCTTCTCTCCCGCGCCGTCAGCGAGGGATCGCCGGAGACGCCGCGGGCTGACGCTCAGCTGGACACGCTCTTCACGGTTGATCAGACGGCCCGATTGTGGCTTGCCTTGGTGACGCTGTGGCCCGTTGTGCGGGACCGTGACGCCATGCGGCGCGCCGCTGGCCCCAGTCACGGCAGTCGCGGCGCACACAGCGAAAAGGCTGCCCTCACATTTCTCGGCGAGTTCGCACTGCGAAGTGTGAGTGCGACGCTCGCACAGGCGCTGACACTTTCCGCGGCAGAAAAGAAGGCGCCATCTGGGTCCGCGCCCGCGCGTGTTGGGCTGCGTGCGGCAGAGCTCCAATCCTTGGCGGTGGGGCTGATCGAGTGGGGGACTGTCTGCGCGCCACGCCGTCCGGACGGGCGCCAGGTGGAGACTCGCAACGGCACGCTTGACGACGCCGTTGCCACAACCGTCAAGCTGGTCCGCAAGACGATCTTGAACGACAGTCAACTCTGGCACGAGGTTCGGACCTGGGATGCAGAGCAACGACAGGACTTGGCGCGTGTGCTGCTGGAGTGTTTTCAGGCACACAACCTCCTCGATAGTGTGGCGATGGATGCCGTCGAAGGTATGTGCTACGCTGGGAGTGTCTAGCGGCACAACACGTGAAAAGGGAAAACTAACTGCAGGTCGTTGGGGCCGGCGTCACAATGCGGAAGCGGGAGATGAAAGGCAGTACCGGTGCGTGTATGAAACGCATGCGGTCATTTTGATCACAGAGAATGCATTAATGTGTGGTGTAGAGTGGTGGGTGAGTGGGTGAGGAAGAGCAGGAAAAGAGAGAGAAAGACATGAGTGAGGACAGCTCCCCTCCACTATCCCAACACACACACACACAGAACATATTCGGTCACAATAAAGTATATCTTACAAAAATGCACCCCCCTGCACGGGAAATCAGTTACCGACCCCGTTGTTCCTAGTTACGAACATCCGTCAGTTCACAGACATCTCCAGCACGCCAATATCAATATCCTCATTTTTCTCGCCCGTAGGTGATGCACCTCACCAACCTCGTTTTCTTTCTTTTTTCGCGTTCACAGTTGCACAATCAACACATCAGTCTCATCGTCTCCCTCCCTCTCTATCTCCTTTCCTTTTTTTCTCTTACCATGCACGCTGCTTTGACTTTCGAACGGTCATCAAGAACCTCGTTGTAGGCTCCTCATCCATCACCCTGTATCGCCGTTTCTTCTTCCTTTTTTTTCCTCGCCGTTGTAGTTATCCCCCCCCCCTCTCTCTCTCTTTCTGTCGTTCCCTCTGCAGGATCTATTGTCTGGTCATGTCTTTCGTCCGTCGCCTCTTCTCTGCGACGTGCCAGGTCGGCATGGTGGGCGTAGTGGCTGGAGCCGTGATGTATCGCTACGAGTACGGCAACTTCCGCACGGACGCCGCCAGTACGGACCATGCGTTCTCCACATTTTCCAAGGACACGCGTCGCGACGTGTACGATGTGGCGATCGTCGGCGGTGGCATTGTCGGTGTCGCGACGGCGCGCGAGATCCGGCAAAAGTTCCCCAAGCTGAGGGTCATCCTTATTGAGCGGGAGGCCGACGTCGCGCAGCACCAGTCCGGGCACAACAGCGGCTGCATCCACGCTGGCATGTTCTACAAGCCAGGCAGCACCATGGCGCGCCTCTGCCCGCGCGGCCACAACATGATGGTCGACTACTGCCAAAAGAACAAGCTGCCGTACGAGCTCAATGGCAAGCTGATTGTCGCCTCAAATGAGTCGCAGCGGGCGAGCGTGCAGCAGCTGTACGAATGGGGTACGGCGAACGGCGTCAAGGGGCTCAAGGTCCTCAACAACCAGGACGAGATCCAGGCGATCGAGCCGCATGTGGTCGGCGTGTCAGCGCTCTGGTCTCCCGTGACTGGCATCGTCGACTTTGCGGAGGTCACGCGCCACATGTTCAAGTCGCTCGTCAGCGGCAGCAAGGGCAAGTTCGACTCTCAGTTCCAGTTCGATGCGCAGGACTTCGTGGGTGTGCAGTATGTGCAGAAGAACAAGAAGCACCTTGGTGACGCTGAGGAGGTTGTGCTGATTCGCGGCCGTGAAAAGGGCCAGCTTGGCCCCGAAAAGACCATCGTCGCCCGCCGCGTCATCACCTGTGCGGGTCTCAACAACGACGTTGTGGCGAAGCACTCTGGCGGTGTGCTCAGTCTGCTCGGCCCGAAGATTACGCAGACGTACAGCTTCCGCGGCCGCTACTACCAGCTCTCGCCAGAGAAGCGCAACCTCGTCAAGGCGCACGTCTACCCGTGCCCAGACAACCGCCGCGGCATGAGCGTGGGTGTGCACTTCACCCCCACCGTGGATGTCCGTCGCGGCCGCCAGGTCATTCTGGGTCCCGGCTCGGCGGTCGCCCTCGACCGCTACGGCTACTCCCCGTACATGGTGGATCTCGAGTACTGCCTGCACTGTGCCTTTAGCAAGGGCGGCTGGGTCAGCCTCTTCTCGAACATTGACGTGATTGTGCAGACGTACTACCTGGACCTCTCCAAGAAGGTGTTTCTGCGCGAGTGCCAAAAGCTGATCCCCACCGTGGAGGCTGCTGATATCGAGGAGAGCTTCTGCGGTGTCATGGCGATTGGTGTGGCACAGAGCGGCTCTCTCTGCATGGACCTCGCGATGGAGTTCGCGCGCCCGCGCAAGACGATCGCAGCGGACGTCGGATCTGACTTGACGGTCACGCCGACCGCCGATGCCGTGGAGGAGACCGGTCTCCCGCTGATGCTGAACGTTCGCAACGCGCCAAGCCCCGCCGCGACAGCCTCCATGGCGGTTGCAGAGGATATTGTCAGTGCTGCGAGCACCAAGTTCCGGTGGAAGTGAGTCAGTCATGCGCACTGACGACGTCGTCGCCTGCACTTGATCGTGTGGCACACACACAACTGCTTGCTGTTTCATCGCGTAGATCACCAACGCTTCTTTTGTGCGTGTGTGTGTTCCGTTCTTTGTATTCGTACTCGACTCTCACACGGCACAAACGATGAAACGAAACGCGTGGCGGTTGTGGAACTTGAATGAAAATGGTGTCTTCGCTTTTTCGTTGAATGCGTGTTTCTGTTTCTCGGTGACCCGCCCGAGTGGTGAGCACACACTCTGCCTTGAGCGGAGCAGTTGCGCAGGGACACTCACTTGTGATCCTTGTTGATACGGCATGGCGTGCTTCCATTGTTTCTTTCTGCGTTTTTTTTATATCTCCGTGCGTGTGTGCATCTATCCTAGTTTACTGTTTTTCTTTCTTTGTGTCAGTCTGTCTGTGAACGCTTTTGAGCATCTGTCTTTCTTTTTTTTCCCTATCTCCCCCAGAAAGTAACCAAATACTGTTTTTTCGTTGTTGTACGTTTCCCTTTCATCATCTTTTTTCCCCCTTTCTTCTTACGGTTTTTCCTTTCTGTTTGGTTGTTTTCATCACCATGTTCGGCATGTTAACATGCTACACGCACATGAAGAATTCCCTTCAACTATTCCTTTTTTTTCCTTCTCTCCCCCACACTCTCCTGCTGTGGAATGGCACTGGCTTTCCGTTAGCAGAAAGCCCGAGGAAGAAAAAACTATTTGACTCGCTCGCCCCCCCCCCTGAAACGCTAGCACACTCGCTGTTATCAACCGGGTTGGCTCTAAAACTGGCGAAGTGTGTCTCAAGTCGACAACATGTTCCGCTGTATCTCCAAAATGAGACTCCTACATTGTGTACCTCCTCTCTTTCCTCTCTCTGTTTCTTTCATTTTGGGGGTCAAGAAGAAAAAACACAAGCAGACTGAGTTCATGCGTGTCCTTCTCTGCGTCGCCTTGCTTGTTGTGCTCTTCCTTGGTTATGTGAATGTTGCTGTAGACGCGCAGTTGTCGGCCAGAAACGCCGCCACGTTCATCCTGCTTCGCAGTGTCGACGCTGATGAGGGCCTGCGGGAGACATTCTACAACGCCCCAGCGAACACCACCATGACCGTTTCGGTGGATGGCTACGAGGTGCTTGCTGAGAGCCGCAACAGTGCACCCGCTCAGTCCGCGTACGCCTCGTCGATGTTCTACCGAGGCAAGCGCGGGGTGACGCCTCGGCCGTATCAGGTACGCCTCTCCGACGAGTGGCTGCTGCTGGAGAAGCCGCTGGCGGCCCAACGTGAGACGGTCACGTACCGCGAGGAGAACGAGGCCCGCGACAGCTCTGGTGCGCCAGAGGGACTAGCGAAAAGCGAAGCGGTGGCGCTGCTGCACTGCCGCCTGCCTCTGCCACGCTCTGACGAGGAGCTTCACGACGCCGAAGTGGCCTTTCTTCGTGAGGAAGGCCCGCGCATGCAAGACGCGCTGGAAGAGTGGTGGCTCCGCTTGGGCACGACTGAGCAGGAGCGGCGGTGCCTCTACGGTGACGGTGAGTCTGGCACGACGCGCGTGCACCGGTACTACAGCTTGTGCCCACGCGGTCGTACCACACGCGTCCGTCATTATGAGCTGGAGCGAATTCTGTCGAGTCAGAACAGACGTTCGTCCTCGGACGCGAGGCCGGTGGACGGCGAGGGTAAAAGGGACGGCAAAAGTGGTGCCAACGGGTCTCGCGACGACAACCGCATCATTGACTTTTTGCGCGCAAAAGATCGCGAGCACGCGTTGAGTGACATTGCCAGTGACCCCGTATTTGCCACGGCCTTCGAGGTGATTGGCGAGTACCACCCTGCCATCTCGCGTCCTCAGTGGAACCCAACGGAGGGGGCGTGGGAGGTTCACTACCCCTCCACCTCGCCATGCGCCACGCATATTGCTTCTGAAGCAGCGCCAAAACCGTTTGTGCCGCCTGGATGGATGCGATATACCCCCACTTCCGTAGGCCCTCACGATCCTTTCTGGAAAACGGTCGTTCGTTTTCGCTGCAGTGACACCGGCACAATCAAGGGTGACGCGTTTGGCTCCGTGGGATACTGGGCCATCACGGACATGCGGCAGACGTGTACGTACCAGATGGAGATCACGACGCCCGTCGTGTGCGGCTGGGAGCAGGAACTCGATCGCCTTCGTGTCAGTGCCATCCCATGTGTCGTGCTGAGTGATGATGGAGGGGTTTGATGGAGGGGAGAGTACACACCGTCACGCTCTGCATGTGTGTTATGACCCGATTTTTACCTTTTTTGCTGCCTGTCCGCTTGGCGGGCGCCTGTTTGTTTTTGCTCGCTCACATCTCTGGGTGGAAATTGATGTGTGATGATTCACTATGGCTATCCAAAACACGTTCAGGCCGGAGAGCATCAACAAGGAGAAAACATGGACGTTCTCCATTTGGACCTTGAAAGCCAACACTTTATGCTCCGTTGGGTTGTTTTTTTTTCGCAAGCACAGCTCACTCTGCCACTCTCATCTTCTTTCTCCTTCTCCTGTCCTTCGCATCGTTAGTGGCGTGTACAACTTACCTACACACACATATATACAGACAGAGAGCCGCAATGGATCGAAGGCGCTCCGGTGCGAAGTCACCGCAGCGGTTTCGCCCAAAAAAACGTCACGTTGACGACCTCCTCAATCCGGATGTGCTGGACGACGACACTCGTCGCATGCTGATGGAGGAGGTCATGAATCCCGCCAACCGCCCACGAGGTGGCGAAACGGGATCTCCCAAGCCCAGGCAACGTGATGTCGCCACAGGTGTCGATGTCAGTGTGCAGCCCCCCAGCCCCTCGCTACCGTCTGCCAAGGCAAAAGAGGAGAAGGACAGTCGCTTCCCGGCGCAGCTGCGGTCCCGTGTACATTCGGGTTCGGATGACCTCGTCACCGCCATGGCCGCCAGGCTGGGTGACCTTGAGAAAAAACAGAAGCACTACACGAGTGAGATTGACGAAATGCGCACCAGGTATATGAAACTGAACGACGCCTACCAAAAGGAGGTCAAGCGGCGTGACGAAGCCGAACAGCTCGTCGTCGACCTCTACGACGAGAAGAAGGAGTTGGAGGAGGAAATGGCAGAGATGCGCCAATGCCTTGCGGACTACGGCCACAGCTGGAACGGACCGGCAACACCACGAAAGCAGAAGGGTAAGCAGAACGCATCAGGAGACCGAGCAGGTGGCAGCCGCTCCCCATCACCCGCGCAGTCCGAAGCAGCCAAGTTCGACCTCTACGACGGCAACTATGAATCACCAAGCCAAGCTGTCAGTCTTCAGACGGACGCTGCTGGGGCCTCCCCGCCTCTCTCGCGCCACAACTCCGGGCCAGTGCACTTCGCCAATACAGCTAAAAAAGGGACACAGCTGTTTTGTCCACCGAGTCCCGAGAAGGAAAAGGTCGCCAAGGTTAAGCAGCCGGTCGGATGGCGGGAGGATGGTGGTGTGGATGTCGCGCTGCTGATCAAAAACGCGCGTATCCTCTCTGACTACGTCGGCTGGAAGGCGATTGTGAAAGTCGGCGACCGTGGCGGTGCCATACGTGACCGCGATGTGGTCCGCATGGTGGTGTACCAAAACGGCATCTGCGTGAACAACGGAGCATTCCGTCCCTACGGGTGGGCCCTCTGTGACGCATTTATCAACGACCTGGCCGAGGGCTACTACCCATACGAGTTCAAAGACAAGTACCCCGATGGTTTTCCCATCGAGGTGACCGACCGTAGTAGCGAGAAACTCGATGTCCGCAACCAGTCTCCCCAGCGTGGTGGAGCAGGCCACCGCCTCGGGGGTGACGGCGATGATCCCAGGAAGGCCAAGGCACTAGCTGTTCCCAGCACTGGTGGTGGTGGTGGTAGCAGTCACGCGGCGCCGTCGTTGCAGCAGCTTCGCGAAGGAGGGTATCATCCGATCTCTGCCGATGACTTTCTCAAGAAGATACCCGCACAGACAGTCACCAGCGACGGAAAGATCGTCAACGTCCGCGATGGTGTCTCGCAGCTCATGGGGAAGAAGGAGGTGGTATCTCAGGTGCCACTTGGCACGATTCGTCACGTCACAGCAGCCGAGGCACAGTACCGCCAGACGGAGGCCAAATCACACGTCGTGCCCGCCGTGCCGGCGCAAAAAGACGAGGAGGATGGGCACCAAATGCAAGCTGGCGCTGGTACGATACCACCCATGGTGCTTGGTGACCTCGTCGCACTCCTCATCCGCCTACCTGATGGGAAGAAGGTGAAGCTAAACTTGCCACGCACCAGCACGATCTACGACGTGCGAAAGGAGTTCATTGCGGCCGCGCCAGATTTCGCGCGAAAGCGGTACGAGCTGTGCCAGGCGTATCCGGCCAAGACCTTCTCTGATCACCACCTCACGCTCGAAGAGCTGGGAATCACCCGTACGTGCACTCTGATGATTCGACTGGGCAACTGACCCAGGCACACGTGACAAAGTCACACACATGTACATTCTCACGAGCGCACACACACACACACACAGGAAGAAAGAAAGAGAGAGAGACCAGATCCGTGTACATTATTTTATCCGTGCGAGCAGCGCAGACTGGCATGCACTTTGGAAGGCTGGTCGGTACCTGTTCATCTTTCTACACTTCTTTCTTTGTTTCCTTTGTGTGTGTGCGTATGTGTGTTTTCTGATTCGTTCGCGCGAATGCGTTGCGTTTCAAAGATCACAATGCTCTTTCTCTATTCAACTTTTTGCGTAGTTTGTTTTTTTTCTTTTTTTTTTGCTGTTGAGCACGTCGCACTCATATCTGTTCGCGACAATGTGTCGAATTATTTTTGCACTGACTTTCAGGTGGCAGAAGACAGAAAGAGAGAGAGCATGTCTCCGTCTCCCCCCTCCCTTGGTTGAACAGGTTCTACTGTCTGTGGATAGACACCAGAAAAGCCGAGAACATCCGCAACAATGAAGGACGACTCTTCCTCAGGCAAAGGATACTGCGACTCGATTAACGAACGCCACACACACACACACACGCCGGACACGCATGCATGCGCCGCTCTCTCTCTTTCACTGTACCCCGCTCTCACGCACGCGCACTTCACCCAATTATTATTCGCTCGCTTAATTGCGCCATGCACACGTCCTCACGTTGCGGCTGCAAGGCCGGAAGTTGGTGACAATCCGCCACCCCCTACCCCTACCCCCTCACCTCCGAAAAAAAAGGGATCCACACATCACGGTCACATGTGTGGTGGCACTACTCTTCCCGGAATCCACACATGTCTGGCGTTGATTCGTCGCGGAGACAGTAAAGCAGTGCTCGAAACGCTCAACGCCGTCAAATCCCGTGTCTCCCTCACGTCCTCCCCTCCACCAGTGGGTGTTGACTACTGTCGTGCCATGTGCTTCCTCGCGGCAGACAGACGTGGTCGAGACGTCGGTGTGCATGGTGTCTTGAACGCCCGTCAGGCAGTGCTGGAGGAGCTTCGCTGGCATCCGACGCATCTCCCGTCACGAGAGCTCCTCTTTGAACTCAACGAGGTGGCCCGCCCTGCTTTGCTGCCACCCGAGAACGTGCGGCGAGAGGAGCCGCTGTTCTACATGCTTGCCGATGGACTTCTGGACCACACGATGCTGACCTGGCCGCGGCTTTACCGGCTCTTTCATAGTGTGAGATCCGTTTGCAACACCGATGCACAATCCAGTCGCGGGCACGTCGTCGAGTGCGGCTGCGCCGGTGGTGGTGCGTCTGTCCTGATGGCAGTTGCCCTTTCCGAATTTGACGCGCACGGTGGCCGCTGTGTGTTCGCCCTGGACAGTTTCTCTGGGATGCCACCTCCAACAGCGTGCGATGAGGTGCACACGACAGACGGCGACGGCGACGTGAAACGGTCGTGGAGCACGGGTACCTGCAGTGCACCGGAGATCGCTGTGGTGAACCTGGCGCAAAAGTTTGGTGTGGCACAGCGCCTCAAAGCAATCAGAGGTGACCTACGCGCGTCAATCCCAGAAGCCCTCCTCCAAGACGCGCAGATACGTGACGCTGGCGTGGACGTGTTGCACGTCGATGTCGACTGGTACGAGTCCGTCAAGTGTGCGCTGGATCACCTGTTGCCAGTGATGCGCTCCTCCGTGGAAGAGTGTTCGTCATCGTCGTCGTCGAGGCGCGTGGTTCAGGTGGATGACTACCACTACTGGAGTGGGGCTCGCCGGGCTGTGGACGCCGCGTTGAAGAACTGGCACCAGCCGCGGTGTGGAGTCGCCCCAGTGAAAATGGAAGCATCACGTCCACCGACTCTACATGAGATTGACGGGAACGCGGTTTACTTCCATGTGTAAAGGACAGAGAGAGAGAGAGAGCAACACAGCGAGAGCAGGTACATGATGATTGAATCAGAGTGAGCTCGTGCATCGCTCCGCCTTTCCACTGTTGCTTATTTGCGCACTTCCAATTGTCTATGAGAAACGGATACAGATTGTATATACTTCCTGGTTTAACTCCGCGTTCCATCCATCTGCGCCTCAAGTCGTTCAGCCTTGGCAGCGATCTGGTCCTTGCATCTTGACTACCACCACCCCTCAACCTGGTGTTCTCCTTCACACCCCACTGTTTTGCTCACTCGTCCTCTACTACCTTACCCACCACGAATTATCCTCGCATTTCCCCACTAGCACTCCACCTTTAACGCTAAACTCTAGCCTAACGCCCACTAACCACACACCCTACCATTTTCTACCGCATCCAACTCCCCAACACACACAACCACAACCACACCTACACCTAACGATGCCCGCCTTCTCCAAGTACCTCGTGCTGCTGTGCCTGGCAGTCATGCTGCTCGCCTCAGCGGGTGCCTTCGCAGCCCTGGACACTGCCACGATTACCTTCATCCACAGCCTCGGCACAAGCCTCACCGGCACCGGCTGGGACACCACCGCCGCCGACCCGTGCGTCTACACCGGTGTCACCTGCGTCACCGTCACCGGTGAGACGTACCAGGCTGCACAGATCGTCCTCTCCGGGAAGAGCCTCACAGGCACACTGCCCGTCGCCACCGGCGCGCCGTACGTGACCAGTATCGATCTCAGCAACAACAACGGCATCACCGGCGACTTCCCCAGCTCGTGGGCCAGCTTGACCCGCATCACTGACATCGACCTGAGCAACACGCAGCTGACGGGCCAGATCCCTGATGCCTGGAATGCCATGGTCGCTCTCGTGAATGTCAAGATCACCAACACGAAGGCGTGCTACCGTCTCCCGAGCTGGTCTGGCACGGCTCTTGTGGCCATCAAGACGATTGACCTGTCCAACAACTACATCTACGATCTGACAGCAACTGGCTTCAGCGCACTGTCCACGTCGACGACGCTGACGAGCCTGAACATTGGCAACAACCCGCTCTGCGGCTGCATCAACGATGCGTGGCGCAGCAACGCTGTCATGCTCGCCGCCGCCACGGCTGCGCTGCCCAGCTCCGTCGCGACGACGTGCTTCGCCTCCGCGGGTGCAAGCTGCCCGTACACTGGTATCTGCCTTGCCACATCGGGCTCGAGCACCACGACGACCACCAAGACGCCGACCCCAACGGCCAGCCCGACGATCCTTCCCACACGACCGAGTGGCACGTCAGTGACCCACCTCGCCCCTGCTTTCGTGATGGCTGCCGTCGGTGTGATCGCGTCGCTTCTGGCCTAAGCGTCTCTTGCCGATCCCTGGTCCGGAGAGAGTGCACCCGTGCATGTCAACACGAAACCGCAACAGGCGCACTCGGTTCTCTTTCTTCGATTTCAATGCCCTACTTTCAGGGTCTGTGCAAAGAAAAAAAATCAAAAATCAAGCCATCTTTTAACATTAAATAGCCCCTCAGTGGGCTGCCCTCCCACGCTCTGTGCGATTGATGTGGATGCACTCGTGTTCAACGGCTGCAGGTACATTCCCATCTTTCCCACAAGGCAGGCTATATGTCCCCCTCTTTTCCTCCCCCGGGCCCGAACTCTGTTTGTGCGCCGCTTTGATCCTCTGTGCGCAGTAGTGTGACGACGTGTGTGGTTAGTCGTAGCACGCCAGGTGATCGGAGCAGCATGCGTAGCAACGGATTCGTGCTTCGCGTTTCGTCTTTTAAAGAGAGCAGTGTGGGCGCTGTGGAATGACACCACCAGGTACGCAATGGTCTGTGTTGTGTCTGTCATCTTGTGGCATCCACGCAGCTCCACTTGTTTCTCTTACAACAGCATGCGACACCGAGAACGTCCATGGATGTTCTCTGATTTTTTCCTCTTTTCGTATTGTTCACTTCATTTCTGTCGCACGCACGTTCACGGAAGTGGTACTATCTCGCAGACGGAAAGTTATCCGGTTTGTTCAGGCTCCAGTATGTCTGCTTGCTGTTCCCACTCGCGCCGCACTAGCGGCACCCGTGTGAAACACCACTGTGAAGAGTTAACAATGAAGTACAGCTATATATTTGTTTGTCTTTTCCCAAATGTTTG
Organism: Wallacemonas sp. MBr04; assembly: GCA_030849635.1. NCBI lineage: Eukaryota > Euglenozoa > Kinetoplastea > Trypanosomatida > Trypanosomatidae > Wallacemonas > Wallacemonas sp. MBr04. The sequence goes on along the minus strand of JASANR010001586.1, from coordinate 94,989 downwards.
GGTTTTTCGTTCTTCCATTCGGAGTCGTTTGGGTGTCCTGTGTGCATAGCCCCATCCGTTCCTTTCATCGTCATACATTTTTTTCTTCTCCTATTTGATTTTTCTGTCTTTCCTTTCTTTCCCCCTTCAGTTCCTCTTTTCCCAGAAAATGCATGCACACCCAATGGTTAAACCATCTCTCCCCTCGTAGCAGCCAGTGCCAAGGTTGCGGCACACATACACACACACACTGAACAGTGTGAACAGTGTTTCCCACACTCTCGACGCCGTAAACTCAGCCTTCCGATCCAGTCGCCTCGCTGCACCTCTCTTATGCTCACCGCCGTTCTGTTTGCCTTCCCCCCCCCCTTTTCATTTCCTCCTTCGCTCTTGATCCCCCCCCCCTCCCTATTTGTGTCGCATTCTTTGGCAGGAAGCATATTTCGTGTGTGTGTGCGTGTGTGCAACTGTTTTTTATCTCATTTTTGTTCGCTTTTCAACGTTACAGGAATGACTGAATCGCTGAAAACGTCGCGGTGGAGCACAGCGCGCTATACCAACGTAGAGGTACCCAGCTACGTCCCACCAGAAGCACTCCTGCATGAGAACGGACAGTTCATTCGCGCGTTGCTGCTGCGGGTGCTTGTGGAAGATATCCAGCGCATGCTGAGTTCCGGTGAGGCAGAGCAGTATTTCTCCAACGTTAAACTGACGCCCGAGTACAACGCTGACGGTGTGCGCACCAACACTCCCGAGAGCCTTCTCCGCGAGAAACATATGGACGCCGTCAACACGCTCGGCAAGATGCTCCATGTCTACACAGAGGCACAGAACACGGCCAAGTCCAAGGAGATTGTACGAAAGATCTATTTCACCCAGGAGCAGATGGACACGGGCTCGTACGGCGCCATTCTCGGTGCCCGAGGAGCCGTGCACAAGCAAATGGAAAAGGACACCAACTGCCGCATTGTCTTGGCCGGCCGCGGCATTACGAACCCTCTCAAGGACACGAACCCCGCGGCAGCCGCGATGGCTTTGGAAGACCCACACGCGCGCATCATGGCAAGCAACGAGCAGGATCTGCAAAAGGCTGCAGAGCGTATTGAGTGGATTCTCTCCGACACGCCAGAGGCACTTGAGTTCCGCGAGCAAAACCGGCAGCAGACCGCGAAAGTGGAAGGCCGCTACGATCCGCTCACGTGGAAGACGGAAGCACAGCGCAAAGCTGAGGCCCTCACCAAGCGGACCAAGCGACCGCGTGACGAGAGTGGCGTCGCAGGGCAAGAAGATCCCGATCTCGAGGATCTGCTGGAAGGCATCTAGGCATGCGCCACAGCCGCGAACGAAACGGGCACGAAACCGTGTGAGAAAGAGAGAACCACTGGTATGGATTCTTCTCGGCCGTGTCTGGTTGATGTTGTTAAAACGGGACAAGTATGAGACCTGTGAACCTTTGCAAGATTGCAGCTTAAGCCGAACACAGAAACGTCACGCAAACAAAAAGAAAAAGCCGAGTTGTTGCAAGCCCGGTTTGTGACACAGCGACACCGAACAGGTTCTTGGGGCAATCCTTCTCCATGTTCTTCCCAATTATTTTTTCGTTTGGCTTTCGTGTTCGTTCCCTCCTTGACTGCAGTTTTCACCTAACTGCAGTGTCTTATGGACGTCTCTCGTTGGCGATGCCTGTTTATTCTCTTCATGACACCCCAATTCACTCCATCATTCTCTGCCACACACACACACACATAAATGCACTTGTTGCACAACACCCACCGCTACTCTCGCTCTCGCTGTTTAGTCGTTCACTTTTTGTTGTGTTAGCTGTTGGCAATTAACGATATTTGCCCGACCCATCGCACTCGCACTCGCACGCCTGGGACCATGTCTAAGCGACCCCGCAGTGCCTCGCCGACCGGAGGCAAAGCAGAGGTTCCCGACACGCCTGACTTTCGGCCAGAGACGCTTGGGCTGCCAGCGGAGTTTGTGCTCACCGACTACACGCGCCTCAAAGGCTGCAGCTGCAAGTTGCCGCAGCCAAAGCTGCTCGCACTGCTCCGGGCAGTGTCCACCACTCCCGGTCAGCACGATGTCGGCGTGGACTGCAGCATTGTCCCCATTCATCACCGCAATGCGCAGGGCGAATCGCTTTTTCTCGTCTCCACGACCGACTTCTTCTTTCCCAGCGTTGACGACCCGTTCTTGCAGGGGCAGATTGGCGCTGCCAACGTGTTGTCGGACCTCTACAGTATGGGCATCCCCGAGTGCGATACCGTCCTGATGCTGCTGGCCGCCAGCACTGACATGGATGAGTCGGAGCGGGAGGTCACGACGCGCGAGATGATGCGCGGTTTTGCCGAACGCGTGAAGCTGGCGGATGCGGAGGTCACCGGCGGGCAGACAGTGATGAACCCGTGGCCGTTGATCGGCGGGGTCGCGATGCGTGTGGTGTCAGAGCAGGAAATGGTACGTCCAGCTGGTCGTGTTGTGGCTGGCGACGTGCTGGTCTTGACGAAGCCGCTTGGTTGCCAGATCGCTGTCAACCTGAACCAATGGCGTCACCGCCCCTCACCGCTCTACGAAGACGCCATTGCGCCACACATGAACCTCGAGGAAATCGCGGACCTGTACAATGCAGCCACCAGCAGCATGAAGCGTCTGAACCGTAACGCGGCACGGCTCATGCTCGAGCTGGGTGCACACGGCGCGACGGACGTGACGGGTTTTGGCATCATGGGGCACGCCAACAACTTTGGTGCTGCCCAGGCAGAAACCGACATGCCCCAGCACATCCGACTCGTTCTCGATCGCCTGCCCATCTTCAAGGGAGCCGTCAAGGCGTCGAAGCTCATGAAGGACAAGTACCGCCTGTTCGAGGGTTACTCGGCGGAAACGAGCGGTGGCCTGCTGGTGGCGCTTCCCAACCGCGCCGCTGCTGACTCCTATCTCAGCAGAATCGCCGAGCTCGATGGTGAGCCAGCGTGGGTGGTGGGGAAGGTGGTGGAAGGTCACCGAGACGGCCCGTTTGCACAACTGGCCGATGGCTACGAAATCGTGGAGGTGTAACGCTGCCCATCCTGTTCACGCAGAGTGACGCACGTGAGAGGGGAGGGAACTCAGTGAGACCCACCCGCCACCCTGTTCCATTCGTTGGATTGGTTTCGTTTGACACTGCTTGTAGGTGTTGTTGTTTTGTTGTCGTATTCACACATCACGACTCCACGCCTATTCTTTGGCGCTACCTCTGGCCAGGTCAAAAAATAGTAATAATAATAATGGAAAATGAGTTGGTAAACAGCTGCTGTTGCCGTAGACTCAGTTTGTGACGTGGTTCTCTTGTTGTGGTGGAAACCGGAGCAAGTAAAATACACATGCACAGCACTCGCTCCCATTTGGTCAGTATCTCGCTCTCACACTCTCGGGCATACGCTTTTCATTCTCACACCTCATTATCCGCCTATCTACTCCTCTTCACCCCATCCCTCTCTCTCTCAAACACGCACGCGTGAACACGCACCCAAACACACACACACGAGAACGGCAAAAAAAAAATGAGGAGCATGATCAAACTGTGTCGCGGTATCCCCGTTGACATGCGTGTCAGGCCTGCACGTGCTGCGTACTGCCATGCGGCCCGCTTCGCCGGAACGACATCAGGGCCACTGGATCTCTTCACGTCGCCGGCTGGCCTTATGGCGGTCCTCTACGGGCGCAGCGGGAGCTCGCACGCAAAGTCGCCGTCGTCAGCCGATCCCCCGCCACCCCCTCCAGACGTTGGCGAGGCACACACGCACCAGAAGCCACGATCTGATGAGGGTAGGGGCGACGGTAGTGGTCGTGGTGATGACAACGGCGTACTCGCCAAGCTCCGCTCCTTGTTGCGCCAAGAGGCTGTGTTTCTCGCCCTTGTGATTGTCGCCCTTTCCGCGATCTGGGAACTCTTGAGTGGCCAGAAGAGTGTTGTGTTTCAGCACTTGAAGGACATGTTGACCATCACGCTGGAGGTGCGGTCCTCGCAGGAGGAGTACGCGATGATTATGGACTGGATGGGGCGTCATCCGCGCGGTCAGCGTGCACACAACCTGACGTTGAAGCCCATCACTGTGGCCGAGGAGCGCTCCCACTGGGGTGGCGCGGCGGGTGGTGGCGAGTTGACACTGAGCAGTGAAGAGGCACGGGCGACCTTGGTGCCCGGGTATGGCAGTCATTACTTCACGCACGGCTCGACAAGCCTGTGGGTGTCTCGTGCGGAGGACGAGGGCAAGAAGAAGAACGCCAGCAGCAGTCGTCTCGACCGTGAAAACGACATTCTCAGCATCACCTTCCTGACGCGTCGACGAGAGGTGGTGGAGACTTTTCTCGATGACGTGCGCACGTCGTGGCGCGCCAACGTCCAGAACCGCGTCCAGATCTACGCGAACGAGCAATACGGCGACTCGTGGAAGCTGCTGACGGAGCGCACGCGCCGCCCGTTGGACACTCTGTTTCTGCCGCCGCCCATTCTCTCCGTTGCGGAGGAGATCAAGACCTTTTTGCAACTCCAGTCCGTGTACACAGCGCTGGGGGTTCCATGGCGGCGAGGCTATCTTTTCGAGGGGCCTCCTGGGACGGGCAAGTCGAGTCTTGTCATGGCCCTCGCGGGTGAAATCGGTCTGCCCATCTACATCCTGTCACTGCAAACGCGCAATTTGGATGATGCCGCACTCCTCTCCGTCGTGAGCTGCGTCCCCCGTCGCTCCATCTTGCTGATCGAGGACATCGAGAACGCCATGAAAGCCCCCGCGGACGCGTCGGGGAGTACGACAACTGTCGGCGGCGACGGGGAATCGGGAGTCTCCATGAGCGCGCTGCTAAACGCCCTGGACGGAGTCGCCAGCAGCGAGGGACGCATCCTCATCATCACCTCGAACGATCCCGAATCGCTCCCATCCAAGGAGGCCCTTCTGCGGCCAGGACGCGTTGACCGCCGGATCGAATTCAGTCGCATGGCCGAGGAGACGCAGAAGAAGATGAAGCATGCGTTTTTGCAGCGCGTGCAGCGTGTCCCCAATCTGTCGCCTGCCACGTTGAGATCCCTGCGGCAATCGTGGGAGGAGGAAGAGAAGAGAGATGGTGCGCCTGCCGTGCAGGACACGTCCCCCGCCGCAGTGCAGCAGCGCCTGCTGCAGACAATACTCGCTGCAGCTCAGAATGACGCCAGGGCAAACGGGCAGTAATGGGAGTCTGGCAAAGCTCACGACAGACACATACACATTGTCCTGAGCTATCATTTTCATTGCCGTTTCCGTTTTCGTTGCTTGGGCACATTCGTCCTCCCCTTTGTTGTTTTGTTGCATGCCTCACACCTATACACTCGAATAGGCAAGTTTTTTTTTTCAAAGTACAAAAAATGAAAGTCGTTACCTCCGTCTTCACGGTACAACGGTGTGTTCTCTGTCTCTCTGTCTCTCTCTCCCTCTCATCGCACCTGCAACGTGCTACGATGTAGGTCTCGTTCTACACTTTTTTCCTCTTCCATTGCTAGCGTGCAATCTGTCAACGACCCACCCACTCCTCTCTCATCTGATTCCCTCACGGTGATCACTCCTGGTGATCTCTTGCACACCTACAGTTGTGATCTGTAAGAAGCACACATACGCACACATACACACACAGCACCGCCAAGCAAGAAATCTAGTTTTCCACATACGTCAAACTCCAGAGTTCGTAGCAACCGGCACCCCAGTAAGCAAGCAAGCATTAGAAAGTGCAGCAGTAGTCATGTCTTTTCAACATCACGGTTCGCTTCGCGTGGTTCACGGTAGCTCAAACCCGGAGCTGGCGGAGAGCGTGTGCCGTCACCTTGGGATCCCCGTGACCGCCAGTCGTGTCGGCACCTTCTCCAACGGTGAAATCAGCGTGAAGATCCTGGAATCGATTCGTGGTGATGACGTGTACGTCCTGCAGCCCACGTGTGGTAACTCGGAGATTAATGTGAACCAGGCGGTGATGGAGCTGCTGCTGATCATCCACACGCTCAAGCTGTCCTCTGCGAGTCGTGTGATTGCGGTGATTCCCCACTACGGCTATGCACGCCAGGACCGCAAGCACACTGGTCGCGTGCCCATCTCAGCCTCTGCCGTGGCTCGCATGATCACCGAGGTGGGTGTCGACGCCGTCATGACGATGGACCTCCACTGCGGTCAAATCCAGGGCTTCTTCCACGGCTGCCCCGTCTCTGACCTCAACCCCACTTCTGAGTTCGCCGAGTACGCCAAGACAAAGAAGTTTGACACCTCTAATCTCGTGGTGGTGGCGCCAGACGCCGGCGCCGTGACGCGTGCGCGCCGCATGGGCGATCGCATCGGCGCCAGTCGCATCGTGACCATCCTGAAGCGCCGCGTTGTCGCAAACCAGGTGGAGTCGATGCAGCTCGTCGGCGAGGTGGAGGGTTGCGTGTGCATCATTGTAGATGACATGATCGACACGGCTGGTACGTTGTGCAAGGCGGCGGAGGTCCTGAAGGACTACGGCGCGAAGGAGGTTCATGCGTGGGCGACTCACGGCATCTTCACCGATCCCGCTTGCGATCGCCTGACCAAGTGTGATGCTCTCCACGAGGTCGTCGTCACTGACAGCATTCCGCAGGCTGACTCGTCGAGCCGCTGCAGCAAAATCAAGGTCATCTCCATCGCGGCCCTTCTCGCTGACGCCATTCGTCGTCTGCACAACGAAGAGAGTCTGCATGAGTGTGGTAAGGCGGGCAAGGCCAGCATCCCCCAGCGTGACGAGGAGGACCTGCAGCCACTGGAGAACCTTGTTGAGGATGATGACGCGAAGGATGAGTAACGCCAACTGTCCTTTGTGTTCAATCAAGTGCGCGGTCGTCGTACACGCCTCAAAACAAAAAAAAAAACAAAAAAGGTGAAGTACGTGAACTACAACAACAACATAAACTGAACAAGATGCTAGCTGACCAGTAGAAAAGTGGACTTCTACTGTGGATTTGTTTCCATGGTGAGGCGATGCGCAGGCCACGCATGCAATTTTTTTTTGCAAGTGTGCGTGTGTGTGTGTGTGTGCTTCCCGAAGCCCTGCGTCTCTCTCACCGGTCACCCTTCCTTTTACTAACGCTTTTTGCGGATCACCGTTTCGCCTTCACTGCAGCTCACTTCTGTAAAACCTGCGCCACACTTTTAAAAAAAGGAAGTAAACACGGAATAGAAGCGCACACAGGGTTCCCGAAACATTGGGAAGAGCCGCCTGGAACTTGCTGTGATCTGCTTTCCGTGGCGCCTTTCCTGTCGTCGGCAGAACGTGCACAGTGAGTAAATGGGCAGTCTTCGCAGTGTGAATCGTGTCGCCGCGAAGGCTGCTGGTCAAATCGGCGTCTCTCTGTCTGTGTCTCTATAAATGTGTGAGTGTGTGTAAGTGCCAGTGAGTGTGAGTAAGAGCACGATGGCGTCACTGGCACGTGTTAGAGAACACGTCAGCCAACGGTTTTTCTCGCAAGGCAGAGAATTCATTCTCCCGTCCTTAATTCTTTTCCCCCCTGCGGAGCGCGTAACAGACGAATCAGAATCGTCACGGCAATTCAAGCACCAACGGTGCTCGAGAGAACTACCAACACAACAAAAAACACGAAACATTGGCGGCAAAAAGATGAGCCAAGCACACAGTGCAAAGCATCCTCTCCGCATGGAAGCGGAAACAAGGCCATATTGTGGGTCGTACTTTTCACCTACGTAGTGTCTTCTGCCCCCCCCCCTTCCTCCCCGCTTCTCTTCACTCACGGTGATGTGGCCCGAGACAGCGCTTGAGGTCAGTCGACACGCAACCAGGTGTCTCTCTCTCTCTTCATGGTCAAAACAGTGGGAATGGTCCTCCTCAGATCACAAATTCGGGTAGACACCGCTCATGAAGCTACACCATCACTGCGCATGTTGTGGTCATCCCCATCTGTCCTAGTCTTCTTCGAATCATTGTCTCCCCCCCCCTCTTTGACAACTCCTTGTCTCTGCTAATTTGATTTCGTGCCGTGACGATCGCTGGCATTTTTTGTTGTCAGTCATAGCAACGACTATCACCTGTACTATCCGGTCCGACCAGAACAAGCTCACTGCCATCTGGTTGAGCATTTACTCTGTCCTGTTTCTTTGTCAGTAGTTTGTTCGCTTGGTAAACTTTCCAACGTGAAACAAGAAAAGCACTCTGAAAAAATAGGATTTCTTATCGAAAGACTTGAACAGTCATGCTTCGTGTCACTGCGCGTTTTTTGAGCAGGCCGAACGTGGTGGTGCTGGGCACGGGTTGGGCGGGCTGCTACGCAGCGCACAACCTGGATCCCTCGCTGTGCAACATTCAGGTGCTCTCGACCCGCAATCACATGGTTTTCACACCACTGCTCCCCCAGACCACCACCGGAACACTTGAGTTCCGCTCCGTCTGCGAGCCTGTCACAAACATTCAGCCAGCGCTGGCACGTCTGCCGCATCGCTTCTACCGCAGCATGGTGTACGGTGTGGATTTCGACAACAAGGTGGTCAACTGTGTTGGCGTCGGTGTCGTCGGGGCGTCAGAGAAGGTCCCCGTGCACACGTTCACTGTGTCGTACGACTATCTGGTGCTCGCGCACGGCGCACGCCCGAACACGTTCAACATTCCAGGTGTCCAGGACAAGGCCTTCTTCCTGCGGGAGGTGAACGAGGCGCGCGGCATTCGCAAGCGCCTGGTGCAAAACATTATGGCGGCCGATCTCCCCACCACGACCGTTGAGGAGACCAAGCGCCTTCTCCACTGCGTCGTGGTCGGTGGTGGCCCGACGGGTATCGAGTTCGCCGCCAGTCTTGCTGAGTTCTTCCTGGAGGACGTCAAGAAGGTGAACCGCAACCTGCTGCAGCACTGCAAGGTGACCGTGCTGGAGGCTGGCGAGGTGCTCGGCTCGTTCGACGCCGCACTGCGCAACCACGGGCTGCGCCGCCTCAACGCGCTCGGTGTGGAGGTGAAGAAGAGCGCTGTCGTGGGCGTGACGGAGAGCACGGTGCTGACCAAGGACGGGGAGACCCTGCCGTGTGGTTTGGTGGTGTGGAGCACCGGTGTCGGCCCGTCCACCCTCACCAAGTCCCTCGCCTGCGACAAGACCAAGCGCGGCCGTATCGCCATTGATGACCACCTGCGTGTCCTGCGCGACGGGCAGCCCATCCCAGGCGTCTACGCAGGAGGTGACTGCGCCGCCAACGATGCGAATCCACTCCCGACACTCGCAGCTGTGGCGTCGCGCCACGGTATCTACCTCGGTCGCGAGCTGACCAAGATTCTTCGTGGTCGTGGGGAGAAGTGCAAGCCGTTTGAGTACAAGAGCCTGGGCAGCATGGTCTCCATCGGAAACCGCAGTGCTCTCGTGTCCCTCGGCAACACAACGCACATCGACCTGCACGGCCTTCTCGCCCTGTACTTTTGGAAGTCAGCCTACCTCACCATTCTCGGCTCTGTCCGCAGCAAGCTCTACGTGTTGGTAAACTGGTGCGGCAGCAAGATCTTCGGTCGCGACATCACGTACATTGGTGACCTCAGCGAGGACCGTATGTACAGCCTTCTCGCCGAAAACGAGGTGTCACGTGAGAAGAACCGCCAGAAGGCGTACGAGACGCTTCGCACCATGTCCCCAGATGTTCACATCACTGCTGACAAGCTCGAGGAAAGTGCGCAACGCGGCTTCATTGAGCGCAAGGTCACCCGTGACGACGCCAAGGCTGCAGCCCCTGCTGACGCCAAGAAGGTGGATGATGCAAAGAAGGTGGAGGACGCCAAGAAGGCGGACGCTGCCACCGCGCCCAAGCCTGCTGCAACCGATAAGACACCAAAGGCTACGCCAGAAGAGGCAAAGACGGCGGACGCAAAGAAGTGAGCTCCGTTGCAGTGTCCCGAGAACTCCATGCTGCGCATGTTCTTTTTGGTTTCTTTTGTTTTCAGCCGCTGTCTCGCGCATCACGGGTTCACCACCACGCAGACGTTTCGTAAATACTAAATGACACACAATTAGGGCGGTGTAGCAGAGGCATCATTGCTCTCTCTATTTCCTCCCTTTCTCTCGTACAGACACACACGCTTATTTTCTACCGACAGACACTTTGTTTTTTGTGTTTCATTCCTCTTCTTACGGGCTGCCGTCTCAAAAGGTGGCGAGACATTTTCGGCAGATGTTATCTGGCATTCTTTTTTTGGTGTGTATGTGTGTGACTGGAAAATGAAGCGAAAACGGCAAGCAAGCGTTTACTTTTGAATTGTCTGTTTGGTTTTTTTCTCTTTGTTTGGGTTTATTTTTCTTTGTTTGCTTTTGTTGCTCACCTGCCAAAACGCATGTGGTGTTTAAAGGCTGCTTTGCACGCGGCTCCTCTCTTATCTACATTATTACTACTTTTCTCCTCCATTCCTTCTTTTCTCTTTTTTTTCTTTTCCTTTTTGGTGGATCCACTTCATAATCTCGACATTTCCACAGACACGTACGCAAGCACAACCACACAACACCCACGTATCGACTTTGAAGGGGAAGGCTGGTGGCGCAGTGCGCATCCGGGACCACGAGTCTTTCTCAAATCTCCTCGATTTTCAACTGTTCCTTTCTTCATAGTTTCCTCCATATTTCACACACACACGCACACACAGACGCACACTGTCTTAGTCCTTTTCGTTCCGTCTGTTTGGTTGTGAGTTGGCATGTTCGTTTCTAGCGCTTCTGATTTGCTCGTGGGACGAACAAGAAGAGAATCGAAAAAAAAAATGACGAACACTTGAGAACTCACCACACAGACGACAATACATAGCGAACGAAAAGAGCAAATTCAAGTACCACCGAAAAAGTGCCTCTCACCTCAGCACTGGGAAGGAACCGCGCGCACACAGACACTGCAACGGCACCATGGGGTTGCGTTCGGTTACCATCAGGGGACAGAAAACGACGCCACGCATACCGGCACTCACGCTGAGTAAGAAGGTGTAAGTATGCACGCCAGAGCACACAACGTCTTCAACCGTCACGCTCTTCACTTTGCACACCCAAATCTGGACAGCTTGCACACACACTCTGTTATACATCACCCTCTCCCGAACACACACACACACACACACGCATACGCTTTCTTCTTTACTTCTCCTCATCTCCTTCTGCTTATCTGCCGACTGGATAGTGAAAGCGTGGTCACCAGAGTAAGTCGGCAGCTCACACGTTGCGGTTACCTTCTCCCCAGTGGACACGACAAGAGAGCTCATGCATGTTTAGTCTACTTTTCCCTTCTTGTTCTTCTCCTTCTCTCTGTTTCACTACCAAGCCGTTCGTTCTCCTTTTGTCCCAGGTCTCTCTTCTGCCACGACCAGTGACCGTGAAAGCCCTAACCTGGTGATAATTTGGCAGTCGTGCAGCTACGTACTTGTACACTGTTCGTTTACTTGCTTTGTTTGTGTTTCATTGTGTGTTCGTCATCGCTTGCTTCAAATCAAACGGGCTGGAGTATTGCTTTGCTCCACGCCAACTGTGATCGTTGTACTCTGGTCTGAATTCCAACGCACTTTCTTTTTCTTCTTCGTTGCTTTTCTTTTCTTACTTTCGTTTGCCTTCGAACATTGATTTGGTGCGCATTCTATTCTATTCCTCATTCTTTGGCGTTCTTCTTTCGTAGCACTTTCCACCTTCAAGTGTTTGTATTTGTGTTCGTGCGTGCTCCATGAGTAAAGTTCAGCGAGAAGAGGCGGCACGCCTCAGAGACACCATACGACGTCTCTCTGTTCGCACATTTCCCGCCAACACGGATGGCTTCGACTCGGAGCTCACAGAGCTCAAGCAGGTCGACCAACGTGTGAGCAGCAATTTGGATGAGTTTTACACAGGCTCGCTTGGATCGAGCATGGCCAAGAACCGCTTTGACGATGTGAAGCCCAACGAAGGCACCCTGGTGCGACTCCGGCCAGTGTCCGACCACGACGACGGCACGTACATCAACGCCAATTACGTGGATGCGCGCGAGTCTCTCGCGGTGCCGTTCGTGTACATCGCCACGCAGGCGCCGATGGCGAACACGGTGCTTGATTTTTGGAGAATGATCTACGAAAATGACGTAGCCTTCGTTGTGATGCTCTGCGCGGCAAAGGAGAATGGCAAGACGAAGAGCGAAACCTACTGGCCGGCTCCCGGCGAGGTCTACGATCTGGGGCTGCTTTCCATCACCAATGTGAGCGAGAACGCACGTCCAGAGTCGGTGCATCGCACGCTGCTGCTGCGCACGTGCAAGGGCGACGAGAAGGAGGTGTATCACATGCAGCACGTTGCCTGGCCTGACATGGGCGTGCCTGAAACGAGCGGCCCTCTCATGGAAATGATGCAGTCCATCGGGCAGTCTCCCCGCAGCATCGAGTCGCCGATTGTCGTGCATTGCTCTGGTGGTGTGGGCCGCACGGGTGTGTTCATTTCCATGCACATTGCCCTCGCGCAGTTCCAACTGGAGCGAAAGAACATCAGCATTCCCCGGATTGTTCACTTTCTCAAGATGTGCCGCACGGGTATGGTGCAGCGCAAGGACCAGTATCTGTTTCTGTACTACGCGGTGATGCGTGAGATGGATCGCATGTTGCTCTCCGCGGAAAAAGGCGTCAACTTGCTGACGGTGCGTTCCTTGTCAACGCGCGCCGAGGTGCCGCGGCACACGGCGCCGTCGCTGAATAGCCTGACAGTGGCGCCGTCGCGGAGCGTGCTGACATCGCCAGAGGTGCGTCCGATGCCGTCCAAGGGGTCAAAGCACAAGTGGCTGTCGTTCGGCATTTTCAAGAAGAAGAGCAAGTCTTCACATGGCATGGCTCAGCCGTCAACGGAGTTTCAATCGGGCAGCAACATGAGCGAGCCGCGCGTGCCCACAGAAAGCGCTGGCAGCCACCGCGCGGACAGTCACCGCGACTGCGCGAGCGACATGGCGACCATGGAAGGCTACCTGAGCCGCGTGGGCCGCTCACCGTCTGCCTCGATCACCGCGTCGGTGAGTGCCTCGCCGTTCAGCGGTGGACCTGTTCCCGCGCCACACCAAGATACCTCCACAACACCAAGGACACCCATGACACTGCCAATTCCCACTGTGGCGGCAGGCACGGTGTTCGCCGCCGGCCCTACCGGCTCGCCGTCGCAAGTACGACCTGTCTTGTCCCCTCTTCAGCCTACCTTTGGCAACAACAACAGCATCAGTTTTGGGCAGTCCCCCCGTTCGGCGTTCGCTGGAGAGCCAAGCTTTGTGCCGCTTTCACCACAGGCCTCCAACCACGCCAGCACCCGCCTCGAGGTCTTTGGCCAACCCGCGTCGTCTGTCAACCCGAGCTCCTTTGCGATGTCACGGCACGAGTCGCACTCCGAGTACGCCATGCCGCGCAATTCGTTGGAGCTTGAGCTGCAGCGCATGCAAAATGCAAATCGTAGCAAGCGTGCCGGCGCGTCCCTCACTGGCATGGAGCAAGCAGGTGTCTTCTGAAAGAGTAGTGTTTTTTTTTAATTATCATGTATGTTCATTGGAGAAAAGACGCACACACTATCGACTAATCCATCAGGCAAGCCCTCTCTCTTTCTCTCAATGTTTTTTCTTTAGTTTTGCTTTGGTTTTTTTTTGGTTTTTCTTTCCTCTTTCAGCGCTATCTTTGCTCGTGGTGTTGTGATTTGTTTGTTTCTATATTTCTACATTCAAAGTCGTTTGGAATCGCGACAGCAAAAGAGAAGTCGTGCTGAGATTGCTTTACGTTATTTGCCCCTTTGCTGATTTTCCTTTCTTTTGCTCATCATCAATACTGCGGTGCGCGCGCATCCCAACCACCACAATAACAAAAAAAACAGAGCAACATCATCATGAAGTACAAGCGCAATCCGTCTGAGTTGGAGAATGAGGCAACGAGCTCATCGCTCACCGGCTGCTGCACTCCTCTCGCCAACAACGATGTGTGTGCGTGTTTGTCACAACAACTCCCTTTCTTCTTGGTGGGGGGAGACACACATTTCCCAAGCGTTCGTATCGGCGCGACAGCGTTCGCTCCTGCTTCTCCGATAGACGCTTACAATCCGCACACCTCCATCCCCTTCTCTCTCTGCACATATTTTGAATGAACGGAAGCACACACACATTCCAACGCGCGAGCTGACCGTCAGCTTTTCTCTCTCTCTCTCTGTCCCGTTTCTTTTCGCGACAATGTTCGCCAAGTCTGCCCACGTGCTTGCACGGTCTGAGTTGATGCGCAACAGCCTCCATGCCACATCACTGCAGTCCGTGACAGCAGCTGCCCTCGTTTGCCAGCGAATGACACTCTTTTCCAATGCCAAGAAGGACTACAGCAGCCAGGACCCACCAAAGAAGCCCGGCAAGAGCTTTCTCGACAACGAGGTCACCGGCGAGGGCGACATCCCAGACAGCCGTGCTGTGGAACAAAAGCTGCCCTCACACAAGCAGCTGAACGACGAGCTCCCATCTGCCGAGGAACTCAAGAGGGCACTGCGCGACGGCAAGATCGACGCCTACAAGACAGAAGAAACCGATGACGACAAGTAGCATCTGCCGTCCGCCCCTTTGCTTTCTATTATTGTTATCGCTTCGAACTCGTTTTTTCCCAGTCACTTATCGCCACATATATATGTACGATGCTATATCGAAACACACAAACAGAAAGAAACGGGACCCGCCGAAGCGGGTCTCCGACTCCCTCCTTCGCTCGCTTTTTGTTCCTGCTCGACCTCGCGCAATTCCCCTCCTCCTCCCTGTGGCTGTCTCTGTCTCTCTCTCGCTCTCGCTCTCGCTCTCGCTCGGTTCGTGCAGTCGGCGTGGGGGTAGACCCCCGCCCGCCCTCTTTGCCCGGGGAGGAGGAGGGGGGGCTTTGGGCGCCGCGGCCACGCCCCTGGCCTGCGCGCCGAGCCGACGACCCCCTCACCCCTCACCCCCACCCGCAACGCAAACGCCCCCCTCACCCCCACCAACCCCAAACCCCACTTGAAAAATAAATAAATAACGAACAGATGAAACAACGAAGCCTGGACGCTTTTTTGACAGCGCGGCCCGTCAACCATGATCACTCTGGTAAACGGCGCAACAGACAGCGCGAAGAGCAGACGAGCATTTTCACTGATAGACACCCAAGTGGTCATGCAATAGATGACAACAGCCTGCTGCTGTTGCCGAGCAGCCCTCTACTCTATAGATTTCAACGTGGCAGGTGCGTGCCGTGCATGGCATCGCCTCCTTTCAGGGATGCGACAGTGGACGAGACGCAACTTGTGGCGGAGACAAACTCCCAGTCACTGCCTGAACTAGTGAGCAGCACGGCCACTACGAGCATAGTGCTGGACAAGCGAGAAGATTTTGCCATGGTGACGCAGAAGTCCTGCATCACGCTCTACGCCGTTTCATCGTGGCAAGATGCGCAGCCTGCGGAGCCCACACTTTCCATACCCTTTTCTGTCGTCCGTGATCAGAGAGGACGCAACCAAAGTCGCACCAGCGGTTTCTCGTCACTCGCGTTCTGTGGAGAAACTCTCTTTGTCACAGTGGCGTACACAAAGCTGCCGTTTGTCGACGTGTTTGATCTCGAAGACGTCGATGAGGCGACTGCGGAGCCAGTGCGGCAGTTCGACCTCACGGCCATCGAGGACGCATCCGCAGTACAGGGGAACCGCCAGCAGTCTGTGCCGCCGTTTGCACTTGCCATCTGCCAGGTCACCGATCAGACTGCAGTGGCGGGTCTTTCGGACGGACGTGGCGTGTGGCTTGACCGCCGCAAGCGTCGCCCACATGCGCTCTTCGCGAACAGGGCGACGAATTTGACGCTGGGTCAGTCAGTTGGTGCTGCATCCTCATCTCTCACAGCCGTCACCATGATGGACGGTCACATGCTCCTCACAGGCAACTTGACGGGTGCAGTGAAGTTGTGGGATGTCCGAAGCGCACGCAGCGCAGTCGCGGATCTGTCGCTTGGCGCAGAAGTCGGCAGCATTTCACCAGTTCGTAATTCTGGTGTGAACAGCTATCGGTGTGGGTCACGAACTGCGTGGGTCACAACGCGAAACGGCCAGCTGCTTCTCGTCTCAACTGGACCAACTGGGATGGAAGTGGTGACCTCAGTCAACACCGAAGACACCTCGCGTTCGCCGATCAGCATCAACATGGGCGCGCCGAAAGCCGTATACTGCGAAACGCTGGATCTGCTCCTCTACCCCCACTTGGCCAGCAATACTCTTTTGATGTGTGACGGCCAAGTCCGACCTGAGTACGTCCCGGTGGAGAGTGATAGTGATGATGACGGTGGAGCTGAGCGCGACAATTCAGTTGACAACGAAAGTGCACTAGCGGAGTCTGCCCCACATTTCACAACCGCGCTCCAACTTCACCGCAAGACTGGGAGTCAAACAGCTACAGCGGCTCCTCCTCTGGCGTCCTCCTCGTCAACAGTGCCCGTACGACTTCGTGCATCACTTGCATTTCCGTCTTCGTTCACGATTGCCGCCTGTGCTATTGTGGAGCGAACGGACACCATTCTGATTGGCGATGCCCGCGGGAACATGCGCATCTGCATAGCATAACGTGATCCGGATACGACCTCTGCAGTACACGCCGTCTTGTTGATCTTTCCACTGCTGTTCTCGTGCGCTTTTCGCTAAAGCTGTTCCTCATAATCAAACTCAGCGACGCTGTGCAGACGACTTCCTCGTTCACTCTCTCTGAGTGCCTGTGAGAGGGACTGGCTGGTAAAACATGTAAAAACTGTTCTTTGCCGAACGTGCTCATCTGTGAGTGAATAACCGTTTTTATTCGATTTATCGTTCTGTTCAGCACTGCCTCCATGTCGCCTTTGCTCTTATCACATCATTTTGTCACCGCTCATTCCCTTCCTTTTCCACTCCTTTCCATCACTACTGTCGCTGAACTATGCATCAATCTGCGCGCACACGTACCGGCAAAACTATGTTTTTTTTTTTGGTTTCCGAAACTCTTTGCCGCACAACACTAGTTTTCTCTTTGTGTTTTCGTTCATACTCACTCCCTCCTCATTTTTTTCTTTTTGGCATAACGGTTGGCACCAAACTCGGGTCATCTGCTTAGTTTTCTCTGTCTTTCGTTTCCAAGAAAAAAAAGGCAAATATGCTGCGTCTCTCTCTTGTCCGCCGCAACATGGGCCTCGGTGACCAGTACGTGAAGAAGGTCTTTGACTCTGTCGCTGGCAAGTACGACTTTATGAACGACGTGCTGTCCGTTGGTGTGCACCGCGTGTGGAAGAAGCACTTTGTGGAGGATTGCGTCCAGCCGATTTCGGGTGCCAAATACCTCGATGTCGCAGGAGGTACGGGTGACATTGCCTTCAAAATCATGGACATCTGCCGCGCGCAGGACAACAAGATCGGCGTCGTGCCAGCCGATGACGGGACGAAGATCGTCGTGTGCGACATCAACGAGAAGATGATGGCCGAAGGGCAGAAGCGCGCGGAGCGCGAGGGATACTTTGGTATCGATTGGGTGTGTGCCAACGGTGAGAAGCTGCCATTTGAAGATAGCTCGTTTGACAGCTACACCGTTTCCTTTGGCATCCGCAACTTTAGCGACCGCCCGGCCGCTCTCGCAGAAGCTTTCCGCGTGCTGAAGGTAGGTGGCGTGCTGAACGTGCTCGAGTTCAGCAAGGTCACATGCCCGCTCCTCAGTGTTCCGTACGACATTTGGTCCTACGGCGTGATGCCGCAGGCCGGTCGCGCGTTCGGTGACGAGGAAAGCTACCGTTACCTCGTTGACAGCATCCGTGCCTTCCCTGACCAAGAGTCCTTCGCCCAGCTGATTCGTGAGGCGGGCTTCGGGTACGTTCGCTACGAAAACCTCACTGGTGGCATCGCCTGCATCCACACTGCCGTGAAGACCACGCCCATGGCTGTGAAGCCCAAGACGTCGGACTTTCCCGGCGCGGAAAAGAAGGCCGATGAAGCGGAGAGCGGCAAGAAGCCCGAACCCGAGACCATCTGATGTGCGCGCGTCCCTTCACCTTGTCGTTTGTGTGTGTGTGTGTGTGTTGGTGTGTTTTCTTTCTAACGTGCTTGATCCGGACAAGGTCCGTTTGTGTTTGTTTTCCTTCCCCCTCCCCCCGTGCTGCGCTATCTGCGTGCATCTGACACACATTCAACAGAGACGTTTCTTTCCATTTCTCCGGTGTTCGCTGTTTTCAACGGGGTGTCGGCAACTGCGTACGGCCGGCACCTGTTGCAGACTGTTGTTCGCTTGTGTTGATTTATTTTTACATAGGCTTTGTGTTGCACCCTGTGGCGTCTCCGTCATCGCTCACTTGACTAGCTCTGTGAAGGAGTGCTTGACGAGGCTGCTCGAAGGTACAGTGATTTACAACAACGGTTCCAGGGAGTGAACCACACATCAAAATTAAATTAAAAAAAGGGATGAGCGAATGTCTCGCGAGAGGACACACGTTCATTGTGAATTCTTACTTGGTGCGGGCTGAATGTCTTTCTCTTTGTTTGGACCAGCGATGTTTCCCCCACATGTTTTCATTGACTGTTGGCACTGCTTGCTTGCACTCGGCAATGCACACTCATACCAGGATGCGCGCTGTCCTCTCTCTCTCCGTTGCGCACACCGAAGCACACTTCTTTATCCACGAGATGTGCTTCGATTCCGTAACCTGTCATGTTCGAGATGCTCCACCACGCTTTCGTCCCGTCCACCACTCTTCTGTAATCCCGTCCTTCACTCGTTCTTCCTCTCAGTTTCAGTCTGAAGTGAGCAGCTCTCTGTGGCGTTGAAACTCTCACCTCTTTCCACCGTTTTGTGGGCACTATTCACACAAGCCACGTTGCTTGAATTTGCCCTCTCCCCCTCCCCCTCCCCACCTTTCATAGATTCTCACACCACCCTGGTGTCGCTTTCGTTTTTCCTTTTTCATTTTCTCAGGTCAGACTCCCTGTCTCTGTTTTTGTTTTTCTTTGCGTACCTCTTCGCACTCACACCCCCACATATATATATACATATTTTTACACGTTCCGCTCTGCGTTTGCCGGTGACTTTGCAGATACGGAATCATTATTTCAGCTGATAGAGAACACAGGACTGCAACATCTGCGAACGCTGCACCTCCTTCATTTCCCCTACCTTTTCTCACTCTGTCCCGAACGTCGACGAGATGGCCACCGCGTTCACACCACCGAAGTCATCCGTCTCCATGCTCAGGGACGTCTCCCAGACGCCAGCTATTGTGCGTCTTGGCAGCTCCGCACCGACACCTCTGATCCAAAAATGCACTCTTGCTGAGGAGATCGATGACGACCATCCGTTAGAACACATGAAGGTCACATTTGAGGACGAGGGACTGACACTCGTCACAACTGGCATCCTCGGTAAGGGCGGCTTCGGAAAAGTCTTCACTGCCGAGTCGAACTCCGGTGAGCAGTACGCACTCAAAGTGTCTGCGAAGCGCATGAGCGACAGCGACTGGAAGCGACTGAAAGAGGAAGTGACGCTCATGAACCATCTGTCACGCCACAAAAATATCGTGAAGTTCTACGGTGCAGGCCGCGATGAGGACCGAGCATACGTCCTTATGGAGCTCTGTGCCGCCAAGTCACTGCACGATGTCATCGCACAGCGCAGTCTCAGCGTGGAGGAGATCCTTTGGATTGGCTATGCCATCGTCGACACCATCGCGTTCGTGCACGCCAACGGTTGCATTCACCGCGACCTGAAACCCCAGAACATTCTCTTCGACTTTGACGGCAACGTCAAGATTACTGACTTTGGCCTATCCAGTCGCATCTCAGATTCACAACCCCGCAAGACCGTAGCTGGCACAGCCATGTACATGGCCCCCGAGATGGCTGAGGAGGTGTACAAACGGCTCACCAAAGTCAGCGAGACCACGTCGCTCAGCTATGGGCAGGAGGTCGATACGTGGAGCATTGGCGTCGTCCTATACGTGCTGCTGACGCGCATGAACCCCTACCTCGATGCGATTGAAAAGTCCGGCATGGACCAGCTCAACAAGGAGAAGAAGCAACTGGCACTCTTCAAGTCGGTTGCCAAGGCCAAATGGAACTGGCCTCGCGGGTTCCACGGCGACGAGGAGCTGTGCTCGCTTGTTGAGAGCATTCTTCACGCGGACACGAAGCAGCGTGCGTCTCTCCAAGACGTCCTCGACAACCCGGTCTGGAATCGTCGCCCGCTCGTGTGCCCAATGTCCTTGCGTCAGAAGCTTGGGATCCTCGAATCCGCCGCCGTGGTGCAACCGCTGAACCCGCTGTCGGGCAATGTGACCATGAACGGCGGCGGCAACAAGCGCCCGAGCCAGGGCACCGCGTACCAGGAAGCACTCGTGCGTCTTCAGGACTCGGAGCTGAAGGGGCGGTCTCAGATGATGTTGCAGTACAAAGAAGCCTTTGCAGTCATGACATCCCTCTTCGCACTGGCACGCGCCGAATCGGATGCACGTCGCGCTGTCGAAGAGGGCGAGGCGAAGGAGCGGGTCGCTCTGCGCAACCAAGCATGGCTGCGGGTTTCGGGCGGCAGTGGCGGTGGCCGCCGTCGCGGTGGGAGTGTCTCTCTCGTGTCTGACCAGGAAAGCCCGAACCAGCGTGCATCGACGGGCCACCGCATGGCGACCCGGTCGTCGGTGCGCAACGGCGACAGCATTTTGATTGACGCAATCGAGAAGGGAGACATTGTGCGGGCGAATCCGGACCAGTACGCAATGGTGTACCCAGGACGCGCCTCCAGTACGCGGTGGAATCTGCGCCAGGTGGTGTCGCTTCCCCGTGAGTTTACGAGTGAAATTGAGCAGGAGTTCCGTTGCATGAACAACCACGTGATGACCAAGCTCACCTCGATGCCTCACGGCTACAACGGGTTTGATTGCAACGTGTGTGATCGCGCCATCCTCCGCATCACTGCCGACAAACCCGCGTTCCGCTGCTACAAGTGCGATTACGACATTTGCATGAAGTGCGCCTACTCGGGCAAGTTCAAGGCGGTCAACTTTGTCTGTGTCACCTGCACAAAGAAGTTCACGTCCGCGGCCAAGCTGCAAGCCCATTCGCTGAACTGTCGCGGACCAAGCGAGAGCCCGTCGCCGCGCCGCTCGTCACGCATGAACACGATGCTGTGGGAGGAGCAGCAGCCCAAACGCGGCAGCCTGCTGGAGGTGAATTTGCCCGATTCGCCGTCCTCTGAGCCTGTCCCACCGTCACCACGTGGCCGCAGTGGCCGTCGTACATCGGTCGGCCGCACCACATACAACCGGACATCCAAGGGCGGCCCCATTGACATTGGCAGCGACAACGACAGTCCCCACAACCCGCACGACATGGTCAACACACACCAAGACGCGGAGTTTCCCCGCATGCAGCAACAGCAGCAGCAGCAAAAGACCACGCCAACCGGGGCCGGCCGCCGGCGCAGCCAGCGCCGCTCGTCGTCCTCGTCTGACACGAGCTTGTCCCTGGATCTCCCGTCGCCCGTTGACGTCTCGAAGAGCGCGCAGCAGGGCCGCGTGCAACCTCGCAGCTCAGCCGAGCTGCGCGACTTTATTCGCGACATTGAAAATGCCCAGCCAAACAAGAAGCCGCGCCTCGAGAAGGAGGCAGCACCGCTGCCGCCACCCGAGACGGACCTCACGCGCAACAATCAGGGTGAGATCATTGGCATTGCTGCGCGCCGTCGCGCGGAGAGTGTGGAGGTGGGGCGTGACGCTGGTGTCATCACCATTCGCGCTGACAACGCAGAGCGACCGAGTGAGATGCCGCGTCAGGCGAGCATTCCGCGAAGCGTGTCGTCGTCGCGCTCTGGCGGTGGCGGTGGTGGCAACTCGGCCTCCAAATCAACCACGAAGCAGGTGTCACTAGCGGAGACGATGGCCACCAACACCAACACTACCACAGCGCCGCTGCCAGTGGTGGGACGGAAACCGCAACATGGTGCCACAACCGGCCAACCACCACGTGCGCCGTCATCAAGTGGCTTGTACGTTTACGGTGGCCCTCCGTTGCCGCGGAAGGGACCTGGTGCGCCACCACCTGCGTTTAACACTGCGGCTGCGATTCCGCCGAAGAATTTCACCATGATGCGGCCGTCTGCGCACTCCATGGCAAACGCGATGAACGTCACTTTGCCTGGCCGTGGCCCCACGCCGTCAAGGGCAAATCACCCCCTCACGCAAACCTCCGGCGCATTCCTCGCGCTGCCCAAGAACGAGAACAACAGGCAGCAGTTCGTCGATGACTTCCTCAACGGCGGCTGGGTGCGCTACTACACCTTCACCAGCGAAGACACCGTCGTCATGTACTACTGTCTCCAACCGGGCCGCTTTGGGGCGATGTTCCCCACAGAAGCTGGCGTCGGCACGGCGGTGCTGGACATCTACTCAAAGCTTGTGCTGTACGTGCCCTGCATGAACAACGAAAGCACCAACCGTAGCCAGCCACACCCACACGTGCAAACCTTCTACGAAGAGGAGGCGCGCATTTTGACCCTCGCCGAGGCACAACGCTACCTTGGTGGCGTTCTCAAGTGCATCACGGGCTTCGTGGATGAAATCTCTCGTCTCCGGGCCGAGGGACTCACGCCGGCCACGGTGCATTCCGCCTACATCCATCATCGCAACATCACCTCTGTCCCGCGTGATATGAAGTTCGTCTACATCCGAAAGGTGTTTCCAGATCCATCGGGATCCTTTACGCTGTTTCGCTTGTCCAACCTGCGCTCACAGGTGGTGTGCAACGCCATGGTGGACATCCGCTGGCAGAGTGACCGACGCCACAACGTGGGCCAAAAGTACTACGTGCACGCTGACGGGACCGCGGAGCCGTTCGTTGTCGATCAGACCGGAATCCTGTCACAGGTTGAGATTGTACTGAACAACAGCTTTCGCCGATAGATAGATTTGCCCCTCTCTCCATACCGTGTGAGGAATGGCGACGAATTGTTTCCCCTCCTCCTCTGTTTCCACACACACACAAGCAGTACGTCAGGTCAAACTCACACACACAAAAAAACTGTAGGTGAAGAACGGTCATCGAGTTCGTTGTTAGAGAGATGGGAGCGAAGGAAGTCTTCGAACAGGGGGAAAAAAGGACAATACGGCACGAGCGAAAAGAAAAGAAAACAACCCTGCGAAGCGATGCAGAGAAACAAACAACAAAAAAGTGGAGTTGAGTTGCTTCCTGACAGACTCAATCAACCAACTCCAAGTGTAAAACTAGGTGACTAGACAAGCCTCAAACCGCCAACTTTCTTACTTTTCTCTTCTTTTTCTCCCGTCTGCGGTTTCTTGCCTTCTTTTGCGTTGTATACCAGGGGGTGCCGTCATTGAATGAGTGAAAACATAAACCCAGCCCAACAACAATCTGCTATTATTGGGTCATGTGCTTTCTCTATTGCTTTGTTTGTTTTTAGTTTTTAGAATCTACACGTCTTTGTTTTTCTTTACGCGATTGCGAGACTGTCACCTCTCTCCATCCTGTTATGTCCCATTGCTCTGCACGGAGTGGAGATTGACCGTGATCAGAGACAAAAAAAGAGACAACATGAAAAAACAAAAACAATGCAGGAGCAAAAAAAAGGAAGCGATGCTTTTTTTTTTACTGTTGTGTGTGTGTGTGTGCGCAAGCTTGCGATGCCAAAGCCTCACTTCCTTTTGTCGTTTTGATTTGTTTCTTCTTCTTCATTTCCAACCAACCTGCGGCACGATAGACAGAAACAGCCACAAAAAAAACCATTAACAGCACAGCAACAGCGTGCGACCAATCGTGGAGGAAATGACGGACTTGAGCGTGCGCTGCCGACGAGGGTTACTTCTCCCAGCAGAACCACAACAGCACGACGTTTCTTGATAAGCGTGAGTGAACACCACAACTTTTCTGTCTTGTTGCGGGACCTTTGCCTCGAGCAATTGTAAGTAGTCGCGTGTGTGTATGTTTCCTGCATGAAACCCTGAACGCATCGACATGAGCCACCGACTCTCGTCTACTGTATGAACCTTCAGTCGACTGACCCACCTACGTCACCCGTTCACTCTTCTCTCCCCCTCCTCTCCATTTTCATCACCTCACCTTACATTCCTCTGATTTGATGTGCCTACAATAAGTCTCTCTCTATTTCACCTGTATATATACACACACACCGTCAATCTCAGGGACATTACAGTCTTTCTGTCTCTGCTACAGACCGACAAACCCACCCACAATTTATAGCAACACCCACAGACGCGTCAACGCCGACTCAACGAACGTGCAAAAAAAATAATAATAACACACAAAAAAACGAAAGACGACTCTGCACAACAACACCGAACACCAACAGCAACAATCTTCCCGTTTCTGTCGCTGACCCCCGCTTGCACACGCTCACACACATACTAAGACAAGATGCCTGCTAAGAAGCGTGCCTCTTCCAAGAAGAGCAAGAGCGTCTCTGATGAGCAAACACTCATCAATACGGCCGCGGTTGAGCAGCAAAAGGAGCGGCTGCGCAATGAGGAGTACGAGCTTCGCCAGCGTCTGTACGAGGAAGAAAAGCGCGTGCTCGATGAGTGCTACAGTCGCGAGATGGAGACGCGCTTTGCCATTTCCGAGCAGTCTCGCAAGCGTGCCTACGAGCAGCGCGAGAAGGACATGGAGGAAATGATCAACCAGCGCGAGGCCAAGATGCACGAGCAGGACGTCGCCATCGCGACCCTGGAGCAGAAGCAAAAGCTGCTCGAGAGCTCCAACGAGTCCCTTGACAGGCGTGCTGAGATGCTCAACGCCGAGCTCAAGCTTGCCGCTGACAAGCGCGTCGAGCTGGAGACTCTCATGGAGACGCAGGATCGCCACCACCGCGACGTGATGGGCGACTTGGAGAAGCAATACGACGCGCTCCAAACCTCGCTTCGCGCCGTGCAGGCCGACCGCGCGGATGTACAGAAAAAGCTGGATGCCCTCAACGAGGAGCACACGACGCTGACCCAAAAGATCGAAAAATCCCGCGACCTGGTCAAGCTGCGCTCTGCGCTCTCCAACTCATCGGCTGAGGGGAAGAGCGACAGCAACGGCGCTGACAACGCCAGTGCCGAGGACGGCGTCTACGACGACCAGACCATGACTCTTCTTCGTCAGCTGGAGCAGGAAAACACCGCACTGCAGGCCAAGGTGGCGAGCCTGAACGACGACCTTGATCGCAAGAAGAACGACGAAGAGAAGGCCCGGATGCTCGTCGGCGTTGTGAACGGTCAGCTCAATGGCCTCCGCGACGAGAATAAGCGTATCCACACCACCGCACAAAGCCGCGAATCGGAACTGGCTGCGCTGAAGCAGGTCATGGAGTGCGACCGTGAAAAGTTCACAAAGGAGCGTGAGGGGCATGAGTCGGCTGCCTCCAGCGCCGCCGTCAAGCAGCACCAGCTGCAGCTTGAGGTCGACGTGCACAAGAAGCAGATCGAGACACTGTCTGGCCGCGTTGACACGCTGCAGAAGGACCATAGCGCCCTGCAAAGCGAGCACACCGCCTACGTGGATCGTGCCACGAAGCGGGAGCAGGAGGACTTCCAGACCAATGTCTCCATGAAGGCGGAGATTGAAAAACAAAAGACGGACATGGCGGAGCTCCTCGCGCAGAAGGTCAACGCGGTCGACGAGTTGGCAAATCAGAAGATCATTAACCGCGCCGAGCAGGAGAGCTTCAAGCGCCGCATCGCAGCCCTCGAGGAGGCCCTCAAGAAGAAGGATGCCGACGCCTACGAGGTGGCGACTGTTCTGCGTGCGGAGATCGACAAGCTGCTGCACGAGCGAACGCTGATCAAGACGACCCTTGAGACGGAGCGCGAGCTCTTCCAGGCAGAGCGCGACGCCCTCCGCGAGGACCGCAATGCGCTGCGCACTCAACTCGACGACACCACCGCCAAGGCGGTCGAAATGGAACGCGATCTGACGCAGGCACTGGCCCACATCACGGCCAAGTATGACGCGAGGAGCGAGGAGCTGAGCCGCCTGGCCGAGCAGTGGCAACAGAAGGAGGAGTCGCTCCAGTCCCTCACGATCAGCCTGCGCACGGAGCGGGAAAGCCTCTTGCAGAAGGTGAGCGACCTCCAGATTGCTAGCGTGCGCATGCAAAACGAGCACAAGGAGAAGGTGGAGAAGCTGGAGACCGAGTTCAAGGAATTCCGCTGGCGCGCGACGCAGGAGCGCGTGGCCGTCGAGGACGACAAGAAGGCGGAGAAGGACCGCGCCAACTTCGCCGAGCGCAACGTGAAGCGCCTGCTCGAGCAGGTCCACGAAAAGGACGACAGCGCCACCATGACTCGCTTGAAGCACTCCGACGCGATCAAGGCACTCAAGGCGGAGCTGGAGGATACCCAGAGTGAGCTGGCCATCGCGAAGCGCACGATCCAGCGGCTGGAGGTGGCCATTGGCGATCAGTCTGGCTTTGTGCAGCTCACCGAGTACAACGAGAAGCTGAAGCACGAACTGGAGAAGCAGCGCTACCGCAACACGGAGCTCAACGACACGGTTACGACCCTTCGCTCCGAGCAGTCCATCATGGCTGGCTACGGCATGCAGAAGCTGAAGGAGGAGAACGACCGACTGGCGCGCCGTGTGACGCAGCAGCAGCATCTTCTCGAGCTCACCATCCCCCTGTTCATCGAGCTTCGCTCCATTGCGGAGCGCAGTAGCGTGCCGGCCAGTCTCCGGGAGTCGCTGTCGAACTACGACGTGGAGGCGTCGCACTCGGCGACATCCCACCATGAGGATGCTGCCCTGCTGACCAAGACTCTCCCAGCCGTCAAGGCCCCCGCACCGCCCGCGGCCCAGCGCGACAGCACGAGCAAGACGACGGCTGCCCTGCGCAAGCTCATCGCCACCGTGCCGACTGCTGACGGCGCGAAAATGGCGGCGCCACACACCTCTGCACCAGCGCCGCTCCCAGCGCTTTAAGCCGCAAGTGCCCATGTCTATTTCTGCGTTATGCGTCTCTACACACACACACACACACACACAAAAAAGAATGCAATGTACATTTTTCTTTCTTCACGCGCATGTTTTTGTTTTGTTTCTGTTTTTGCCAACTGTACCAAATAGAGAATCCATATCAAGGAAGCTGTTCCTCTCTTCCACTCCCCAATTTTGGCTCTCTTTCTAATTTTTGTTTTTTTGTACGTTTGTTGATGCTAAACCTCACGACACCACCCTTAGACCGCACCTTTCCCCTTCTTTCGCATTGTTCTCTTTTTTTTTCTGAGTTTATTTTTAGCTAACGTTGTATGTTTGGCCTGGAACCGCGCGGAATAGCAAACAACAAGTGAGGTCAAGAATGTGGTGTGCGCGGTTTGTGCCTTTCCTGGTGTCCCATTTCCCTAGTTGCTGTGGCGAGGTCCAATCTTTCCACGCCCCCCTCCTCTATACCTCTTGTTGTCTGTTTCGTCGCTGCATGTAAATGACGAAATATCACTTCTTGTGTCTGCTGACACGATCTTTTCCCGGTTTTTCTTTGTACTTTTTTTTTGTCACTACCCTTCTCCCCTCATTTTCTCTTTTTGTTCTTTCCCCTTTTCTCTCACTCTCGCGATGCGCGTGCGTGTGTGTAGGTGTCCTCGCAAACGAAACAATCCAAAGCTGAACATGATTTCCACAAAGAAGATGATACCATCCATGGTGATGTGGCCGTTATTGGGCTACGATCACGAGCGTGATGAGAGACATTTCAGCCGAGGGAACAACAACAAGCCATTCGAGTGTGAACCACGCCACCCAACGCTTGACCGCACTGAATCGGCCTGCTACCGCTCCCTTGCTCTGATGTGGATCGACTGTGGCGCAAAATGAAGTCTTGCTATGGTTTCAAGACTTCATTTTGCTACTTCTTTCCGTCCACGACTGCGCACAGCGCGTCCATCCTCTACCACTCGTCAACATCTCTCTATCTCTCTTTCTCTGTCCGTCCGACACGTTTACACTCTCACAGAAAGCGGAGGCTCAGACCCCACAGACGTGACACACTTTCTCCCTCCCGCTTTTCACTTCCGCCGCGGCAAGAGCATCACTGTCGCTTTGAACGGGATCGTCGGCAGCAGTCCGAGCAAAAAAAAAAACAACAACAACAACAAAGAAAGAATCCAACATAGAAAAAACATTTCCTATTTCCTACAGGTACATCATAGACTTCCCCTCCTACCCATCAGCTGCTTTGTTTTATCAGACGCGCTTCACTAAAGCACCACACACACTTACTAGATGGAACTCAATGGCCTTGCTGGACGACGCGACGACAATGGCACCTCTACGTTCACACCGCTTTCCTTAAGTGAGTCCTTTCCGATCGACCAGCAGCCTGCGAGCTCGACAGACAGTGTGAGCTTCAGCTGCCACAACGTACTGCAAGTGTGCACACGGTGGATCGTCTACCTATATCTGAGCACCAGTCTCAGCTCACCGGCTGCGGAAATCGTCCCCCGGCAACACTCGCTGTGCCACTTCAGCGAAAGAGACTCGCTTGAGTTCGTCGTTGGCGCGAAGTGGAGTGGCGCGCTCGTGCCTGAAGTGCGTTACCCAGCTGAGAGTCGTCTCTGTGTGATGACCACGTCGTCTGTCATCGTGTACCGCGTCACCAGACACGGCGACACGCGGATCGAAGTGAGCCACGGCGTTGGTATCGGCACGCCTCGCATGCTCGCGATTGTGGAGAGAAAGCAGGCCGACCCGTCAGCTAGCGCATCTACCAAGGCAGCAGACACGTCCCCCTCGGCGTCGCGCCAACGCACCTCGCCAGCTAAAGCCAAGACGACCAAGTCCACCACACCGCAGTCAGGAAGGAAGCGCGGACGTCCATCAGCGAACAAGTCCGTCACGCCTGCCGAGCCCGTCACTTCCTCTCCTTCCTCGTCAGCGAACAGCGACGCGGACGAAGCTGTCTCCTCGTCGCCAGCAGTGGCCACTGTCGCGGAGCCGGACCCCATCGTGCTCGATGCGGTGTGGCTTCCAGGTGACGCTCTCGTGATCCTGACCTCCATTGGCATACACGTGATACCCTTCGAGGACGACAGCACGGACGACGCCGCGGCGGTGACACGCTGCCTCAACACCCCAGCACACACATTTGCAGAGGACATCATCGGATCCGAGCTTGCGCCCCCGAGCTGCCTCTCCATCGTGCACACATCCCCTATGTGGTCGCGACACGCCGAGTGCACGGTTGCGTCGCACCTCGTCGTGGTCGCGAGCGCCTTTGTCAGCCGTGTTTTCTTGGTTGGGAAGAAGAATAATCACGTGACATTCCTTCACTACGTCGAGACGCCCTTGATCGCCTCCGTACCGTCGTGCGTCTGCGCGCTGCAGGAGACCGTGGGACACCCCAGCGTGGACCCGTCCACCCACCTTGCACCCACATCAGTGGAAGTGACGTTGCTCCTTTCGTGCCCAACGAATACCATCTGCGGCACGTTCACGGTCTCATCGCCACCTCCGTTATGCGCTGAGGAGTCAGCTGCGCAGGTGCCCACGCCAGCCTTGTTCACCCTGCGTCATGTGTACCACAGCGTGAGCGGCGCTCTGCCAGTCACATACGTGCGAGGCTTCTACGTGACACCTGTCACGTCCGTCCCCGCCACCGCGCAACTCACCACGGCCCCTTTTCTGGTGCTTGGCGTCGCACAACGGGCCTACTACGGCCTGCTCCTCACCAACCCTACGGTTACCACCTTGTTCCGCTGCGTCTCGCTCGTGACGACCGACACCGTACCGGCGAACAGCACGGTTGCCGTCTGTGGCGTCGCGGTGCATGCCAGCACAAGTCTGGCTGTCTCGCTGCATCACACGGGGTACAAGGACTACCCAGCCTTGCATCTTCTGCCGCTCTCCGCGGGCGATCCGCAAAGCCCTCTTCACCGCCAGCTCAGCCTCACGGGCACGTTCAACGGCATCTTGGAGCGGTACACCGACATGGAGGCGCGCAGCGCCGCGAGCTGCAGCAACGTGTACTTGCACTGGCTGTGGGAGCACCAGCGCGATGCCTCCTTCTTCACCTGGGAACCGCTCTTCGCGCTCAGCACGACCTGCATCGCGCTGCACAGCTACGCCGATGGTAGGCGGTACCTGACAAACAAGAAGACATTCCTGCGCGAACTGAGCGCAGAACGTCAACGAGGCGCCGAATTGCCCACGTGCGTGCTGCGGAGCGAATACCTTCGACTTCGCCAACGGTGGGGCGTCGAGCTGTTCCTGCGCTGGCCCGCACCGCTTGAGTTGGCGGTAACGGCGCACGTCCCAGGCAGCAGCGTGGCTGGCGACGCAGCGGCAAGCCAGTGCGGGAGTAACTGGTGGCACGTGCTGCTGCAACTTTGGCGGCAGCATCCGTGGGACCCCACGATGATTGCCGAACTCACGCTCGCCAAGGCGATCCACGTGCTTGCGGTTGGCACCCACTATGCACAGCTCGCGCTGGACGCCGATGAGACACTCCGGCAGCTCGAGGATCGCTGCGCGCCTTCTGCGACGACCCTCAGCGTGGAAAGCGCGCTGGGATTCGTGCAGCTCTACTTGCGACAACTGACACACTGCCGCACAGCAATCACCCACAAGGAAGTCGACACTGACGACGCCCTTCTCACACACACCAGTGCCTACTCAACCACGAGTGCGAGCGACGCAGCTGATGGCGCAGAAACAGGCACCGCGCCACTCTTCCTGCTGCCTTGGGCGGCCAGCGCGTCCTGGGACGAGGCACTGCGGGCGTTTCTCGCCAAGCTGGACGGCTCTGATCTGGATGGGCGTGGCGGGAAGATCCACACCAGTGGCGACATGACCACCGTGCGCTTTCCGTGCTCGGTCTGCGATGCACCAGGCGCGGCGACGTTTAACTTGTCGTTCCGGTGCCTCTCGGTGCATCCTCCGTACAACGGCGGGCAAAACGGGCAGGCTGCGCCGTCACCTCAACCACTGCAAACACCGGAGTCGCATGTGACGGTGTTCTCTGGTTCCACTTTCAGCCCTCTCTCCCTGTTCTGTGAGAATTGCGTCTTGACGCGGTGCCTTGGGTGCGGCTTCGCCGACTACGCAACTGGGCCGCTGTGTCGGCTCTGTGGAGGACTCCTAGTGTGATTGCCCCTCCTCCTCTCTGGGGTGTTGTGGAACACGACACACGATGACAACAAAAACAACAACAAACATATATATATATTTCGCTGTTCTCTTCGGCAGCAGCAAGCCGTACGTGCGATGTGAAGACGCGGAATCGTCGTTATTGCGGACATTCTTCTCGTGCATGTTGGAACCACAAAACGCGTTCTCTTAAGCAGCATGACCGTTTGAGGCTACAGTCCCCTTCCCACCACCGCGGTTGCGACACTGCTCACTCTCAAACGAGTTTGACCCCTCCCCCCTCCACGAATGTTGAGTTGCTTCATGCACACCATCCTCACTACTTTTCTTCTCATCCATTTCTATGCTGTTCTGAACTGCTTCGCATTCATGATAGGGAACCACTATTTCACACAAACACACACGAAGGAAACTCTCACATGCCCCCCTTTCGAGTGTTCGGCTCGCCTTACACTCTGGCGCTGCACCAGCACGTCACCTACTTGCGGTTGAAGCAGCTCCCTTTCAA
The DNA here is from genome assembly GCA_030849635.1 of Wallacemonas sp. MBr04. NCBI lineage: Eukaryota > Euglenozoa > Kinetoplastea > Trypanosomatida > Trypanosomatidae > Wallacemonas > Wallacemonas sp. MBr04. The sequence continues at coordinate 63,415 of JASANR010001586.1, read as the reverse complement.
AGTCTACTGCACCAACTTCACGACAACGCTGCTGTACTCGTTCTACTACAAGGCACGCAACGCGTTCTGCACCGTCACCCCGAGCGGCGAGTCTGCACTGCAGCTGTGGCAACTCGTGGAGCTCGCTGAGTTGGAGGAGGACCTGAAAGGCACCATTGCCAGCAGTGCGCACTTGTCTGACATCCAGTACAACTCAGCAGTCTCTGCGGCACCGACCGTGGATGAGCCCGCAACTGCCACGGCGTCGTCTCAGGCAAGCTCGTTGCCAAGTGGTAGCGGCGATGCGAATGCGCTGCCAACGACGACGGCGACACCGACGCAGCGAATGCTGGTGAACAAATCGACACACCCCCGACTTCATCTCGCCCAGTGGGTGACGGTCGTGTATGCGTGCTGGTGGCTTACCAAGGCGGGTGCCATGTATCGCTGGGTCCTCGGCGACGGCCTCGATGTTGTGGAAGGGTATGTGCGGTACTTCTTCTTCACGGTCGGTGGTGTGGGCCCTGCGCGCTCCATCGCACCCAAGTTTCGTTTGAGCATGCAGAAGTTGACGGCTGTCATGGGTATCTCAAAGGAGACGGCGCCGTTCATGGACGAACACTTCCGCCGCATGTGCGGCGCTCTCGAGCTGCACTTTCAGCAGCACCCCAACTACCTCTTTTTGCTCGGCACGCCGCACCCAACCTTGGCCGACGTCACACTCGGCTCCGCCTTCTCTGCATTCTTCCTCATGGACGACCCACCCGCCGCGACCATCTCGGAGCTCTACCCACACCTGCTTGACTACGCTGAGCGCGTGACTGGCTGGCGTGGGGTTGTTTTCACCGACTCCACGCCTCCATCGTCTGCGTCACCGGAGCAGAATTCATCGCCGACAACACCACCGCACTCGACGTCCACCACCCGCGACGCTGCAGCGAACGACTACCCTGACACTGTCCCAGAGTCTCTGGCGCCGTTCTTCGAGGTGATCACGGAGGTGTTTCCGTTTCTCATGTCGCAGTGTGCCGCCTTCAACGCGTACATGTCAAGCGACGCGATCCAGCAACTCAAAAGAGAGCCCCTCGAGGGCAGGTGGAAAGGGTGCCACGGGTACCTGTTCCCGCAGCTTACCAACATCAAGTCTCTCATGATCATTGACAACTCCGTGCTGACAGTACAGGCACGGGCACAGGACCTGGAAGTGGCCTTCATGGCAGCACGTGAGGTGTCCGACGACACCCTCGGTGATTTCGGACGTTCCCTCCAGGACATCAGTGCCAGTGACGAGACGAGCACTCAAGACGCTGCGCGTGCTCGTGGTGATGCGGACACGACTGAAGGGACCACGCCGGCGGTGGTGGCGCCGCCACAAGACCAGGCGCCACCTCGTGAGGTCTCGCCTTTATCGGTGGACGATGACATGAGTGAGAAGGAGCCGCGCCTGGATTTTCTCACGGCAGATCGCTGGCGCAAGGACCCTCGTCGCGCAGCCGAACTGGAGGCCGAGGATGCCGACTACTACCGTGCCTTCACGACCACAGGCTACCGTACACTGGCTGGCACCACGCAGGATCGCACGTCTGTGGTGACACCAAGCCGTACCGCACGCCAACGCGAAGGCCTCGTCACGACACCTGGCGTCTCCGTTCTGGATCGCCTGGAGGCACTGCGACTGATGCTGAACAAGATGCAAAGCCCGCAGTACACGCTGACGTCGTTGTACCAGGGCCGCCGCATGTACGTGGCCGCCATCCCCGAATATGAAGTGGAGAAGATTCGTCGTGAACAACAACAGCAGTCCCCGAAAAAGCAAGACAGCGTCTAAAGGTTTTGTGAGTCATTGTATGCGCCATCTACGCGTTTTTGTTTGTCTTTTTATCTTGTCGTCACACCTCACTTTCTCGTCCCCCAATAATAATAATAAAAAGTAGCAACAACAACAACCTCGTTGTCATTCACCGCTTCAGTCGTTTCCTTCAGGTTGGCTTATTGGCGTTTTCTCCGCTCGCCATGGTTGGATCTCACCTCGTGGAAAAGCGTATCATTGTGTGTCTCTCTATGCGGGCCACCTCACTGGATCACGTGTGCACAGGCTTGAGGGCAGCTTGTACTCGTTGCCAAATCTTGTGTTTCTCGTACACCGCTCACATCTGTATCTGCTCTCTCTTCCTCTTATTCCTTAACTCTTTCCTTATTCCCTCCCCCCCTTCTCCCGTCGCTAGTCCCTGCGATGCTGTCACTCACACGGACACTGGGCGTGGCGAAGCAGACGTCCAAGTACCGCACCAAGCTGCGACAGCGCTTCCGCAACCCGTCCTCCCTCGCCGTCCGACAAACCAAGGCAAAGCGTGATGAGACGATCGAAGAAATTCTGCGTCACCGACACATCGCACCGAGCAACCACTCAGCCTTTCACTACGTGGAGCAACGACTGTACTCACGCGGGTCCCGTCTTGATCGTGAGGGTGCGAAACTCAACACGACATACGCACTCCAGGGTCTTGGTGACTTGGAGCCGCTTCGCAGCAGCAAGAGCTTCGGCTTTTCGGAGCGCGAGGCCCTCAAGTACGAGAACCCTCAGCAGGCATCCAAGTACGAGGCACCACCCGTCCCGTTCACCCCTCTCGCCGCGCGCAAGCTAGCGGAGGGCAAGATGTGGCCCGCCGCACCCGAGCCGAGCGGGATGCTCAGCAAGGAGGTGCCGCTGTTGCGCCACCGCACCAACATGTCGCCATCCGCGCAGGCCTTCTCCGACAAGATCGCCTATCACCTGCGCCGCTCCTTCAAGGCGTGTCCTGCACACATTGGCGAGACCATTGACTTTGCCCAGATGATCATTCAGGAGGTGGTCGCCTCGCGGCGCTCCAAGGAGGTATACATTGTGTGGAACACCGTCGACCCAGGCGCCCGCTTTGCGATCGAGCCACAGCTTTTCCGCCTCAACCACTGGGTGCAGCGACTCATCATGCGAAACATCAAAACACGCCCGAACATCCCGCACATCAACTGGATCTACGACGGTGATCGTCTTGAGCGGGAAATGCCGCGGGAGCTGAAGAGCGAATTGAAGGAGCTGATGGGCGAAATGACGACCTCGATGGAGGACCGTGTCAAGTACCTCAAGGAGCTCGACACGGTGAACCAGCGCATGAAGGACATCCCGTGGTTCATGCCGTACCTGTGGAACAAGGAGGAGAAGGCTGACAAGACACGCCGCATGCGCAGCGACTTGGAGGAGTACGAGCGTCGCCGCACCGAGGCCAAGGCCGCTGACCGTGCCCACGCGGAGGCCAGCCGTAGTCGGCGCAGTGTCGCACCTCAAACGAGTCCTCCTCCATCCTACATGCGCTAACAACTCTTTCATCACAGAATACAACTTCGAATTGGGCAGTTGATCCCTCCTCCACACACACACACACAGACACGTAACAAAAACAACAACAACAACAACAACACAACAGCAATAGTGACTCTCACATACACAACTCTCTGGCCCCCGCCCTCCGCCCTCCGCCCTCCAGTTTCATCTCTCCTTCTGCTTCGATCTACACCCAGTGTGGTAGGGGAAGCTAGCAGATGCGTGTGCCCACACATACACACATGAACCGTCACGTACACCCATCTTGCCCCCCAAAAGAAAAGAGATCATCGCCCGTACCGATGGCCACTTGTAAACCTTTTACTGGCTACCTTTCTTTCTAGTGCCGTGTCCACCAACGTTCACTGACTCACTTCTGCTCCTCCGTTCACTCTACTTCGTACCTGTTTTTTTTCCTTTGTGTGTTTGCTTTGGGTGCCGCCATAGCCTGTGACGCATCATGACAGCGCGCACTGATCCTGCATCATCCCCTTTTCTGACGGTGTCAGACCACTCCTCCTCGCCTACCATTTTACAAGAGCAGAAAAAACACTCTTGGCCACGCCAGCCCAGTATCTCTGGCACGCACGTGTTCCTCAATTGTCCAGGAACATGCGACTCGACTGACTCAACCGCCTGGCGCTCCACTGCGGCATCTGGCAGCAGCGATGGCATGACGCAATATTCGAGCACACCAGGTGAACTCGTCACAGTCGGGTCACGCGTGCCGTCGCGACCCCCCAGCGCCCCCACAGCTCTGCGCGTGGGACGGCACGTGTTCGTACAGCACGGCTCAGTTGATCGTCGGACATCGGGATCATCAACTACGTTCCCAACACCACCATCTTCTCGTCCTACGCAGTCGACGAAGACCGATGCAAAGCTCCCTCGTGCAACCGTGACCACGCAATGGGGCGCACCGCCGCGCAGTGTTGTGCCACGTGCTCCACGCATGCCGTTGGGCAGCCGAACCACCCCTCAGGTCGTCGTGACAGCGCGCACGAGCCTGCACCGAGGAGTGGCGAATGCACCGTTTCAACCACGCTCGTCAGCGGCTGAGGGCCTCCGTAGCCGGCTTCGTGCGCGGGTCGATGCCCTGCGGCAGAACTCATGCCCTCTCGCGGCAGCCAATGCCGCGCTGCTCGAATCTCCGCACGCCTTCTTGCGCTTCCTTGGTTCTGCCACCGTCAACGATGCACCGCTGCCCTCATTTCTTCCTCGCGCGACACTCGCGGGAGCGGACGTGCATCTCGTTTGTGCAGATGCTGGCCGCTTTGCTGTGCAGTGTGCCAGCGACACCATCGCCGCCTCGACGTGGGTTCGCACGCTGCTGCCTGCGCACTCCCCAGGTCGGCAAGGCGTGACGCTCGTACTGACGGCACTCGACGACCACGTGCGCAGCCTCCTGCGTCCCGCCCCACTTCCCCCACCACCGTCACCACCAACACCACCACCACCACCCGCACCGCATAGCGACATCCGAACCGACTATGTGCCGGATACCTATGGTGTACCCATGTGGGACCGTGGAGATGATGAACTCTGTCTGACGCCGCCGTCTGTCCCTGCCAGCAACATGTCAGTCGTCAACCAGGAGCTGCACCGCCATTACTCCACGGCGCTGGACTCCGACATGCTCGGCGCCGCCACGCCCACCGTGCTCTACCCACCTCCAAGTGTCGAGCCGGCTCCCACGCACACACTCCCACCACACGAGGCGCCGTCCCTCAGCGGCACCGCTGGACTGAAGCTCGACCACAGCGAGACCATCGCCGCGGTGACGTCACTCTCGCAGCCTTCCTTGCCTGCCGCCGCTGCCGTTGTTGTGGAGGGCTGGAAGCGATACAGCTCCGTCGCCGCGCTCAACGTGGCGCTGGCGACGGTGGGTGGATGCAGCCCACGGAGTTTGCCTTTTCTCTCTGTTCAGCTCGTTTCTCAACGGGCACTCTTGACGGAGGCGGTGCGGATGGAGATGCATCTCACGAGTGCGATCGGTGGCGCCAGCGGGGCTGCTTCTCTGGCGCTTCGACAATCGAAGCTGGCTCAGCGTGTGGGGAGCGTGACGGTGGACGAGGACTGGCTGCCTGTCGCGGTGGAGCTGCCGATGCCACGCAAAGGCACGCTGAACGGCACGACCGCATTTGGACGGCCCCCTTCAATGCAATCCGAGCCATTTGCAGATGCGGAGGTGTTCCAGTTGCTCTACTTGCAGCTGGTTTTCCGCAAATTCTTCGATGTGCGTTTTCCTCATCTGGTCGAGTCCAGCGCGAGTGTCGACGGCGAGAACAGCACATGGTGGACACGCACAGACTACGTCGGGGTCGGCGATCGTGTGGAACAGGGCATTGCCTTTGAGCACCCCACTGACCCAACGCGTTGTCTTTTCTTTCCACCCTTTACGCGCCTGGTCGCGCTGCTTGGGCTGGAGCAGGCGGTGATCCCAATGTATGCAACACCCGACCTGCTTCAGAAGACGTCGCGCTTGCCGCTGGCGGGCTCCTCACCAGATCTCTTGTGCACTGGTCGGACCGGACAGAACGCTGCGCGGTGGGCCTGGCTGCAAGATATCAACTCACCACGCGCTGCCACGTGCGCTCTCGAGGGACTGTTCGAGCAATTCGAGGACGCGTACGGTTGCACACGCCAGGAACTGGAATGCGCGACAGCTATGTCACCACCGCTGGTGTTTCGCTGTGGCGAGAGCACCGTGGGAGCTGGACTGCAGCAGCAGTTTGCGGACCTCTCACGCTTCTTCGTCGCCCCAGAGTTACGCCTGCCACCTAGCGAGGCTGCCTGCGATGCACTCGGCACGAGTGCCACGGCGTTGGCAAACACGTCCTTCACCCCAGCCAACCGCACTGAGACGCTGCCGGATGTCATGGCCACGCGCAGCGACGAAGTCGTCGAGAGTGCGTCCGTCTTCTCCGTGGTGAATGCGACGCCTGGCTCCACCTCTGCGCTGGCCGTTCTCAAGGGACCGGACCCGATGGCGGCAACCCTCAGTGCGACCATCGCCACCCCGGTTCTCAGCGGCCAGTTGTTGCCGCCATCGACGCCTCCCGGGCTCGCACCCTTGACGCGCCCGCTGAGCCCCGCGCCAAGCGCCGGGCAGGACTCGCTTGCCGCGACCGTACGCGCAGAGGACGTGCTTCCCATGAGCCCGTTCACAAAGCAGGAGAGCGTCGTCACGCGGTGGCGCCACTACATCCAGACGGGTCTCATCTCCATCTTCGACGGTCTCACCGATGGCATTGAGCTGCAGGGCTTCATTGGCAAGGGAGGGAGCGGCCTGGTGTACAAGGGTGTCTACGGGCGCCGCCGACTCCCCGTCGCGGTGAAGGTGTTTGTCATCCCGGATGGCATGACGCACGAGGACTACGTCCGCGAGTCGCTCACCGACGTCGCTTTCTACGTGCTGCTCAATCAGCTGGATGACTTTGCCATCTGCAACGCCGGTCGTGCACACGACTTCATCGTCAGTGCTGTGGCGCCGAAGGGGTTGCCTGACGCGGACGCCGAGACCGCCCGTCGCGGGAATGACGCAGCGACCACGCGGCTCTGCTACCTCGTGACGGACCTGATGGACGGCACGATCGGCCGATTCGTGACCGAGGACGAAGACGACTACGACCCGTCCTACGACACACTCGTCAACAGCCCATTGCGCGACATTGAGCTGTTCCAGTTTTTGTTCCTGCAGCTCGCGTGCAAGAGCCTGTTCGACTGGCGTGTACTGGACCTCATGCTGAATGGCCAGCTTCGTGGCGACAATCTCGGGTATCGCCACGCACACCCCACTGACACCGTCGAGAACAAGGCGCGCACTGCGTACGATGGCTTCCTCGTTGCCTATCAGACGTCCCCTGAGGCAGAGGTGCGCTACCTGCGTTTTCCCATGGTCGCGACGCGCGGCTCAGGCGACGAGTCGAGCGCTGTCCAGGGCGTTGACGGCGAACCGCAGCGCTTCATCTTCTTCATCGACCTCGGCCAAGGCATGCAACCGAACGTTCAGGAGTTGACAAAGAACACGTTCATTGGCGAAACGGTGGTCGAGTCGTGTGTGCAGGAGGACGGCTTCGGTCGCTACTGGCCCCTCGATGAGCTGTATTGCCGTTACGTTGAGGTGGTGGGTGACCATGCACGAAACGTACTCGAGTGGGGGTCGCGCGTGCGCATCAACAGCCAAGAAGACGCCGTCGCCGCCCTGGCGGAGCTTTTTGACTTGTACGCACCAATGTACGGCTGCGACGCGCCGAGCGCCGAGGAGCGTTCCGGCTTTCTGCAGCTCACCTGGAGCCCGACGTCCGTGGCAGAGCTGAAGAAGGCGTACGTCTACCGTCCTGGTGTGTGAGTTGCACAACAACAACACAGCATCTCCCGATGTATTTTAGCCTCTTTTTTCTCCCCCTTTTCTGGTGCGCCTCAGCTGTCATTGGACTGCCATGTATGCTTTACTTTTTTTTTTGTTCTGGCCTCGTACTCGTACAGCCACTAGAGTCTCCTTTTTTTTCCCGTTTCCTTAGACGTTAGAACAGAGACACGTAATCTCTCCCTCTGTGTTGCGCGCGGTCGCAAGCAGTTGTCTGCATCTCTACCGCCATGCTTGTCCAATCCCAATTCATCTGTACAATTTTCTTTTTCTTCATGTGCCTATCACAATACATCCACACAACAACAACAACAACACCAAGACCCACTGTTCTATTTTCTGTCACTCACTCACGGTGCCTCCTTTCTCTCTTTTTCTTTCTTACTGGGCGTTGCACACTTGAGTGACTTGCGCTCTCTCGCACTGGACACACACGGTGAACAGTGCTGCACCGCACCGCTGCTTTTTCTTGCTCCACAGCTGGCGCCCTTTATCTCTCTCTCCGCGTGTTTCGTCCGGAGGTGTGCTGTGAGCCAAGCCGACCCACATGGTAGTGAGCATCGCTTCGCTTTCCATTCAACTGTCACTCGTCCTTCTTCTTCTCCCCCCCTATCCCCCCACTCTCTCTCCCCCTTTCGCGCTGACTGCGATTTCTTGTTTGGAGTGTACGCGCATACACAGCTTACCACCCATCCCTCATCCCGTATTCATTCTGCCAACTCCTCTACACTCTCCCGAAAATCGGTCAAGATGTCCGAGCAGGAGTACTACGCAGACACGCAAACGAAGCGACTCACGCAGGACGAGCTCCAGAAAAGCGTCGATCGTCTGAGTCGCAACACACGTCAGCAGCCTGAGCTGAAGCCAGTCACGCAGCCCAAGACGATCACACAGGAGCAGCTCGATGCCCGCATCAAGCACCTCTACGACGACTCCCTCGCTCGTCGCCAGATGGAGCGCGAGCAGATCGCGGAGCAGATGGAGCGTGAGGTCCACAAGGACACCCTCATGACAACGACCAAGATTAGCCAAGAGGAGGAAAGTGCCCTCATCAAGCATCTGTACGATGACACGCTCCAACTGAAACAGCAAAACATGGAAACCTTGTACGGCGAGGAACGTTCCCGCGATGTGCGCACCACGAAGAAGATGAAGAAGTCAGAGCAGGATGAGGTGGCCGACCGGTTGTACCGTGGCGGCATGGAGAAGGAACGTGAAAAGCGCATCAAGCTGTACGAGCAGTACGTGGTGGATCGCCGCACCCCTCCCGCTCATCGCACCCCAGCCGAGCTTGCAGCCTCTGCCGACAAGATGACCAAAGGCGAGGGCGTCGGCACCTAATATATGGGCTCACCCCGTGATGCTTCGTTTCTGACTTGCAATGTAAAGTAGTTGCGGCTTTTGACTTCTCTTTTGTTGTTTGTGTCCAGCTCATTTTCGACATGTCCTGTATGTACAAGTCTTTTCACCCCAACAAAGGGAGAACTCCCACTGCTGCAGCGATGACTTGTCGCTCACGAGATACAATGGAATACCCCCACGTTTTTGTTTTGGAAAGCGGCCATCAGCATTCCCCTCCGCGTACGTCGCGATCTAGGGAAACCAATCTGGCCACGCTACCGCAAACACAAACGTGAAAAACGTGTCTTTCTTGACCTGATCTCGCAAAGCATTTCACTTACTCGCAACCCGAACTCCTCATACCTCCCTCTTATCTCTTGTGTGTACACGTTTTCCCACTTGCCGTTTTTTTTTTTGCTCGGCAGGTACAACGAACTCCTATCCAAAACAAAAAAAAGAAAAGAAGAAGCGACCACACCACCACAAAACCCAAATGAGTGGCTCCTCTCTCGTCAGCCTAGTCGATGTGGTAGACTGGCTTCGCGCCAATAAGCTGGGTCTCACAGCGCTGCAGTTGTACGAGGAGCTTTCCACAAACTATCGCAGCGACGGCAACCGGGCCGATGCAACCCAGCGCCGGGCCTTGTTGTCTGTCGCCGAACTGTCACTACCCGTGTCGTCATCACCAGGACCAACACCAGCACCGACGTTTCGCGACGCGGCAGGCTGCCTCGATGACAACGAGCTGGAGACAGCTGTCGTGCAGGGCCTCAAGTGGTACCGGCACGAACACACCGAGCAGGAGCTGACTGTCTTGCTCAGTGAGCAGGGTCTCATAGGCGCCTCGACTGTCACTGCCGATGGCACAGTCGCCTCAGGCTCAACGGCACTCGTCGAAATGCGCACGAGTCTGCGCGATGTCACCCGACGCTGGCAGACCGCCGAGCAGCAGCACAAGTCACTCCTGGTGCTCCTCGCGCAGTCCTTGCCCATGCTCGTCTCGTCGATCGACCCGATGCGCAGGGAATCTCTGCTGCCCCTGCTCAAGGTGGTCGCCGTCAACGGCAGCACGAGCACCGCGCGGGACTCCGCACGCCACCAGATGCTAACCCTCTTCAAGCGGCCCACGGCTGGCCAGCGCGGCGAGATTGCGCGTGTGTGGCTCCAGGGCGCCCAAGAAGCACCGTCGCAGCGAGCACTGGAGCAGGAGATTGTGCCGCAGCTGTACGGCCTCGTCAATGATCCCAAGTGGGAGCGTCGGGCACTCGCGCTGGACTGCACCGCTGCGCTCGCGCCCCTCCTCAGCAGGCTGCCGAACGTGCGGCACCAACTCACGCAAGGGCTGTTGAAGCCGCTCAGCGAGGACGAGTCGGCGTCGGTGCGCAAGGATGTGCCGCTGTGTCTCGGCGCCTTGTGGAACGCCGCTTTTGAGGCGGCTGCGACTGAGGCATCGTCGTCATCGCGCGCACAGGAGGCCAACCTTGCACGACGTGACAGCGATGCTGACAGCGGTCCACTGGGCTCGCAAGAGCAGTTCAAATACGCGATGGAGGTGACTATCCAGCTCTCCATCGACTCAATGAGCAACACCGTTCGCCACGCCGCGCAGACCCAGCTGCGTGAGGTGATGTATCCGCTCTGTCTGCAGCGCAACGTCCTCCTGAACGTGTGCGTGCCGCTTCTCCTGTCGTTTCTCGCGGATGAGATCAAGCCAATGTGCAGCACGGACGGCACTAGCAGTAGTGGTGGTGGTGGTGCGGCTGCTTCGTCTGGCCTTCGTGCTGAAACGTCGCTGCCCCTGCGCAACACGCTCGCCCTCCTGAAGCTGGTACGCGATGCCCTGCGTTGCGTGCAGGCAGAGATCGCCAACGTTGGTGACCGAGGCACGGCGGACGTGGTGGAGAAGGTGATGCAGCGGCTGCGCCAGGTCTATCTTGAGGACACGCTGCCGACCGCGTACTCGCTTCTGCCACTCTTTCTGAACGACGCGACGATGGGGCTGGGATCGATGCCGTCGTCGACGTCACTGCTGTTCGAGCCACTCTCGCCACCCTCTCCTCACACTCGTGGCTCTCTTCTGTCACTCCTTGCCCTTGTCATGGCGAGCATCGCACCCATGCTCGACGCACCATGGTGGCGTGTGATTCAACAGTTTCTCTGCGCGTCTATTCATCTCTCATTCGAAGGGACCTCGTCTGACGACTACGTCCACGGCCCACAAAAGACCACTACCACCACCACCACCACGGGCAACAACAGCAGCAGTGCGGTAGAAGTGACGGCAGCTCGCGGCGCACCTGCCAAAGCTCCCGCTGATGAGTCCGCGATGCACCGTCGCTGTCGCCTGCTTTTCTTCTACGCCTTCTTGGTCCGGATTTGTGCTGAGAGCCCAGGAGGCGCACCTGTCGCCACCACTGCCGCCACAGCCGCCGCAGCACCAGGCACGATGACGACTGCCTGTTTCCCGACTTCCCAACCGCATTCGTTCTGTGAGCAGGTGGGTCGCGAAGCTATCGCGCTCATGCTGCGCACCTTTCCCGACCCCAGCTCACGTCTGGCCAACGAAAGCCTCGACGTGTGCGCTCGGTGCCTGGCAGTGCTCGGCTCGTCCGCGCTGGACGACCCGTACGTGCCGGCAGGGATCACGCGGCTGCTCTGGACGTGCGCGCGTGCGAGCTCCGCGGCGGTGCGCTCCCAGGCCGTCACGCTAATCTCGCGCACGTGCAACTACCTCCGCAACGACGAGGTCAAGGTGAGCCTCATTTGCCCGCCCCTGATGGTTCTCATTACGGACAGCGTGTACGTTGTGCAGGAGGCGGCCGTGCGCTGTCTGTTTCGTGTGGGCGCCTTCTTCTCTGGCACCACCGCGCAGGAGAAGGCGCTGCAACCCGTGATGGATGTCGTGCAGGCGGCGGGGTGCACTGCCGACCTCACGGTATCCTTTCTCCAGTACGTCGAGGAGCTTGTGAAGGAGATGCCGTCCGAGCCGCGCGAGAACCAGCTGTACCTGTTGCTTAGCGTTCTCATGGATCAGCTCGCGGATCAGCAGACGAAGCGTGTGATGCAGCGGAAGCGCTCCGGCACTTCCACACCGGCGAGTGTGGCCTCCTCCGCACCGGGTCTCTCAACAGACGATGTCCAGGAGCAAGAACGGTGGGAGGTCACCATGCTGGCGCTGCAATCCCTTCTCGGCAACAACCTTCACTGCGCGGTGGTCTCCCCACACCTCGTCGCGAAGTTTTTGCTGTCTGGCATCAAGCACCTTGGCAGTAACTCGGTTCAACAGGTGTGCTCGTCTACGCTGCGCTCGCGATGGACTCGACTCGAGAAGGCGTACGATCTCTTCATGGAAAACAGTCGGAGTCCGAGTGCGTTGGCCGCACAGAACGCAACCAACCTGCTTAACCGCGTCCGCGACGAATTCAAGAAGCGCTTCTGAAACACACACACACACACACACATACTCATCATGCCCAGCTCTTTTATTCATGACTGTCCTCACCGAACGTGAGACAAGTGTTCATGCGTGCGGGATACATTTCAGCGCCTGGGGCTTTGCGTTTCCTTGTTTTGTTTTGCTTGTTGCGAACTATCATCCCCATCCTCATGATCCAAAGCGTACCAGTCAGAAGGGAAAACGACAGCAACAGTAAGCGCCACAGCGACAACCTCTAACACATACTGTTCATTTTTTTTTTTAAACAGAGGGCTGCTGTTGATCATGCACCACATCCTCGACCTTCGCATGGAAAAGGTCCTCGTGGTTTCCCGCTTCAACTATCTTTTTTTTTTGAGGCAAGTTAATCACGCCGTGTGATGATAGGTTCTCTGCGCACCAACCGTTCACGGCCCCGAGTCCGGATTCCCTTCCTGTTCGCTGTCATCCGTTCGACAGTTTCATTGGTGACTTTTCCACTATCTCCTTCCATAACCTCTCTCTATCACACACGGTTTTCTCCGCTATTTGCCATCGTCGAGGACTCTCTCTCTCTCCATATGCTGGCTGCGTAACGTAATGTTTCTGATTAGCTGGAATGTTGCGGGTTGGTCGGCCACAAGCGCTGCCATCCGTGAAAGCTATGGCTCTCTACAAGCCTTCTTTCTTCTGACTGGCGCGGACATCATCTGCCTACAAGAGTGCAAAGGCACCTGGAGCAAGCTGGAGACGTCGCCAGTCGAGATGGGTGCGGCTGACCCGCCGATGAGCAAGCGACCCAAGGTGGCACCCCTTGTCCTCCGTGACGGCGAGCCCGCCATTCCACTGCAAACCGTGGCGTCGCCATCGCCAGCATCGTCCAGTGGTGGTGTTCCGGGATGGGAGTCATTCTGGGCGTTGAGTGGCAAAGCTCATCGCGGCTTCAACGGCGTGGTCACGTTTGTGAAAAAGGGTCTCACTCTGGCGTGCGACAACAGACCTTTCGCTGATGATACCTTTAACGACGAGGGGCGCGTCGTGGTGACGTACCACAGTCAGTTCACGCTGGTCAACGTGTACGTCCCCAACGCACGTGGCGGGGCCCGCTCAGACTACAAGCGAAACTTTCTCACAGCCTTGCGCCAGGAGGTGCTTCCGCGGCTGCGGCGGGAGAGCAAGAAGCCGGTGGTGCTGGTCGGTGACCTGAACTGCACGTACCGCGCCGAGGACGCGCACTGGACCTTTCGCCGTCTACACCTTCCGCACTTGCTTGAGCTGCACACGCTGGCGCATAGCGATATGTCGGACGTGGCGTGGCATCGTCGCTTTCCACGATTGCCAAAGCCGACACTCGAACGTGTGGTGAATCTTGCCGTCAATACCGTGTGCGCCTCACTCTTACCGAACGATGACGGTTCCGGCGATACTGGCCTCATGCTCATGGCACCCGTCGCGCTCGATCTAGCCGATGGGGAGACCTCTTCCACCGTGTCACCACTGTCTGAGGCCGTCGTGGCACTGCGGCGCACCCTGGAGGAGTCCGGCAAAACGCGTCGACAGCTGCTCCTCAGCACAGAGTCCCCACCCACCACGCTCAAAAGCCTCATCGACGTGGGCCTGCTCAGTGTGCACGCAGCGGACATGACCAAGTCCTTTCCGCCGAGCTTCAACGAGGATCTGTTTACCGTGGTGCAGCACACCGCCCTTGCTTCACACGGCGACGAGAGCGTGGAGTTCCTCGGCCGGCTGCTGCAGGTGCCTGTTGTTATGTCTGTCACACCTGACTTTACGACAGGAGAGCTCTTCTCACCACCTGGCGACGATGCCAGCAAAAGTGATATCGCCAGCACCACCCGCATGTGGGATACGTTTCTGCTCACCGACACGGCATCCACTGACCCTGCCGACCGCACGACAGCGTACTGCCCGTGCCCCTTCACAGTTTGGGATCAGTCAAAGAACAGACGGCTCACGAACGAGGGCTCTCGCATCGACTTCATCCTCGTTGATGATGCACTGCGGCCGTTGGTTGTCACACGCCGCAACACGGAGAATAACACTGGGCTTCCTCGCAAGGGGGTGTGCGTGGCCGGCCCCTCGACGGACGCGTCTGCCAACGTGCCGTGTCTCAACGAGGACTTCTTCAGCGAGCTGCGAGGCAAGTCGCTGGAGGACGGCATTCATCGCGCCATGGGCGGTGGCGCCTACCCTGGCGCGTCCTACGACAAGTCTGGCATCCCGCCTCTCGCCGACGCCGCCCGTGGTGTGCCGTTTCGAGGACTTCCGTCGACTGGTCTCTTTGTCACGCCACCACAGTTCAGCGATCACGCAGGTGTGTGCGTGCTGTTCAGCGAGAAGGATGAGGACGGGGCGTCGTTCACGCTCTCGATGCGTCCCGGGAAGCTGGTGGAACGGAGCGGCAAGTGCATGTACCGTCCACCTGTGGGTCTGCAGTCGTTTTTTCGAAAGAGCGCACCGGAAACCGACGTCGCAAGTCCGCACGCTATGCTCATGCAGCAGACCCCATCCGCCGCCTCCGAGCCACCCCAGAAGGCACCACGAACGGACAGCTGTGCGACCGCCACGGACGTGAAGACCACATGCAGTGTGGTTGAGATCTCGAGTGATGACGAATGAGAAGCCATATCATGCGCTAATTTGTTGTCGCTTGCATAGAAAGTATCATAGAAAAAATGACAGCAGCACGTGCGACGAGTAAGAGCGTGATAGTGAACGAAAGCCACCCCCTTCAAAACAACAACAACAACAACAACAGAAGACGTATCTTGACGTCTCATTCCTTTCCCCCTTGTCGACTTGTGCATTCGTACGTAACACCGAAACAATAGTACACACCCGCATACCCACACACGTGCAGGCAACAGCTTGCATTTCCATTTGCTCAACCCACACCGTTCTTCCTTAACCTTCACGCTTCTCCTCGGAAACGCCGTTATCCACGCTGAAACAACAGTTTTCATTGTTTTGTTTTGTTTTGTTTGTTTACTTGCTGAATCTGTTGCTTGAAGTTTGTTCTTCGTATTGTTTTTTGACGCTCCCCACTTTTTTGTTGATTCTTCTTATCTTGTGTGAATACCGTACTCTCACACCACCACCACCACCACCACCACCACCACTCCAAAACAAAAAGAAGAGGTAGCTATCACGCCAACAACACTATGAATCTGGAGAACGCACGCGAGTACATCGCGTCGGCGGGGAGTGCGCTGTCGAAGGCGACGTCGTTTGTGTCCGGGGACGCGCAGTTTTTTGCGACGGCACCCAAGATGGACGACCTTCGAGTGGCACTCGCCTCCGCCACGGTGCACGAAAAGCGTGATGCGATGAAGCGAATCACGGCGCAGATGTGCCGCGGTGTGGACATGCGACACATGTTCCCTGATGTGGTCAAGAACATTCACGTGCCATCGATCGAGCTGCGCAAGCTCATCTATCTTTACGTCGTGAACTACGCGGAGGAGTGCCCAGACGAGGCGCTGCTGTCCATCTCTGCCTTCCAGAAGGACCTTGTAGACTCGAGTGTGCACGTGCGGTCGCTCGCCCTGCGCATGCTCTGCTCCATTCGTATTCCAGCGATTCATCCGGCCGTGATGGTGGCGGTTCGCAAATGCGCCGCCGACACGTCTGCGCTGGTCCGCAAGACCGCCGCCATTGGGCTTTACCAGATGTTCGTCGTGTGCCGCGCCGACGCGGATCGCGCGAGTATGCACACCTTGCTGGCAACGCTGATGGCGGACGACCACCCGGACGTCGTCGGTGCAGCCGCAATGTCGTTTTGCCACATCTGCCCCGACGCGCTGGAGCTGCTGCACCCGGTGTATCGTCATTGGTGCCGCGTGCTCTCGGCGTGCGAGGAGGCCGCGCAGGTGGTGATGCTGCGCGTTCTCCTTCGCTACGCGCGCACCCAGTTTTGCGATCCACGCGTTGCTCTCGCCGATAAGAGCGACGCGAAAACGAAGAAGAAGCGCGGTGACGACGACGATACCCACTCATCTTCAGCCACGTCGTCCTCATCTGCGACGAGCGGGTCCTTCTTCACCAACTCGAAGCGCGACGGGCGGAATGGAGGTGACGAACGGAATGCTGCCGCGGTTCTAGACCCCGACCACCTGCTCCTCCTCAACACCGTCAAGCCACTCCTTACAAGTCTGAACAAGGCGGTCGTCATTGCGGCGTGCGCGGTCATGCTGCACTGCGGCACCCCGGCCCACGTCGACCTGTGCGTGCGGCCGCTTTTGCGACTCCACGTCTGCGCCAAGGATGGACAGAACGTTATTCTTCACGTCATTTACTCCTTGCTGCTGAAGCGCCCACACGCATTTGTGCCGTTTGTGAAGGAGTTCTACGTGCTGCCGAACGACGGCCCTGAAGTGCGTCAGCTGAAGCTGCAGGTCCTGTCACACCTGGTCACGTCTGACAACATGCCTGAAGTCGCGCAAGAGTACCGCACCTACGTCCGCAGCTACGAGGTCGACGCGGTGGTGGAGGCGGTGCGTGGCATCAGCGTCACCGCCATCCGCAATCCCGCCTTTTACACGTACGCCATTCGACTACTGCCGCCGCTGTTTCAGCACGCCTCGTCGCAGGTCGTGTCGGAGTCCGTGAATGTGCTGCGTCTGCTCGTGATGCAAGGAAAGGACTCTTCGCAGACAACACGGCTCATTGTGCGGTTGATGCAGGATGCCATGCAGGACCGCATCACATCCTCGCACGCTCTTGCGACTGTGCTGTGGCTGGTGGGGCAAAAGATGGACACGCACACGGCCATGGCCACCGCAGCACCCGACCTCTTCCGCGTCTTTGCCAAGTCGTTCGTCACCGAGGAGCCCGAGGTGAAGCGGGAGGTGCTCTACCTTGGCTGCCGCATTTGGGTGCGTCTACAAGGCACCGGCGAACTCGTGGAGCGGTTCAAGAAGCTGTATCTGCACGTGCTCGAGTTGGCACGATTCGACGACGACTACGCGATTCGCGGTGAGTCCCGCATTCTCGAAAGCAGCCTGGACCGCCAAGGCGAGGCGTTTGCCGCACTCAAGGCAACGCTCCTCGGTGATATTCCGCTGCCTCACGCCACGGACCCGTTCGCTGAGCGCGATCAGTTCGAGCTCGGCACCCTGTCCTACTTGTGCGGCCGACCAGTGCTGGGCTACCGCCCACTGCCCGCGTGGGCCACAGTGGTGTCGGATCCGTCAACGCGTGCGGTGCGTGCCAAGGCTAGCGCGCGGACGGCACACGTCGACAGCGGCAGCAGCTACTACGACTCCGACAGTACCTCTACCGACGACGACGACGACGACGACGGAAGTGGACGCGACGACTTTTACGGCGGCCTCCACAACGACGACGACGACGACGTAGGCACCAGTGGCAGCGAAGAGCAGACAGACGCCACCGACGCGGACACCTCCACCGCCGCCAGCTCGACCGATGAGGAGGAGGTCTCTGACTCAGACGATGAGGCTGCTGCAGCTGCCCCGAAGCGCGCCGCCCCCGCTGGGACAGGCGGCGTGCCGCAAATCGTTGTCAAACGGGTTCAGGCCACTCCGTCGACTCAGGCTGAACCGCAAGGGGCAACGGAAGCCAACGAGACGCGTGCACCAGTGAACGTGGACGTGGAGCCGTCGGCAGGCCTCGCGACAGTAGAACCGGAAGAGTTGTAAAGAGAAACGTTCGTGGCAGTCCGGCTGAACCTCTGACATGTCGCGATGCTTTCTCTTTGCCTTTGTTTGTTTGTGCTCTGTTCTTCACTCTCTCTCTGTCTTGGTAACTAACGGAATTGAAAAACAAAATGCTCCCCCCAAAAAAAAACACAAAGAAAGACAATCCTTTTCTGTGGGGACCAGACACGCGTGCTCAAGGTGCCTGCGATTCTGTTGCAGATCGGAATAAAGAAATGTGTCATCGAAGCACTTCCTCAATGAGCTCACAGCGGCGCACTGTCCACAACAATTCACGTACCACTCTTGTCTGCTTGTGCGTGTGTGCATTCGCTTACTGTACTTGAAACGGCTGAATAGCAGCACCCCTATTCACCGGCGGACAACGTTGATGTTCGCTTCTCTCTCAAGTAAACTTTCTTCGAAGCACTCATCCCTACTGTACCTTTCTCCCTCTTTTCTCGCCTCTTGCTGGCCTAACTTCAGCTTCACGTATTTCGGATAAAGCCATCAAAGAACAAAGCAGATCACACACACACACACAAAAAAGACAATAACAAGATAGGAAACAGTGATTGACTATTTTCTTGCGGTGATC
Source organism: Wallacemonas sp. MBr04 (assembly GCA_030849635.1). Lineage (NCBI taxonomy): Eukaryota > Euglenozoa > Kinetoplastea > Trypanosomatida > Trypanosomatidae > Wallacemonas > Wallacemonas sp. MBr04. Next base: position 44,677 of record JASANR010001586.1, on the reverse strand, counting down.
TTCTTTGCCCTTGTACATATTCACGCGGCGCTGTTTGTTTGTTTTCTCTCCCCCTTCTTTCATACACATATTCACACGCACATTGCTCGCGTGTTCCTCTTTGTTTCCATCAATATAGAACTACTACCTACTAACACTGGCCTGACGCACGTGTTGCGCAAGCTCTTTACAACAACAACAAAAAAGATAATTTATACTGATCTGAGCTGCAAGACAGTTTCTGTTGTCCCTTTGGTCTGCTCTTTTTTTTTTTTCTGGGGTGTACGATTGACTGATCATGTCATTCTTTGAGGACGTTGCCGGCGATGAGCCAATGCGCATCAGCGGCGAGTTGTGGCTGTGCGCAGACAGCAAAAAGCCGGCCAAGGTGGGTGCTGGCAAGGGCTCTAAAAATTTCATTGTTGTTGAGAACGATCGCTTCTGCGTCTACTCGTCGCGTGGAACACAATCAAAACAGCTGCGCGAAATCGCCTTTCGCAGCATGAAGCGAATCGCGTACTTTACTCACTGCCCGAAGCCGCCCGTCGCGGCGGGAGCGACGACATCCGCCGCCAGTGCAGCCGCATCACGGCGACGTGGTCCCGTGAATCCGTTCGAGATTCCGTACTACTACCTCATTTTGGAGCTTCTACGCGACAACACCGTCCCCGGCACCATCTCACAGGTGAAACGCGAGAGGCTCGTCCTGTGCACGGACGATCAACAGGACTTTCAGATTTGGAAGCAGTTCGTCGACTTCTACCACAGCCCCGCGTTACACGAGGGGTTCATTGAGGGTCGCGACAAGAAGAGCAGCGGCACAGGGCGAGGCCGCGGCGGACGTGGTGTCGGTGCTGGGAGTGTCACGGCCGGCACGGACACGCTCTCGGCAGGCGGCGCACCCGACCACGATGACACGACCAGCGACGACGACGAGGGCATCCGTGCTGCTGGCGCTGGTCCGAGCCCCACGCGCGCTGCCAAGGTGGTCAATGCGTCAGCTGCCAGCACAAACAAGTGGCTCGAAATGTGGCGGGACCGTGCCGTCGCACTGTGCAACGACATCGCCTGTCTCGCTGACCCGTCTCTGCAAGTGACAGGACCCAGCGTCTTCGACACACAGATTGGCGACACGCAACTATCATGGGAAAGCCACGTTGACCGCCTGCTGCACGGGCTCGAAACCAGCTTAGAACCGGATCGTAAGCCGACCCTGTCACCACCAGCACCGAGTGAGGGAGCCGCCGCCGCTTCATCCTCTGAGACCGCGCGTCAGCTAGACGACTTGCGCAAAGAAGTGCAGCGATTCCGAACTGTCGGTTATGAGGCAGCCACAGCCCTCTCCGGCGGATGTAAACCACCGTGTGCAAGCGCCGATATGACCGTCGACGCATTAGAAAGCGCCGTGAGACTCGCCTCGGTCTCAGCGGCAGCGAAACAGCGTGACACCACCACCGTCACCGCCCCGAACGAGAGCACAAAACAGGCAGATCAGCAGCTTCCCGCGCTCCTCACCATGTGGAACGACCTCTACTTTGACGCGTTTCCCACTAGTGCGCAGTCGCTGTCCCCAGAGCGCGAATCGGCCGCCCGTGTAGACACTGCAACACAGCAAGCGCGGATCAGTCAACTAAGACCGTTGCTCACGAGCACCAAGGCAACCACCGCAACCGCTAGTGCGACGCCAGCGCCTGCGGCAGCCAGCTCCTCATCCACTGAAAAGTCGAACCAGGAGCTGCAGCGGGCACAGGAGTACGCGTTGCACACACTCAGGGAAGCTTCAGGCGAGAACGGTGTCTTGTCCTCGCGAACGCAAGGGCGCGATCTGACCAAGTCACTGGCCAAGCTCTCGCCGTCGGACCAAATTGCAAGTGTCATCAATGCCTTCCACAACGCCTGCGAGGACGCCATCCACGAAAGCCGCCAGACAACCGACTCCCAGACTGCACAGGCGGCAACCATTGCCGAGGCAACGAAGAAACTCAGCCGAGCGGAGCTTGAGAAAGACCAAGCTGAGCAGCAACTGTTCGAAATACAGCGACAGTACAGGACACTCAATCGCCGTCTTGAGGAAGCGGACCAAAGCTACTGCGAGGTTGTGCTCGAACTCACGCGCTCCGCCTACAGTGAGTACGGTGCCCTCCGTCACTTGTTTCTGTCCGTGCTTCGTGGTGAGGGCTCGGCCGGTGGCGAGGACAGTACCACCGTCTCTTCCGCCTCACCGTCACCGCGCGGACGTCCTGGGCAGCTGGTCGTGTCGGCGGCGCACTTGGAGGCGATCCAGGCACTCGAGAACGAACGCATGGCGGCACGAGACAAGCAGGCCGAGCTGGAGGCAGTCATGGGTGAGCTGGAGAGTCTGTGCCAGGAGCGCGACGCCGAGCTGGCCGAACTGCGAGACAACTTCACCGGCGCAAAGGAGGCGTGGCGGCACGATGTGGATGTGCTTGAGTCTCGCGTGCACGCACTTCAGGCGGCGATCCCGGAGTCGATGGTGTTGGTTTCACGAAGGGAAGGCTCGACAATGTACGAGAGCATTGTGAACGCGCTGCCTGTTGCGAGGTCTTCGATCGGTGAAGACGACGATACCAGCAACAGCGAGGGCGACGCCGTTCAGCGGTGGGCAATGCATCTGACAGCCGCGAGCGACGAAACCGATTTGCCAGGCGTAGAGATTGCCAGACGACTGGAGAACTTTTATCGTTGGACACTGGCGAACGTGGTGCCCCTACTGCCTGCGACGACGTCGTCCCGGCTCCTGGACGTTGTCATTGCAGCCGTAAACAGGTATTGTGGTCTCCTTGAAGACCTGCTCAATATCGTGCAAGACGAGCAGCCCAACATGGCCCGAGACGAACGTGGAGTCGGGGACATCTGTGCGAATATTCAGATGATGGCCGATGACAGGCGCCGTCTTCTGGCGAGCCAGATTGAATCAGAAGGACGTTTGAAGACCTTAGAGGACGAGCTGCAGCGGCTGCAAGAGATCACCACGGCGGCACAGAAAACACGCGAAACCACGGAGGCTCGTGTCGCTGAGCTGGAGCAGGCCCGCGCTGACGCGGCTGCGAAGGAGGCCGAGCTGGCGGACGAACTGGCTGCTGTGCGCGCGAGCGAGGCGCACTACCGCGCTCTTGTGGGCGATGACGACGCCGACGGCGCTGCTGCTGCTGCTGCTGCTGACGACGCGGACGGCGAGAGCGGCGCTGCTGCGCGTGCCGTGAAGAGCGACCCGTCGACTCGCGCGGACTGCCTGCGTGCGATTGACTCGGCGCTGGCGACGCTCGGTGTGGATGCTGACGCTGACGAGCCCGCGAGCGTCGCACTGTGCCGCGCTGCTGAGGCTGCTGCTGCCGCGCAACGCGACCTGGAGGCTGCGCTTGCGGCGAAGGGCGCCGAGCAGCGTGACACGCAGGGTGCGCTTGATGCGAGCGAGGCGCAGGCGCAGGAGCTCGGCGCTGAGCTGGAGCGCGCTGCCGAGGAGGCCGCCGAGGTGTCTGCTGCGCTGGACGCTGCCCGCGATGCCCTCAACGCCCAGGAGGCGGAGCTGGCTGATCTGCGTGCCCACGACGACCGCTGGGTACCGTGTGACGCTGGTGACTGTGAGACTGCGGTGACGTCACACACCAAGGTGTTCGCCGGCGACGAGTGGGGTGTTGTGCTGGACAAGAAGCCCGAGGAGTTGCGCGCTGCTTTCGCGAGTGATGCGTCGAGTGCATGCCACGTGGGGTTGGACGCCATCCAAGATGTTCGCTTCGCATTGGGGAGCCTTCACGTTGAGTTCGCTGTTGAGCACGACGCGTCTGTGACGGCTGATGAGCTTGACAAGCGCATTGCGGACCACCCATTCCGTGGTGTGACCGACGTGTATGCACGCCGTCACTCACTGGCGAGCGGATTGGATGCTGTGAAGGCTGAGCTGGAGCAGGCCCGCGCCGACGCGGCTGCGAAGGAGGCCGAGCTGGCCATTCAGTGGCTCGAATGTCGCGAGGCACTCGCACGCGGAGCTATTATGAGCGGCGCCTCTTCCCGGTTTGACCTCTCCGACGACGCCGTTCTTCATTGTGCAGGCTCTCTCGCCGAACTTGGTGCCTTGCTTTCGTGTGCACCTGCTTCCGTGGTATCTGTGACCAAGGAGCTCACCGAAGCTTTCCGAAACGCCGATGCCCTTCTTGGTGCCGCCACAGCTGGTGAAGATGACTCCCGTTCGAACCTTGTGCAATCGGCGCAACTGTGCCTCGACCTGCTTGATCCTCTGGTGACTGCCAAGGATAACCTCCCACTGTCTGGAAAGCTCGCAGATGCAGTGAACCAGATTGTCACTGCCGTTGAAAAGTTGATGCGGGCGCTCGGTTCGGCTCAGCAGGAGAAACTGCAAGAGCGTGACCGTGTCGAAACACTTTCTAACGCTGTGCAGGCCTCTCTCGAAAACCTTGGCCATTCAACGGTCCCTGTCGACACCACGTCGGTGTCAACGCTGGCGCGCACACTGCAGGGCACCGTGGCTGTCTTTGCAGAGGAGCACAAGGGGTTGCAGTCTCTCGTCAAAGACAGCGCGACGGCACTCATCTCAATCAAGTTGGTGCCGGACGACCACAGTGTCAGCGACGCATCACCTGCGCGAACGTTCCGTTATGCTGAGTACGTCTTGCCTGAACTGTGCCGCCAGGCTGCGCAGGAAGTGCTGACGCTTCGCGACGACCGGCTTGCTGCTCTTCGCCGCGAGGACGACTTGACGCAGCAAGTCGAACACACGGTTTCCGTCATGGAGCGCGCCACAGAGACCTTGTGTGCTGTCCTACCGGAGAAGGCGGCAGTGAACAACGCAGAGGCACCTTCTCCGGCCGCTGACGACAGTCTTCTCGACGCGCTGCCAAAGCCGAGTCGCCGCGCTGCTGCAGACATGTCAATGGCCACACGTGCCGTCGTCCACCACGCGTCCACGCTTGAAGACACGGTGACTGCTATCGCGCACGCGCTGCAAAGGTGCCTGACAGATGTGGACAGTGCACGCGCAGAACTGTCTGGTGATGAAGCCGTGACGCCTCACGCTGCCTTGGCGGTCACGCGAGACGCCTGTGATGAGATGGCTCGCCTCCGTCATGCTCTGACTGAGAGCGAGGCGGCACGCGCCACCCGCGACCGTGACTTGGCAGTATCGGCTGCAGCCGCTGCGGATACAGAGAAGACGTACAGCACGCGGATGGAGGAACACAAGAAGGCACTGGCAGACCTCAAGGTTTCACTCAAAGAAACACAGCACGAGGCAGGTAGACTTCGGGATGAGGCAGACACTGTGACACACCAACTGCAACTCTTCGCCTCACGCGTCGCGGACGCCACTCTGTACGATGCCGAGGCAGCGACACAACGGTTGTCCGCTCGCAACGATGTCACCGAGGATGTCGCTGCTGCTGTTGACGAACGTGAAGCTGGAAGCAACACGACGTCGTACACGTACCTCGACGACCTTGCGGCTCACTGCCGCCGTGTGGGTGCTGAGCTAGGTGACCTGCGAAAGCGCTTCTCCGAAGCGCAGAACGAACTCGCGCGCGTGAATCAGAAGCTTTCTGACATGGCGCAGTCCAAATCCGATGTGGTGGAAGAGATGAAGACAACTCAATTAGCCCTTGAAGCGACGATGGACGCAGAAAGACGTAGTGCTGAGGAGAAACGCCTGCAACTGATACTGGCGCACAAGGAAGTGGAGATGCAGTGCAAGGCAGCACGGGATGAAGCGGTGACTGCCGCGGACACTCTACGCACCACACTCGAACAGGATCAGGCTGCACACACCAAGGCACGTCTCGAAGCCGCGGCCGCACACGAGAAGCTGTCCCACCTCGTGGATGAGCAGCGGTCCCAGATCGACGAACTCCAACAGTCGCAGGAGCAGCTCACCGCCGCAGTTGCGCAACATGTGCGGGCGATTGGTGGAGGCGATCTGGAAGGCTGCGTCGCACTCGCCACGCACTGGCGCAGTGAACTCGCCCTTGCCCACCTTGGCGAGGAAGAGGCACGCCGGCGACACCTACTCTGTGATCAGCAAGAGCGAGACCACCCAGCTGCCGAGATGATGCGTATCGCCCACCGCTGTGTCGAGCAGGTTCTCACCACACTTCCTGGTGAGTCCGTCGACTCGGCCCCCGAGTGTGTGCGCCGACTCGTCCACTTCCAGGCGCGTGTGAGACCGCTACTGGGCGGCAACGCTGGCCACGCTCCCGGTCCATCGCGCGCTGACCTGCTGGACACATGCACCACACTTGCGATGCGGCTCGGCATGCCCACTGTTGACTTCGCCAACGCAGATGTCTGCCAAGCCTTGATTGAACGTGCCAGCGCGGTGAGCAAAGCTCTCAGTGACACAGAGTGTGAAGTGCGCCAACTGACGTCGGCCCTCGAAGGCCGCCGTCTCGAATGTGACAGTGCTGCTGACGTCATGAAGGTGTGCGTGATCGAACTGGTGGGGGACACGATAGACGCGGCTGCGCTCAGCGAGGAGCCACCTCAAGCGGCCACTCTTTCGATGCGTACGCGGGATTTGGAGGCTGCTGTGAAGACGTCGTGCAGCCAGCGAGTCGGCCTGCAAAAGCAGATCCAGAGTGCGAAGGACACGTTGCGTGCAACCCTGGAGCAGAGCGGCGTTGTGGACATGAGCGACGATCTTGCGGCAGTGGTAGAGACCACATTGCGGCGCCTGGAGAGCCTGCAGGAGGAGGCTAAGCGAACCTTCACGGATCGCGAAGCTCAGTCCCTGCAGCTTGACCGCCTCTTTGAATTGCTGCAGGAGATCAACACAACTCTCTGTGGCAGTGACCCGAACCTGCCAGCAGAATTCGATCCCGAACAGCTGCTCGCGCAGTGCCGTGAGGCGGCCACGCTGCGGTACGACGTTGGCGATGCGCTCACCACGTGCTCCACGCTCTTGGCCGGCGACGGTCAACTTATTGACACGCCACAGAAGTTGACGCGTGCCGTGCGGCGGGCGACTTCCACACAGGCGGAACTGGTGTCACAATTGCACCAGTGCCAAGTGCACCTGCAGTCAGAGGCCGAGTCGGCGACACGAGCAGCACTTGAATGTCGGGAGGCCGTCGCAGTTCAGGCCCTCGCACGCCATGCTGCGAACCTCACCGGCGATGATCGGACCGAGCAGCTCACGTTGACTCTCAACGAAGCTAAACAAGCGTTGCAAGCTGTGGCACAACAAAAGGCATCCCTGGAGCACAACGCAGCGGAGTCCGATGATGCTGTTCGGACGTCACTGCTCGCAATGCAACGCTTAGTGGGTGGAACCGACGACACTCACCAGCAAACGGCTGACAACATCTCAGGTGTGGCTGCTGCTGCTACTGGTAGTACCGTGCCTCTCGCGGATGCTGCGGCCTCGACCGAGCAGTTGCTGCGCGCCTACGTGAGCGACGCCACGACTGCGCGCTCGGAATGGGAGCGTGCCGTTGCGCAGCTGGCACGCGCCTTGACGATCACACCGGGGGAGGTTGCCGACGCCGTCGTTGTGCAGCGGGCAGTGAGCACGCTCATGGAATCGCAGGCGCTACGCAGCGAGCTGGCGGGATCCGCACGTGCCAATGAGGAGACGGGACGCAGGCTGGACGCCGCGATGGCCGAGCGGTCACATCTCGCTGCGGCACTGCGGCAGATGGATGAACGTGCACAGAGGCAAGACCACATCGTGGCCACATTGCGCGATCAGCTGGACGAGGTGCAGGAGTCTGTTCGCGCTCTCGCGACTCCACTTGGTGTGGCCCTCGAGACATCCGCAGAGATGCCCTTCGCCCCATCGGCAACGGCAACGACAATGGCGCCGACGTCATCATCTGTTGATGGCCTGTCCGCCCCGACGTGGCTGTCCACCCTTCCACGACTCGTCGGCGCCGCCAACACGCTGCGCCGGCGCTGCGACGACATGCAGAAGCGCACGACCCACGCCGAGGATCAGAGCGCGACGCTGGAGGCGATGCTGGCGCAGGCGCAGGACGGCGCGCGCGAGTCGGCGAGTCGCCTCCAGGACGTGTCCCAGTCCCTCAAGGTGGCGCAGCGGCAGCACGACGACTACGTGCAGCAGCATCAGCAGGAGGTCGCCGCCTGGGAAAGTTACGCGAGCCAACAAAAGACCGCTCTTCGCCCATTGCAGCGGGTCGTCCAGTATGCGAGCCGCCTTCTTGGCGCACCCGACTACTCGGCGACCTTCTCTGACGCGCACGCGGAGGAGCTGATGGAGGCCATCAAGGAGGTTGTCGAGACGCGTGAAGCGGCTGAGGCCGAAGCCCATCAACTGCACCGGCAGCTGACTGAGCGCGACGCCGCCGCGTCAGGATACGCCGCCGTGGAGGCCGAACGCGATCGCCTCAAGCAGGCCGCGGACGCACTCGTGGCGCGTGTGCAAGGACTTCTAGAGTCCTACCCAGGCGTGCGCAGAAGCGTCATCCCGGACGTCGACGACAAGACGAGCATTGGCATCGCTGGCATTGTCGAGTGCTGCCTCGAAGAGCTCGCCTCGCGCGAAGGCACCATCGCGTCACTGGAACGCACGGCCGCCACGCTTGCCGAGGAGCACACGAATCTGCGTGGGAAGGCAGACCTGTTCGGCACCACCGCGCGTGACGCGGAGGCGCAGTGCGAACGCGTCAAGGACGAGCTCAGTGCGGCGAAAAAGCAGCTCCGCGAGGCCGCCGAGGCGCGCACGCAGTGCCAGACCGAACTGACGCAGCTCAAGCAGCACGTCCAGCGCCTGTTCCAGAGCGCCTGCACCACGCTGCAGGATGAGCTGGCGATGCCGCTGCCTGCCTTCCACGACGCGTCCACTGCGGGCTGCCTCGAAGGGACGCAGCAGCTGATCGAACTACTCGTGAAGCGCTTTTCCAGCAAGGGTGCGGCAACGGAGCGCAGCGCGCAGGAGACGGAGCGCGCGCGTGAGGCCGCTGCACGCATGGCTGCCGAGAGCGAAACGCTGTACCAGATGTACCACGATGTCATCATGCGTCAAACAGGTGAGGCGCGTGACTCGCCCGCCGCTGGCAGCGCGCCGCCGCACCCTGGTGCGGTGCTCACCAAGGGCCAGCTGTCTGCTTCTGGCGAGTGCCTCGCGCAAAGTGTGCGACAGCTGCGCCAGTACACGGCCGTCTTGAGCGGTGCACTCGCGGCGACGGCCACCGGTGCCACCGACGGCACGGCCACGCTGAATCTGCCCACTGCGATCGAGGAGCTGCGGGCGCTGGCGTACGTCAGCGCGGATAAACTGCGTGCGGTGCAAATGGCCATGACGACGCTCTCGCAGGCGGTGGGCGTGACCGCGCCAAACGTGAGCGCGTGCCCAGCTGAAGCGCTGCTGCAGTGGGCCGACGACGTCACGCGGGCGCAGCAAGTGCAGCGCCTCGCCTCACCAACCCCAAGCAAGCAGGCCGCCCTGCTGGAGGCGGTGGCAGATGTGGTGGTGCACTACGGCGGGCGCGTTGACCGTGCGATGGCGTCCGCACTGCCTGGGATGCCGATCGACTCTCAGCGCTGCGTTGTCGATGGGCTGCGTAGTTTGCTGGACCAGTTGACGAAGCAAGCGTCATCCATGACGCGCGAGTGGCAGTCCGCCAACGATCGCTACCAGCGTCTCGCGCAGGAGCAAGCACAGGCGGAAGAAACTGTCCTGGAACTGCGTCGCCGCGTGAAGCACAAACTCGAAGAAGACCAGAAACTTGAGGAGAGCCTGCAGCGACTGGACAGTCACCTCGACCTGCAAGCACGTGAGCTAGCCATGAAGTACAGATCCGATCAAGATGCGATTGTGCGTCAGTTTTCCGATCTGCGACACGCCATTCACCGTGCGGTGAAGCCTGGCCAAGGTCGCTCACAGTCTCGCGCTGTGCCCCTGCAGACCACACAGGACATGCTTCAAACACCCCCACGCCGTAGTTGGCAGTGAAGTTAATTTACGTTTTCACGTGTTTATTTGTTTTCATCTGTTCTTTTTTTTTTTTGTGTGTGTGTGTGCGTGTGTGTGTGGCGGACGTGCACAAAAGCAACCCCAACAACTCAGAAAACAACGAAACGGATAAAACGCCCCCCCCCCCTCCACCTGTGGTGGCAACCAGAAGAGCGGGCTCCTCTTCTTCGTCTCGCGGCTTGTCCAATGAATCGTGTCACTGACAAGGACGACGTTGAGTCGCGAACCACAGATTGCACCCCAAGGCACGCCGGGTTTAATCTTGGTGTCACTTTGAGGTTCCACGTTTCTCCGCTTCTTCGACGCACACTCTGTCCCCCCTGTATGCGTTGTGTTCTCACCCGCATTTCTCACCGTTCTCACTGCTTCTCTCTCCCCTTCCCTTCTGTGATGTCGCCTCGCCCTTTCTTCACGTACTCTTGCAGCGAATCGAAACAGAAACATAGCCCAGCTTCACTCAGGAGCACATCATTCGCACACGACAAACTGACAACAACTACAACAACCCCAACAACTACAAAACACAAAAACGCTTCTTTACTTTTTTTTTTAGCTTGTTAGTTTATAGCAACACTCAAAAGACACATTATTCAAAAGAATTTATTGTTCTTTTCCCCTCTTCGTTCTCCTTCAACTCACGTTGAGAGCGTCACGGTGACCAAGGAAAAACGAAGTATTACGAACCTGATCTCGACAACACGTTGAGAGAGAGAGCGAGAGATTATATTCCCTGTTGCACGTCTCACCCCACGACCGCGTGGAAATGGACATGGATAGCCTTGCAGGCATGCACCGTATGCGCGTGCAATGTGACAGCTGGGAGCTGCGCCAACTAGGCGTGCCAAACACACCATGGGTGGCTGCGAGCGAGATGCTCTTTTCCGTCGGTAATGGCTGCATCGGCATTCCTGGTCATGGCGAGGAGACCAACGTAGAACTTTTACCCGCCGATGCGCGTGGCAACGGACGGCGCACCACAACCACTGGTGGTGGCAGCAGCGGCAGCAGCGCTGGCCCGAAGCTGGCGTCTGGCGCAGACAATACTGGCATCGTGCCGGAGCTGAGCTTGTACCACTGTCCTCACGTGCTGCCGTCGCGCGACCACCTCATGTCGACACAAGTCTCTGGGACACCCTTGACCGCCTACCGCCCGCTCGGTGGCCCGTGCTTCTCTGGCTTCTACGAGCAGGAGGTGCCGATACGTGGCAAGCAGGTCGCCAGTGGCGTTTACGCACGCGAGAATGTGCTGGCTCGCTGCCCCGACCCATTCTGCGTGGATGTCTACATTGGCGGCCAGCAGGTGTGCGCCACGACGGGCCGCATCACGACTTCGACACGCAACCTCGATATCCGCTCTGGCATTTTGCACCGCCGCGTTGTCTGGGAGGCCGACCACCGTGAGGTCACCATTGAGAGCTCTCGGTTTGCCTCCAATGTGAACAAGAACCTAGCCTATCTCTGCCTCTCCGTCACGGCCAAGAACGTCGAGTCGACCGACATCCGCATCGTCTCGCGCACCTTGGTGCCACACACGGTCGACTTTAGCGTGGAGAACACCGTCTCCCGCTACACCATCCAGGACGCGACGAACGTGGTCGCCGTTCGCACCATCAACAGTTGCCGCCACCTCGCCGTTGCGACCGTCGACTCCTGCTCCTCCATCTCGCTTGACCAGAAACAAGACATCGAGGATTTCGACGGCGCCAGCGTCGCCAGCCACGGCCGCAGCAGCGCGCACTCCCTCGCCGACGACTCCTACGCCGTCCCCATGTCGACCGCCCACACGCCCTACCCCCTTAGCAGCCCCACGCACCCCAAGAACCCCAACGCGGCCACGGTGCTCGCGCCAAAGGCATTCGAAACCGACCTCGGCACCGACACCGTCTTTGTCAGCGGCATCTCCGAGAACACGCGCATCGACCTCGTCAAGTGCATCGGCTTCTACGGCGACGAAGACGCCCAGCAGGACGACCTTTGCGAGATGGCCGCGCAGAGGGTGGCGGCGGCCGCGGCGATGGGCGTCGAGGTTGCCCTCCACGAGCACCGCATGTCCATGCTGCGCTTCTGGGAGGTCGCCGACGTGCACGTCAACGTGGCAGACAACAACCTCATTCAGGGTGCTTTTCGCTACAACACGCTGCAGCTGTACATGTCGGCGCCGCGGTCGTGCTGGTACGGCTATCCGACGCGCGGCCTGACGGGCCAGATGGGCGGCCAGCATCAGTGGGATGTGGACGCGCTCGTGGTGCCGGTGTTCTGTCACATTGCGCCTGAGATTGCGCGTAATCTGATCGAGTTCCGCATCCATCACCTTGAGGAGGCGCGCCAGATCGCGAACGACCTCCAGCTGACGCGTGGTGCGGTCTACCCGCTTCGCACCGTCAACGGCACCGAGTGTCCGCCGCACTTCACCTCCGCATTCCTCTTCGTGAACGCCGTGACCGCCTTGGGTCTCCGCACGTATGTTGAGACGACGAACGACTGGAGCATCCTCGACGCCGGTGGCGCAGAAATGCTGCTCTCGACGGCGCTGGCCTTCCTTGACTGGGGCAGCTGGGAGAAGGGCGAGTTTTGCATCCGTTGTGTGACCGGGCCCGACATGTACACGGGCATCGGGGACAACAACTTCTTCACCAACCTCATGGCGAAGCAGCATCTTCTGTGGACCTACGAGATCGCCATGAGCGCGCGCGAGCACAACCCAGAACGCTGGCGAGACATCGCCGAGCGCTGCGGCGTTACCGACCTCGACGTCGCCAACATGCGCGCCGCTGCCGACAACATGAAGATTCTCTTCGACCCCAAGCTCCGCATCCACGTCGTGGACGAGTCCTTCCTGCGCAAGAAGACGTGGAGCTTCTCGAATCTGCACCAGGATCTGCCACAAGCCAAGCACATTCAAAATCTGTTTCACCCGTTCGTGACGTTCCGGCACCAGGTGTGCCGTATCCCAGATGTGCTGCTCGCCATGTTGCTGTGCCCAAGCGCGTTCACGACCGATGAGCTGCGCGCCAACTTTGCCTTCTACGACCCCATCACGTCGCGCGACTCAGCGATTCGTCTTACCCTGCTGAGCACCATGTCCTCCTTGACTGGCCAGCACGACCGCGCCGAGGAGTTCATGAAGCGGGCCGTGCTCATCGATGTGGATGACGCCGTCATGGACACAGCGAATGGCAGTCACCCGACGACTGTGGCGGGCTCGTGGTGGGCGCTGGCGGTGGGCTTCGGCGGCATGCGCGTGCGTGACGGCATCTTGTGCTTCTCGCCGGTGCTGCCCGCTGGCGTCGACGAGCTGCAGTTCCACGCACGCCATCGCGGCTGCCTTGTCCGCGTGCACGCGCTGCGGCGCCTCGTCACGTACCAACTCGTCGCCGTCCCTCCAGGCGTGGAGGAGATGGGGATCGTACACAACAGCAACTGGATCCGGCTGCGTCGCAACGTGCCCGAGGTCATTCGCGTCACCCGCGAGGTCAAGGCCTTCGATTTTGACTGCGTCATCTTCGACCTCGACAGCGTCATCGATGACGTGGAGCAGTACCACTTCCGCGCGTGGTCGGCCACGCTCGACGAGTACCTGCACAAGGCGGGCCTCAAGGATTTTGTCATGACACGCGAGCTCTACCTGGCCTACCTGCGCCACTCGCAGCCGTTCGCCGGGTTGAATGAGATTATGAAGAAGTACCACCTTCCATCCGTCTCCGTCGGTGACGTCGAGGACACCGAGGAGGCCAACACGCTGCACGCACTCTGCAAGCGCAAGCTTAGCTGCTTCCGCACAGCGGTGACCGAGAGCGGGCTCTCCATTCGCTCGGGTGTTCTCGATCTCATGGCGCAGCTGCGGCGCTGCGAGATCGCCATTGGCTGTGTGTCAGGCAGCAAAAACGGTCGGTGGGTTCTCGAGGAAACACCCAAGCTCCAGGCCATGGTAGACACCTTTCTGGATGCCAACGACGGCGAGGAGCTCGGACTGCGGTACCGCCCCGAAACAGAGTACTTTGAGACGTGCGCCAAGGAGCTCGACGTCCTGCCAGCCCGCACAATCATTGTTCTCGATGGCACGGACGGCTTCTCCCGGGCGAATCTGGAGAAGTTCTGCCTCATTGTGGACGTCAGCACACAGCCAGAGACGATCTCCCTCACAGTGCCCAAGTGCAACGTCACCAGCTTCGCCGAGGTCACACTGGAGCTGCTCGATCAGTACACCGCGACGGACTCCACCGCCGATGACTCCCCCCCAGGCCGTGCAAGAGTCGAGAGCCCGACCTTTCCTAGCTCCTTCGGTCATAATGTCGACCAACTGACCAGCACACTCGGGACGCCAACGAGTTGATCTAATCCGAGTGAACACGCAGTTGCCGCGTGCTCTCTCTTTGTTACTCATCTGAGTTATATATATATATATATATATATATATATATATATATGTACTTTTCGTTTTTGTTTTCAATCGGACGTTTTGTTGTCGTGGGATGTGTCCACGTTGAATTTGTGTGGATCTCTCCTCAACCGCATGGTGTTCATTTTCTCTTTTCACGAGGTGCGTGCCCTCATGCAATGTGTTGATGTTGTTGACACTTACGTTCTTCTTCTGTTTTGTGCTGTTGCGCTCCCTGTTTGTCCTTTTTTTTGCGGAGTTGGCGACGCGATGGGATTTTGGGCATGCATGCATACAATTTTCTTCCCATTTACGCCGTTGTTTTTCGTCTCGCAATGCTGCGTCCCATAAGCCGTTTTCTCTCCGTACTTGTGGCTTTTGTTTTACCCCCGCTGCATTTTTTCTTTCAACTGTGCGACTTTCACTTCGGTTCTTCCCCCTTGATTGTCAGTTTGTCTGTTTGTCAACCTCAGCCTCATTTTCATTGAGTAACGCAGCTCTTCTTGTCCTAACCGTTTTTGACCTAAACACGTTTTTTTATGTTTGTTTGCAACATTCCGTTTTGCCTTGCCTATCTTATTGTCTGTTTGTCATGATGTCGCTGTTTCTTTCCCCTGAGTTGATTCACTGTTCCCCCTTTCCCTGTTTTCTTGTTCTTCGTGACACTCTTTGCTCACTGACGCGATTGCCCAAGGTCTTTCCGCGACTACAACTACCACCACCAATTGAACTGAAAGGCGAGAGTCGCCTGTCTTCCTTGTTCGCCTTTCGCTGCACTTTTCTCACTTCCGTGTGAGGTACAGTGGCACGTAAGTGTCTGCTACCGTTACCTTTTCTTCCACGTGGCGAGGCCAAAGCAGATTCACTGTTGGTTCTCTGTCAGTCTCGCGTGCGGCACACATACGAACACGATTGCACGCTTCTCTCTCTTCTCAGTGATATGGCTATAGAACACTTCCTCCGGCACACTGAGTATTCCACAACCCCCCCTCTGCCTCAATCTTTGTTCCTATTCCAACCAATCGTCAACTCCCACTTCTCTTGCTCTCTCATCCTATTTAAATTGGTTTCTCTTACTAGTTTTTTGTTGTTTGGCTGTGAGCAATGCGCCAGCGAAATACACATACCACCCGACCGTCTGCCGATCCCGCGCCGCGACAGAGGAAGGGAAAAGGCCACCGTCAATGGAGTAGCCGCTTCCGCGCTTACGTCATCGCCACTGCTTTGTTCGTTCTCGTCTTGTTCGGTTACTACTCAGTCACAGGGAAGCACGTGCCGACTGGCCACCAGCAGTGGGAACACCGACTCGCCCGGGTGGACACGGGTATCGTGAAGGAGGTGACGCGTCAATTTGAGGCAAGCCCCACGCTGCCGTTCATGGAGAGCCTTGTGAGCGTGTGCGCCAACACGTCGTGCATTTTCGAGACGCGCCTGGACGACCTGACAGAAGCCGAGGAGGCGCGCGAGCGTGGCGACGGTAGGGGTCGTGACGACGCACCCACGGCGACCTCCTCCGCGAAAAGGGAGATGGCACGTATCGCCAACGCGCTACAGCGCGCTGGTGATGATCTGTATGACTTGCTCGAGGGGATGTTTCTCGGGCCAAGTGATGCGCCACTGCATGAGCTGCCGGTGGGGTTGCCGCGCAGCACGTTTACCCTCTTCGCCACCACGCTCCATCTTCACGCCATTGTCTTCCCTGAGTACTACCTCGTTGCCGACCAGGAGCTCGCCCACGCCCGCTCGTTGGTGCGTTCACTGAACCTGCTTGACTGGGCGGCCACCGCACCGACGCCGTTCTTCTTCAACTGGACGTCGAACCCGTGCCGAAAGGTGGTCGTCACCACGACCAAAAAGTGGGTGACCTTCTGCCAGACCTCGCTTTCGTCCCCTGCCTCGATTCAGTCGCGGAGCGCGGTCGTGCTTGAAGAACTCATCGCGCTCTATCCCGACTACGCCCCCTTCCGCCTTCACTACGCTGCGACGCTGGCGCTGCTCCCCTCATCGGATGTCAAGGCCTCCACGCAGCCGTCCATTCATCCCGCGAGTCTCCAAGCCGTGCGCACCGCAAGACGATACTGGGATACTTACGAGCGTGACCTCGCGGGTTCGGCGCCGCTCTCAGCCGAAGCGGCGTTTCTCTCCGTGTTGGAAGCCTACGCCACGCCGCTTGAAAACGCGGACGAGACCGTCATTGCCAGGACCGTCGCGGCCCTGTCCACCTTAGACTCCTGTGAGGCCTTTGCGGCTCTCGTCCCTCGCGGTGCCGTGTGGCCCGTTGCGCCCTTCACGGGTGAGCGCCGGCCAGCGCTGATGCACCTGCCTGAGACTCGGCGCCTTCTGATGAAAATCGCACTCGTTGTCGGTGACAAATTCCCTGGCGCATTTCGCGAGACGTATGCCTCGTGCATCTGAGGCCACACCGTCTCTTCTCTTCATCGTGTGTCCGTCTGTGTGCGTGTGTGTGTTGTGCGCAAAATCAATTACATGTTTCTTAACGATCCCCTGTAATTTTTTCTTGTTGGGCACCCGCATCGTATAGTTAAGATCTTTATGGCTCTCTCGTCTACTTATGCACAGAGGAAAAAAGGAAGAAAAAAAGATAACCGACATACCCACAAACACACACAAGGAAAGGTGTCACTGACTGGACTCTCGTTAGCTCGTTGCACGCTTTCGGTCACGGTAGCCATCACCATGTGTTCATTTTTGGACTTGTTACCCCGCCAATCTGCGTGCACTGGGGAGGGCCAGTGTTGACCACATCCGTACTTGACAGCTCCCTCTGTCACAGTGTTGTCTTCGTGCAGGCCACAGCCTCTCTCCTCCCTCTCCGTCTCTCCTCTCTTGTGCAATCCCCCTCCCCTGACAACCGTTGTCACGTCAGAGAAAGGTACTTTCATGATCGGGTGAATGACCCGCTTACAGCTGGGAGCCTTCCGGCGCTCTGTGGGCACGGCGCTTGTGCTGTTGCTTCTATGGATGATGGCGATCGTTTCTCCTGTCAGCGCAGTCAGTCCGAAGCAATGGTCCATACCGCAGTCGTTCAACGTGGTTTACGAACAGACACCGTTGCGCAACAAAACACTGCAGGCCCTGCTGCCTGAGCAAGTCTACCCCATGAGACACGCGAATGGCTCGTTCTACGTGTGCATTTTGCCAACACAGAGAGAGATGGACCAACTCGTGGTTCAAGCGACGGTGCTGAGCGAGCGCTACGGGGATGGTAAGCCTGTCCCTCACAGCATCAGCGACCGCATCGACAAGGAACTCATCGGGACACCCTGCGTGACAGCCATCTCGAACGGCTGGTGGTCGTACAACTTTTGCTGGAGGCGACACGTCATCCAGTTTCACCGCGACGCCAAATCGGCGGTTCTGCTCGACGACGGCTCGGTTAATCTCGCTGTTTTCGAGGCGCACGACATGCGCCACCACGTGCACGTACTGGGCAACAATACGGCGCATGCACGCAGCCAGGCCCAGGCGTCGTTTCCACCGGCCCTCGTGTTTGGTACAGACGCCGAGGGCCGCTTCGTCGGGACCACGTATGGCGATGGCGCCTGGTGTGACCTGCGTCGTGCGCCACGCAAGGTCCACATTCACCTGTACTGTGACAGTGAAAGCCGCACGTCCACTGATGGAGTGCGGTTTGATCTGACAGAAAGCGACACGTGTGAGTATGTCTTGCGCTACTTCACCAAGGCGGCCTGCTTCTCTGAGTTGCGCCACTCTCGCATCCACCAGACCCTCCCGTGCTACACTGTGGCGCAGTGAGGAACACTCTTGCTCAAAAGAGAGAGAAAAAAACCGTCATCGTTACGATTGTCTTGTGCACTTTCTGATACCTCCTCAAGGAGGGAAACAAAAAGTGAAATCATGCAACTATTGATCGAAACGTCTAGCGAACACACGATCCTGCAAACGAGGATGGCATTCGCGGACTTACTGCCATGGGGAGAGAGTATACATGCTTCACACCAGCTGCAAAGTTTCGCCACCATCCGTTCGTCTATTGCTGCGGTTCTTTCCATGCGGCTTTTCCCACTGGGCTTCTCTCGTCCACTCTCCCTTCTCTATCGTCCCGCTCTTTCTACTATGCTCTCACAACGTTTGTCTTTCCGTATTGTCTCTTCAAAAAAAAAATCCCACGGCAGACAGATAGGTACTGAACATGTCACACACAAAACATGAACTCTTCGGCCCCGTCACGGCGCTGCACTGTGGGAAAACGGTCGTTCTATTCGCTGTTGCGAACCGTGTGTACGCGACTCGCTCTGGCATCATTGCGGCGGACTCACACCACACATCATCATCATCATCGTTGTTGTTGGGCCAAATTCCTGATGGATGTGTCGTCACCACCTTGGAGGACTGTGGCCCAGAGGTCGCCGTGGCTGGCAGCGCAGACACGCTCTTTCTACTGAGTCACTCTCAGTGCCGACGACTTGGCTGCGCACGCGGCGCCCGTTTTGTCGCTGTCGCATTTGACGACCAGCGGCAAAGTGTTCTGGCCATCGCCGCGAACGGGGCAATTTTCGTCGTTCCAATCGATCAAACCGCCGTTGCCAATGAATCGTGTGTCCACGCGTTTGATGCCGGTGTTCTCCTCGCGGGAAATGTGCTTCGCCTCAACGCATCGTGCTCCGACTCCGGGAATGCCAGCAATGTCATCACCTTTTTCGGTGCCACGTACGCCGGCACGGTGCTCGAATACAGTGTCGACGTGCCACGACTTGCAGAGACGGGCCACTTGAACCAAGATGCGCTCCAGATGCTCTCAGATTGCATGCGCCATCCCGTCAGACGGCACAGCATCGTCGCGCACCATGCCGGCTGCGCCATCTTCGCCGTGTCTTCCGTCGCTCTCCGTGCACCCGACAGCAGTGACGCGCTCTTCATGGCGACATGCAGTGACGACCGCTCCGTCGCGCTTTTCAGACGCGTTCAGCACAACGACAGTACGCGCTCCTCTGAGTGGACGCTCTTTCACCGCCTGCAAGGGACCACCTTTGCACGATGCCGTGTCTTTGATGTGTGCCTCCTGACCACGCTGTGCACCCAGCAGAATGGGGTGATGCAGGTCTTGTGCGGTGCTGCCGGTGAGGATGGCACTGTGCAGGCTTTCCGAGTTGCAGAGGCCGCGTCTGATGCGAGTCCTCTGGACGGCGTCCGCGCAAACGTGAAGCAAGTGCTCTACCGCCCCTCGCAGCACGATGGCCACGGCGCATGGAAGGTTGGCTTCACGCTCAGCGAAGGGCTGCCTGCGTTGGTGTCAGCAGGCTTCGACGGGGCGGTTGTGTCGCATCCTGTTGGTGCTGCTGCTGCTGCTGAGCGGATGCGGACGGATCTGTCCGTGCTCTTGGCGCACCCTTCAGCTGGTGGGGGCCGCAGATCCGCGTGTCAAGTTCGCTGTGTATGTGCCACACCGAACGGTCTCATCGCGTGCTGCACGCAGCAGGAGCTCATTCTCTGTCAGCACCACGGCGACGACACCCAGCTCGAAAAGGCTCTGCCACGTCAGTCACCCGTGCGAGTCGCTCTACACACTGGCGCCGACAACGCAAGTCGGTATCTGCCGTCGACCATCACAAGTGTGCTAGTCACGGATGCCAGCGCCGTGCTCGTCATTGGCACCGATCGTGGTGCCTGTGTACTGGTGCATGCCTGGACCACCGGTTCCCAACTCCACACCAGCACGCACGTGTGCACGACGCTCTCTGCGCATCAGAAATGGCTTGCGGCGGCGGCGTCTTCGGCGTCAGCTCGTGTCGCCTCCGCGCACCTGGACGGAGCCATTGTGGTGAGCGCAGTTGAGCTTCACGGTGACCAGACGGTGATGGCGTACACGTTGCGTCCCCTCTTCCAGTGTCTCAATGGGCCTGGGCGTATGCTGACCGCGCTGTCTCTCGTTGAGAGCGCCGCTGGCAACAGCACCAACAACAACGACGACATCAGCGGATTCGTGGTGTGCGGTGACAAGAGAGGAAGTGTCTATGGCTATGCACTCAGTGCGTGCAGTCCAGGCGGTTCTGCCGATTCAGTCAAGTCGCTTGCGAACCCGTCGTTTTCCGAGCACTGCTTCGCCGGGGGTCAGTCGGTGTGCACGTTCAGCACAGCATCCGGCACGAGTCGTGACACGGTGGTCTGCGTTCTCGCCACAGATGGCCTTTACGTGAGTCTGAACGTGTCAAGGTTGTGCCGTCGCTCTGTCGCGGCCACCCCGAATCTTGAAAAGAGTCAGAACTGCCCACTGCGCCTGCCCATGAAGGTGAACAGTGTGCTTGCCGCCAGTGCCGACGTGATCGTGACGCAGCACGCCACGACGGTGTCAGTTCATCGTCGTGCGTGTGATGGCTGTTGGGCTGGGGATTGGGTGCAGGTGGCGGTGTACGAGGACGTGCGTGCGCCTCGTCTTTTGAGCGCCACCATTTCACTCGATCAAAATGATGCGTTTACTGTGCACTGCTCGGACGGCGTGACAGTGGAGAGCTATGCGTCTGGCAAGAGCGTGCACGGAGATGCTCCAGCCACCACGCTAGGTAGCCGCGTTCTTCGCTGTCGTGTCATCGCCGGCAAAGACTACAACGCGTGTCTTTTCCTTGGTGCACCGCTGAACGCACTCGCCTGCGCAGGTGAAGACACAGGATTGCTTATTGCCAATGTGGGCGACGCCTCGCCATCGTCGTCGTCGTTGAAGCTCCTCGGTGCCACGACCTTGTACGGGCCACACCATTCCAACATCCTCGCACTCTGCGAGCTGCCCAATGGGTCTTCTGGAGCGGGACACCGCCTGGTTACTGTGGGCGGACTCGCGACCGTCGTAGTCTGGGAGTGGACGCCCGCTGGACTCTGGCGCGCTGCAGCGGTACTCAGTGAGGAAGACGCACAAGACCCTAGCAACGACGATCGCATTCCCCGCTTTCTCTCCGTCCGCGCACTGGGTCGCGATCGCGTGGTGGTCGGCAGCAGCGATGGCACAGTGCGCCTCTACACTGTCGCACCAGAGACGCCAGCACAAGTACAACTTGTGCACATGCGCACACTAAACGTGGCGACTCCGAAGCCCGTGCTCGCGCTTGGTGCGGCGGCCAATCCCGCCAATCAGCATTGCTCGCAGCCGACGGCCTTCGCCGCGGGAGATACGAACGGTAACGTGTACCTTGTTGTCTCACCGACCAACGCTGGTGATAGTGGCGGCCCCACTCCCGGAGAGTCGTTCTCCGTGAACGTTTTGCACGTGGAGCGATCCGCCGTGAACGCCGTCAGTGACATCCACATGATTCCCGCTGATCACGCGAAGCATACCATTCGCTTTGCCTGCGTGCATGACTCGGGCACGGCGTACGTGATCGGCAGTATCGCGAACCCGAATGGCGTTGCTCAGCTGCACGTCTTGTCCTCTCTTTGCGCGGCTATTACCCCAGGTCGCGGTGTGTCGTGGCCGCGGTTCACCGCACCGATCACCGTCGCGACGGAAGAGATGGTTGTGCGCGTGCGATGGGATGCTGATGACGGTCACAATAGCGGCATCCTGACTGTGCTCACACGCCAACGCCCGAACGTCCGGTGCGTCAGTGGTCTTGCTGAGCGCGTGGCTACTGACGGCCAGCCTGAAGCGCTTGTGGCCGTCGTGGGCCAGGGCCTGGAAGTGGTGCCCCACAGTCAATGTGGTGCAGGTGAGCACTAATCACACGATTAAACAAAAACAAACAACCACCACCACAGCAAAAAACATGAAACTGTGGAGAGAATGCATGACGAGAAGACAATGGCACGTTCTGCGTCGACGCACTGAACACAAGTTCGCGCGGTCGTACTTCTGCATCCCTGAAACAGTCAAGGTACGACTGCGCCATAGTGCATGTGTCCTGTGGCCGCCTTCTTTTGCACATGGTAGTGATCATGAGTGAACCACGCGCAATCAGCTTTGCTCTGTCCCCCTCCCTCGCTCACATACACACAGACAGAGCCAAAAACCACCGACGTCAAAGCCTACATCACGTGCCTCTCCCGCCTGCAATCTTCTTTTTCCTTATCCGCATACCCTTTGCGCTCTCTGACGAGCTTAGCACAAGCAACAACAAAAAAACAATGTCGACTGCACGGGCACCGCCACCACAATGTCTGCAGGCGCTCGTGCATCGACTGGCGGCAATGCGGACGCCACTAAATGTTCAAGATGCCGTGCTTTCTGTCCGTGCCTTGCACACACTGCGCGTCTACGCCCCGAAAGACATCCAGACGGTGTGTGAGAAGGCTGCGTTCTCTCTCGCCGCCGCCTCGGCGTCATCGGAGCGTGTCGAGCCCGCTGTTCTCGTCGACACAATCAATTCCATGACGGCACTGCACGCACAAATTCTGTCGGCGTCGACGCCCGCAGGCAGTGCCATGCAGCAGCGCCTGTGCGAAGGCCTGCTTGAGCTCGACGCCCACCGCACGCCGAGCCGGACGCTGCAGAAGGCCTGCGTGGCGCTCATGAAACTGTATCTACCTCGGCCGTCGTCAGCCAACACACGCGTCGTGAACTATGTCCTGCGTCTCGTGCACGAGCGCCTCACCGAACCTGTGTCGCACACGAATGAACCACGGCAAGATCCCCTCTTGTGCCTCGCCTACATTGCGCTTTTCCCCTACTCCTCAATGGCCCGGTCGAGCTCCTCGATGCAGCTGGAGAAGAAATCACTGGTAACGCTTCTTGAATGTGCCGAAGGACTCGTTGGGACCTCTTCCCAGTCACGGTCACTCCCGCGGGAGCTGCGTGGAATGGAAGCATTGCAGGCGTTGCATCTTCTCCCTTCTTTGGCACTTGTCCACAACTGCAGCAACCACAATGGTACCACCTCCAGTAACGCGACGCCACTCCAGAGGAGGTGGACTGCGGTGAGACGAAGCTTCATCACGCAGATGCCCCTGAGCAACATACGCGTGACTGATTACGCCCTCTTTGTGAGCAGCTTTGCCGATCGCTTGTGCCGTGACGGCGAGCTGCTTGGGTCTCTCGTGACGTCGCCTCTGACGCACAGCGGGAATGCTGCTGCCGCTCTATCAGCTGAGGATCTCTCACGGATGTCGTCGTCGCTGATGCGCGCCGTGTCCAGTCGTGCCTCCACGTCCGCCTCGTCTGATGCGCGCGCCGCCACGGCGTCTGCCTTGACTACTGTTCTCACGCACGCCATGGCCCTTGTGACGGCATCCTGCCAGTCCAATATTGGCGAGCGAGACAATCGCGACCAGAAGCCACGGGCCGTCACTGACTGTGCTGTTGTGCTGGCGAACTGCTGGCAAGCTGTGAGGTTTGTGCCTCAGAAAGAAAATGCGTGTGTGCAGTCTCTTCTCGCGCTCACCAATCACGGCTCGTGCGTCTCGTCTCTCGTGCACACTTCTGACGCGCTGTACACAGTTGTTCTCTCACTCGGGGCACGCTACAGCGACGTCGAGAACACACCACGGTCTCTCTCGCGACTACATCCGTCATCGGCAGCGGCACTGACGATGAAGAAATCAGTCGCGCAGTGCGTGGCCACACTATGGCGCTCATGGGCAAAGACGAGAACGGTGGCACCGCAGGTGGATGCGGCGTTTCTCCTCGCTGTGAGCTCGATGCTATGCTCAGATCTCGGGCACCTCACCACCGGTGACGCCACCGAGCAGGATGACACGCTGCCCTGCGCTGCGGCATGGGACACGGTAGCCAGTGCACTCGTTGCCAAGGGAGGCTCTGACGAGACTATCCTGTCAAGCGTGAAGCCACTGCGTCGGTCACGCGAGGTGCGACTGACGCTCGACGCACTCAGCAAACTTCTTCGGTCCCGCCTCGCTGACGGCGTTCGCTTTGATCAGCGCGTCAGTAGCACAGTGCTCCAGACACTGGCGCAAACTGGCGTGGCCGCGATCGCTGGCGCCATTGGTGGTCAAAAGCTTGCGCTGGAGATGCCGTGGCTTCCCATTCAGTTTTTGCGTCTCACCACAGCGAGTAACATCCTTTCACCTCAGACGCTCCACTCGGCGTACCGTGTGTGCGCTATTGCCTTGGCGAAGCGGAATGATCTGTCTGTGGCCGACATGATCAAGGTGCTGGCCGCGTTGACCGTCACGGACTTGCACGCGGCTGCTTCGTCGAGTGTTGATGAACTCGGCGTGGACGGCGTCGCACCCCTGCGACCGCCACCAATGGATCGCGACGGCGTGCAGCTGCTCGATACGCTGTGCTCTCACCACAACTCGCACCTGTTCACCGACGAGAAAACATTCCTTCGTCTCTGTCCCCGTCTATCGTTGCTATGGCGCTGTGCAGAGGCCGCGCGACGTTGCGGCGCAGTCGTCAAACTGGAGGGTGACGAGGACGACTTTCTCGCGGTGCGGTCGCCTCGCCGTACCGGTCCACTGGACCAGGCGACGTTCACTCTGGACGTTGCGTTTCTGACGCAAGACACGATGCTCGCGCAGCTTTCACCGACCGACGCGGCACACTTAATGCGGCTGATGAGCGAGACCGCACCGTTCGTCCACGCCACGGACCGCGCAGCCATCGCTAGTACAAACGAGGAAGGCGGTGCGCTCGGCGCCGAATCAGACCTTCTGGCATCACCAACGCTACCACTTTCAGTGGACCTGCAGTCCTCCATTGATGCACTCATCTCGCTGGCTCTGGTGCCCTCCAGCGACGACGACAGCGAGACGCTGGAGGCCGGAAGCGACTACTGGCGCCTTCTCTACCTGCTCAACGCGAATCGCACGGCGTATGCCTCGGCGCAGCTGTTCTCGCTCGAGTCACTGCACCTCATTGTGCAGAGTGTCACCCGCTTTTTGACGTCAACTGGCGTACAACGGCACGGACCCACGACGGGGACGGCGCAAGCACCACAGCGGCCGGTCTCACAGGGTGCTGCGATTGCGAATGCGTTGCTGGAGTCCTGCATCTTGCCCCGCCTGAAAAACGAAGAGACGGTGCTGCGTACACTGCGCGCCTGTCTCGTTGATTTACAGCAGATGCTTCTGGAGAGCCCAAACAGGGAAGACCAGCGTACAGCGGTGAAACTGCACATGTTTCTATGAACGAACGATGATGATGGCGCCGATCTTCTCTCCCCTCACATTCTTTGGTGTGTGTTTATTCTTTCAGCACACACAGTGTTTTGCACAATTTGCAGCATGACAACACGACACCGAACAACAACAATTGAAATAGCTCTAGACATGCTCTTCTGTTACCAGCGGATCGGTGATTGTTCAATCACATGTCACCGATGCCTTATGTCTCACTCACACGCAGATTCTGTGTGCGCCTGTATGTGCGTGTGTGTTCACCATCTTTGTTGTTGTGAGCACTATGCGCACCCTCTGCCTCTTTTCACATGCATCCATGTTTCACTACTCTCTTGTGAAACCTTTCTGACATCTCCTCGCCCCCCCCCCTCTCTCTCTCGTGCTCCATTATTTCTCCAGGAAGATGAAAACAGAAAAGCGTGGTGACGCGGAACAGACAGCGGCTCCGTCTGCGTCTGCGTCCACGCCGTTGAGCTTGGACGCGATTGCCTCTGCACTTCGCCAGCCAACGCGACGAAAGTTTCCGCCACCGTCATTCACCCAGGCCCCCGTCACGCCACTCCCACTGTGGCAACGTGTGGTCATCTCCGCCGCGGGCCATCTCGAGCACCACGAGCAAGAAGCACGCACCGCGAGGCACCAGCAAGCCAAACTCGGCCGCGAGCTTCAGGCTTACCACGCCAGCGAGCGCGAGCGTGCCGCCAAGCTGAAGGCACAGCAACAAGACGCACGAGCCAGGCTCGGCGGAAAGCTCATCGCTGCCAGCCGGCGCTACTGGCGTCGCAGAGGTGACGCGTACCAAGGTCTGCTCAAGGTGGAGTTTGAAGCCGTCAAGCACTTTCACGACAAGCGTAAACAGGAGGACCTCCTCCGCGAGACCGAAGAGCTTACGAAGAAGCTCCTGGACAGTATTCTCGTGAAATCCAGCAGCCAAAACAACAAGAGCGAGCCTGGCGTCGCTGCAGAAACGACAGTGAGCGCGTCGGTCCTTGCGTCTTCATCTGGCGCTTCAGCTGGGGATGCCGCCATCGATGTGAATCTGCGCCTCCTGGACACGCAGGACGGGAAGCGGCCGTTGCGCGACTACCAGCGATCAGCGCTCAGCTGGATGGTCCATTTGTACGAAAACAAACTGAACGGCATCCTGGCAGACGAGATGGGACTTGGCAAGACGGTGCAGACGATCGCCTTGCTCTGCTACTTTGCGGAAAAGCACAACGACTGGGGCCCTCACTTGATTGTCGTCCCGACAACGGTGGTGCTGAACTGGAAGGCGGAGCTGCAGAGGTGGGCTCCAGGGCTCAAGGTCGTGACGTACATTGGGAGCCAGAAGGAGCGTCAGAAGCTGCGAAAGGGCTGGACCAGCGAGGACGCCTTCCACGTCTGCATCACGTCGTACAATCTGATTGTGCGTGATCGCAAAATGTTCCGTCGCCGCCCCTGGGGGTTCCTCGTACTCGACGAGGCGCATCAAGTGAAGAACTTCATGAGCCAGAAGTGGCAGGCGCTCTTCGACTTGCAGGCGGAGTATCGACTCCTGCTCACCGGGACGCCCTTGCAAAACTCAATCATGGAACTCTGGTCGCTTTTTCACTTTCTCTTGCCGTTCGCGTCCGCTTTTCAGTCAAACGAGGAATTTAAGGAGTGGTTCAGCAACCCACTCGACGAGATGATCACGGGTAAGTCATCGCTGAATGAAAACATCGTGCGGCGACTGCAGGCGCTCATCCGACCGTTCATGCTGCGCCGCCTGAAGAAGGACGTCGAGTCGCAGCTGCCAACTAAGACAGAAAAGGTCGTCATGTGCCGGCTCTCACGGCGCCAGCGTGGCATTTACGACGACTACATGCAACTCACCGAGACGCGCAGTCGACTGCGGAGCGGCGGCGCAGGCGGCGTCCTGAGTGTGCTTCTCGCGCTGCGCAAGGTCTGTGACCACCCTGACCTCTTTGAAGAGCGTCCAACGGTGTCGCCGCTGGTGATGGGCTACGACGACGACATCACAATCGAGGTGCCGCGGCAACTGCTTCTGCGCGGCCGCGACAATTACTTCTCGCGCTTCAAGGTGGAAATCGACGACCTGAACGACGGCGACGTGACACACCAGGCGCGTCGTGTAAGTGACGACGGCGACCTGTTCAACTGGCTCTCACCGTCGTGGATGGAGCTGCTCGTCGTGGACCACGTCTACGCGGCGACTGACAAGCTGTATCTCACAATGCTCCGCCGCTTCGCACCAGGCCACCGTCCGCTCACGGCCCGCTGTCTGCCCCAAGACATGGTTGCCATGCACGACCACACCACTGAGAATAGGGAAGACTCGTGTGGCAAGCAACCAGGTGCGAGCTCGTTTGCATCACGTCTGAGCCCTTCCTTGACAGCGCTGTACAGGCACGCCGCGACGCAGCTTCTTGACGAGCGGGCGAACTCGTACGCGCGGTCGAGCCGCTTCCAGGAGCAGCGCCTTCGCCGCCTCAAGTGCGCGATCCGCGCGTATTACCCAGCGTCATGCACGCGCCTGGCGGAGTCCTTCAAGCACGCGTGGATCGGAAGCTGCCATGGCTCGTCGATTGTGTTGTGCCCAACTGTCCGCGATCGTGTCGAGGCGGCGCTACCCGTCATCAAAAAGGTTGCCTGCTACGTGCCAGCCGCCGTCGTGTCGCGCCCACCGCGGCTGATCTGGCGCCGTCCCATTGACGCACGTGCAGAGAGCAACTTCCGTGCACCGTCACGGACGGAGCTGGCCAACGCCCTCATGGGACCAGTGCTGCGCGGCCAGGAAGGCCGCTCCCGCTTCGATGACGCACCCCCACTGTGGCGTCGACGGGTCTTTGACGGCTCCCTATTTGCGGAAGAGCTGTGGCCGATTCACGCGCGCCGCTACTTCAGCTTCCCCGACAAGCGACTCCTCATCCACGACTGCGGCAAGCTGCAGTTTCTGGACACCGCTCTGAAGCGGCTTCGGCAGGAGGGCCACCGCATGCTCATCTTCACGCAGTTCACGCAGATGTTGAACATCCTGGAGCGTTTCCTGGCGCTGGTGGGCGTGCAGTACATGCGGCTCGACGGCTCGACGCGGGTCGACCTGCGCCAAGAGCTGGTGGATCGCTTCAACACGGACAGCCGTGTGACCTGCATGATTCTGTCCACGCGCTCTGGCGGCATCGGACTCAACCTCACAGGCGCGGACACCGTCATCTTCTACGACAGCGACTGGAACCCAACGATGGATTTGCAAGCCCAGGACCGCTGCCATCGCATTGGCCAAACCAAGCCGGTCACCATCTACCGCCTCGTGAGTGAGCACACCGTGGAGGAGAGCATCCTCGAGAAGGCGCGCGAGCGCAAGAAACTGAACAACGTCGTCATTCGCGGTGGCCAGTTCCACGCCATCGCTGGCGTCGCGGAGGAGTCGTACGAAGATAGCGCGGCCGCCTACGCCGCTCTGGCCGAGCCCGTCAACTTGCGCAGCTTCTTTCACGACCTCGATGAGGATGCCACGGTGGCAGTTGAGCACGGACGCGGAGATGCCGCGGACAGCAGTGGGCACGCCGGCGCGCAGCTCAGCGAGGACGACTTTGTCCGCGAGCTGGGTCTGGTGGAGGACGACGAAGATCGCTTGGCGCAACAGACTGTCGAGCACGAACTGCAGCAGCGTGCCGCTGAAGATGCCGCTGACGTGAACGATGATGATGGTGATGATGATGACGATGATGCTGCACCTGGCAGTCGTCGCCACCCACTGCCGTCGACCGCCACGCGACTGCCGCCTCAGGAGCCTTCTGGCTGGTACTCGGCGGAAAACTACGATGAAGACGAGAAACGTGAGGACAAACTCCTGTTTGGCGAGGACGGCGACGAGACGCAGGTTGGTCTGATTCGCCAGGCGGTGCGCAAGCGCCAGCGGGAGTTGCTCTACAAGGCACCCACACCTGTCGATCGCCTTCTGACGTCACGATTTGCCGTATGCCACGAGGAGGACGCGCAGGTGCGGTACGAAAAGCTTTGCGACGCCTATGCAGCGCGCCTCAACGAATACGACCAACTCCCTCCATTCCGAAAACTGCTGCGTCTCTAGAGGAGTGTTCGCGTTGTTACTGTTGGTGTTACTGTCGTCACATCATTCAACCCACACTAAACAAAAGAGCACACAAACACACACAATAATTTCTCACAATTAAAAAAAAAAGCATTCTCTCAGATTACTTTTTCTTCGGTACATATCGAGTGCCCAAAGAGAGAGAGAGATGTACATACATTCAGATGTAGGCCGTACCTGCCACACGATGACCGCACGCGAATGCAACAACTGGCAAGAACAACTTGAACGCGCCAGATTCATCTAGATGTTTTTGCTATTCGTGCTAAATGTGACGGTCACGGCACACCTTCATTTGATCTCCTGTCTGCTTAACTTTTCTACCCCACACACCCACACAAACAAACAAACAAACAAACGACAATGGATGTATACATACCAGCGAACATCTACTTCAGAACACACACAAAAAAAGCACACGAACATATACATTTCAAGCAGACTCAAACGACTCACAGATAGTACCACAATATGGGCAAGAGCGTTGAGCAGAAGAACCCCGCCACGGGCGAAGTCCTCGGAACTGCCGAGAACCAGAGCCCGGATGACGTCAAGGCGATCATCGCCAAGTCACGTGCGGCGCAGCAGGAGTGGGCGAAACTGTCGTACAAGGAGCGCGCCAAGTACATCAAGAAGATTCAGAGCTTCATGGCGCACAACGCCGACGCGGCGGCCGCACTCGTTTCACAGTGCACTGGCAAGACTCGCCTTGATGCCCTCACGACGGAGGTGATGCCGTGCGTGCTGGCTTGCAAGTGGTACGCGGCGAACACCGCGAGCGCGCTCAAGCCGCACAAGCTGCCCTCCGGCTCCATCGTGTTCGCGAACAAGTCGAACACGCTCGTGTACGAGCCCGTCGGCGTCGTCGGCATCATCTCGCCCTGGAACTACCCCCTCTCGATCCCGTTTGGCGAGGTCATCATGGGACTCATGGCGGGCAACGGCGTCGTACTCAAGGTCGCCGCGAACGTGACGATGATCGGCAACTTCATCAGCGACGCCATCAAGAGCGCAGAACTGCCAGACGGCCTCTTCGCGCACGTCGTCGCCAGCGGCGCTGAGGCTGGCTCGGCCATGCTGAGCGGTGGTGTGAACAAGCTCTTCTTCACCGGCAGCGTGCGTGTGGGAAAGGAGCTGATGCGCGAGGCCGCTGACACCCTCACGCCGCTGAGCCTCGAGCTCGGTGGCAACGATCCGATGGTCGTTCTGGAGGACGCGTCCATTGAGCGTGCGGTGAACTGCGCGTGCTGGGGTGGGTATCAGAACGCCGGCCAGAGCTGCGGCGGCGTCGAGCGTGTCTACGTGCATCGCAGCATCTACGACAAGTTCCTGCAGCAGCTCATTGCCAAGACCAACGCACTGCGCCACGGCCCGGACATGGGCGACTTCGCCGTTGATATTGGCTCCATCACGACCAAGGGCCAGTACGACACGATCAAGTCGCAAGTGGATGAGGCCGTCGCCCAGGGTGCGAAGATCGTCGCCCAGAGCCAGCCCGTTGGCGACTGCAGCAAGGGCCTGTTTTACCCCGCGACGGTGCTCACCGGCTGCACGCCAACGATGCGCGTCATGACAGACGAGACGTTCGGCCCCATCCTCCCAGTTGTCCCGTTCGACACGGAGGACGAGGCGGTGGCGCTCGCGAACAACATCGACCTTGCCCTGACGAGCAGCGTCTTCTCCAACAGCAGCTCCCACGCAGACCGTGTCGCGAAGCGGCTGCAGAGTGGTGTCGTGTCCTTCAACGACCACCTCTACTCACACGGCATGTCAGAGGCACCGTGGGGTGGCTGGAAGCTCAGTGGCCTCGGCCGCACACACGGCTTTTTGGGCCTGAAGGAGATGTGCAACGTCAAGTGCCTCAACAAGGAGTCGGTGCCGATCAGCTGGATCCCGCGGAACCTCTGGTGGTACCCACAGGACAAGGGGACCTACGAGCTCATTCGCGCAGCCATTCGGTTCGCTGCCCCCACATCCTTCTGTGAGTTCTGGTCCGCCTTGGGCACACTCATGAGCAAGGGCACGAAGATGTTCAGCCCGTGGAAAGTTGCGGGCAAATAGCCTGATTCAGTCTCGCACACACACACCAAAAAAAAAAAAAGGCAATGATATTAATGAAACGGTCGTGCGATACACTGCAACCGAATCAAAAATAAAACAACAACAACATCAATCACCACAGCAACAAACAAAATCGGAACACAGCGGTGGAAAACAATATCTTCTCGTCCAGCGTCGTGATGTGGGAAGGCATCGCGTTCGTCCCGTACCACCTTTTGGTTCAGACATTTCTTTTTTCGTTTCTTTTCTCGTTTCTTTTTTGCATGCAAGCGTTCCGTATTCCTCCATTTTCTCTTTACCTTTTCCCGTCACGGTTATCGATAATTTTGCGTTTTCTCCAATCATTATTAAAAGACAATAAAAAGATAGCCTCTCCGAGAACTGCGGACACCGTTGGCAACAAAGAGCGGGGGAGAGCAGTTTTTGCGTACTTCCGGAACAGCTGTGTCTGTCCCCTTGCTACTCATTCCCAGTTCTCTCTTCGTGTGACAGACGGAAACTTCGTGATCGGCTCACGGTACGGTTGACAATCTCATCAGCCATTTTGAGCTTCGCAATTCCCGTCTCTCCCCCTCTCTCTCTGTTCGGCGACGCTGTACGGACTGCTGTCCCTCACATGTGCGTGCCACGCCTCCCTTCCTCGATGCACCGTCAACATTACCTCACCTGCTCGTGTCCTTCCTGCGCTAGAAATCTTTTGCTTTTCCCGACTTTCAACAGTTCCCCACCCATTTTTTTTTTCTTTGCTGATTTCGTTTTTTTCCTTTCTCACATTTTCCTTTCTCTCTCTCTCTCTCTTTCTATCCTCTCCTTCCTTGTAGACAAGGATGTCCACAACCAAGATTGACATCTCTCCGGCGGAGCGGCAGCACGTCGATTACCTGGCTGACCTCTACGCGGTCGTCGTGGCCATCGAGCAGATCGAAAAGGCAAATCGCCGCGACGCCATCTCCCCCGACGAGTACACGGCGCAGGTTCGCCGTCTGCTTGACAAGTACAAGTCCACGGTGAGCCACTTGTCAAAGAGCCACAACCCGTATTTTGAGAGCGCCGATGTGTTTCTGGAGCGCTACTGCTCACGCTGCCCAGCGGCGCGCACCACGATCAGTGAAGGCCCATCAAGCAGTCCAAACGAGAACGATGCGCGCTTTCTCGCGCGCCAGGCGATGGAGTGTGGTCAGTTCTTCATCACACTGCTCGACGCACTGCGTCTTCAGCAGACCGCTGTCGACGCGCTGAATCCCCTTCTCGTCGATCTGCTTCAAGGCCTTGGGAAGCTCGGTCTCTCCGACCGCGACTGGTGTGTGCGGCTGCGCACCTGGCGCGAGCGGCTCGACAAGATGAATGCCGCCGATACCGTTGACGATGCCAGCGCGCGTGAATTCGCGTACGACCTGGAGCGCGGCTACAACTGCCTTCGCGCGTACTTGGAAGATGGCGCCAAGTAATGAACAGAACAGAAAAAAAAGCCCCACGTGGAAACAGTGAAACAACGAAACTCATGAATGCGCATTTGTATTTCTCCATCCTCGTCTCCATGTGCTTGCTTCTCTCTCGTTTTTTCCTTTTCGTTGTGCACGCCGTGACCCTGTCTCCTGCTCTTTCGGTATTTGCGTGTGTCGCACACTTGTATACATTCTTGTCCATGACCTTCTCTCAACAATGTGTGTGCCTCGTTGTTGTTGTTGTCTCTCTTTCCCTTTTCATTGCTAGTGAATACAAGAAAAAAAAACAGAAAAGCATATCTAGTTGTGCATTTACAAAGACCAACTGTCTCTTTCGCCGACGACCTCACTGCGGAAGGCATGTTGCAGCTACGTGACGATATGCCTTCGCGTACTGTTTCAGACGTAACCATCGTGCCGGTAACTTGTATTCCTTCTCCCCTCCAAAAAGTGGTCAACACAAACAACGGATGTCCGACGATTCTTACGTTGGCCCGTCGTGGATGCCGGCTTTCACACCCCGCTCTTCGTTGCTCTACGTCTGTCTGTCTTGGTTCATGCTCCTCCCCCCTCCTCCCCACCTCGTTCTCTCTACACCATCATTTCACACGCTACCTCAATGTGATGTTTTTTGAACAATATCACCAGTGAGCAGGCACTTGTACAAGAAAGACATCAACGCATTGGTTCGCCTCGCCCCACCTTTTTTTTTCCCTCACGCGAATGTCCGTCTACGTCCCACCACACCTGCAGCGTGACCAGGTCATCGACACGTCTGATGTGTCCTCACCAGCATTCCAACAGGCTGCCTGGAAGGCACTCGCGCGCAGCATCACGAGCACCGTCAACAAGGTGAGCACCGCCACAGTGCAGCAGACGGCGACGGAGCTGTTCCGCGAGAACCTGGTCCGCGGACGTGGTCTGCTTGCACGAAGCCTCATCCGCACTCAGCAGGCGGACCCGGAAATCACACACATCGTCTGTTCCCTTGTGACGCTTCTCAACAAGGAGCTGCCCACCGTGGTGGAGCTGCTGTGCCGCCGCCTGGCGACACAATGGAATCTGGCTCGCCGCCGTAAGGACTGGCGCTACCTCGAGAACACGAGCAAGTTCATCTGTGGTCTGTACGTGTTTGAGGTGGTGGACGTGAGCATTGTGTATCAGATGATTCTCGCCCACCTCACGTCAGAAACCCGCTCGGACGAGGACGTCGACCAGGCGGCCCGCATCTTCCGCGACACGTTCCGCGCCATGTCGATTCGCGCGCGCAAGGAGTACCACGAGCAGGTGCTGAACCCATTCCGCGATCTTCTCGCGATGGACGACGACGAGCTGCGCCTGTCCACACGTTCGCAGGCAGTGCTAGAGACGTGCCTCAAGGAGGTGCAGCAGTGGGAGAAGTCAAAGCTGGAGGAAGGCTACATCGACCCCGAGCTCGTGTTTTTCGAGCTGGCCGAGCAGACCCATCACGAGCTGGATCTCGCGGAGAAATACGACCAAGAGGAAAAGCTGGATCGCTACCAGTTCGACCCACAGTACGCGGAGCACGAGGAGAGCTACGAGGCGGTGCGTCAGGGCATCCTGGGCGAGAACTGGGAGATGGAGCTCCTTCAGCAAGTCGCCGAAGCGTCAGAAGACGAGGATGAAGAGAATGAGGACGACGGGGATGAAGACTATGACGGTCAGGGAAATGATGGGGTCGACCGCAAGCCACCCGCACCTTACAGTAATAATACTGAAGCGCGTGTGGAGAACAAGCCAGCGACGGTCACCTCGTCAACTGCAACCGCATCAGCCCCCGCCCCTTCTTCCGGTTCCTCCTCTGCAGCGCAGGCACTCGTCGACGCAGAAGAGCGCAAGGTGCGACAGGAGGTGTACATGGCGATTCGCAACAGCGTGCGCGCCGACGAGGCGGTCCACAAAATCCTCAAGGCGATGAAGCCGAACACGGAAAAGACGATCTGCTTCATGGTGGTGGAGGGCTGCTGCGAGGAGCGGTCGTACAAGAAGGTGTACAGCATGATTGCGGAGCGCCTGTGCAAGGGTAGCACCAAATTTCAAAGCTTCTTCGCGGAATCGTGCCGCGAGCGGTACATGGATGCCGCCAATCTGACATCGAAGCAGATTGAATACAGCGCGAAAATCTACGCACACCTGCTGCGCACGGACTCGCTCTTCTGGGGCCGGTGCCTCAACGTGATGGACATCATCCACAACGACGAAAGCCAGCGCCTGTTCATTCAGTTTCTCTTCCAGACTCTCGCAGAGGAGATGGGCATGGCAGCGTTGAAGCAGCGACTGCAGAAAGACCGTGAGCTCGCGTCGCAGACAACAAAGCTGTTTCCGGTCCACCGCGGTGCGCCGGACCTTGAGCTGGCGGTGAATCTGTACGTGGCGATGAACATTGGGGAGCTTGCCGAGCCACTGCGTGCTGCACTTGATCGAGAGCGTCAGCACGCGCGCACCGCCGCGCCAGCTGAACGTAAGCGCCCACGTGAGGACGCATACTACTAACCTACACACACACGCAGACACAAACAACCATTCATACTTATCAGCGCTGAAACAACAACAGGGGTCCACACCCACACATACGCACTCAAGTGGTGGACAGGTATGCGTCGAAGATCAGATTTCAAAGATGAATAGGCACAAGAAGGAGAGCATCGGCGTGTGTGTGTGTGTTTCTCTGCCTCTGCGTTGTTTCTGACAGATGACAGTCCAATTTCACCCATTGTGCGACCCTTGTGTCCCTCGTACCCATCTCCACACACACACACACTCTCTGTTTCTTTCTCGCTTTCACACTCCCTTTCTTTTTCTTCTCTTTCCGCTTTGAGAAAACACAACGTCTAGTTTCACGTCAAACAGCACCTCATTGTAAAACCCTTGGTTTTCTTTGTGTACTTCCTCTCTTGCCTCTTTTCCGTTTCTGTGCCTTCGCATTGTGTTCAACATTTGCTTGTATCGGCACGCATCTTTCTGTTTTTACACCCTCCCTTCCCTCCGTTTTTATCTCTCCCGATAGCATGCCTGAGCCCAAGGGAAACCCGTGCCGCAGCTTTGTGCGCGTGCGGCCATTCACGGCGCAGGAGGCCACCGTGTGCCCAGCTGACAGCCCCGTGCCACGCGAGATCGTCACCTGGGACGGCAAAGAGACGATCACGGTGCTTGATGCGAACGATAACTTCATGCCGCGTCGCAATGGCACGTGCACACCAGTCAACGTGTTGTGGTCTTTCAAGTCGGACGATCCGGATCATCAGCACCCGACCGTTTCCCAGGAAGCTGTGTACCAGAAGGTGGTGGTGCCTGAGATCGGCAACATCGTCGCCGGCTACAGCACGGCCTTCTGCATCGCAGGCGCCAACTTCTCCGGCCACTCCTACACGCTCTACGGCGAGGACGTCGATGGCGCCGACCGCGGCCTTCTCCCACGCTTCGCCGAGGATATTTTCCAGGCGTTTGAAAAGAACCGCCGTGACAACAGCACGCTCGGATGCGAGATGGAGGTCATTGACGTCGTGAACGAAAACTACGTCGATCTTTTCGCGAACCGCGGCAACAAGTCGGGGGCGTCCGAGGAAAGTCTCAAGCTGCAACCCGGCCCTGAAGGCCCTCGCCTTCGCGGTGCGACCAGCGTCGAAGTCAACAACGCCGCTGACCTCCGCGTCGCGATCAAGCAGGTCGCGAAGATGGTCAAGAAGCGCACCT
This sequence comes from Wallacemonas sp. MBr04, assembly GCA_030849635.1. Classification (NCBI taxonomy): domain Eukaryota; phylum Euglenozoa; class Kinetoplastea; order Trypanosomatida; family Trypanosomatidae; genus Wallacemonas; species Wallacemonas sp. MBr04. The sequence continues at coordinate 7,994 of JASANR010001586.1, read as the reverse complement.
ACACGCACACGGTGAGCCTGCGCTTCACAGAGACCTTCACCTTCAAGGACCCCGAGAACGAGGACGGCTCCGTCGAGAAGTCCCGCCGCGTTCAGGTCCTGTTCGTACTGATGCGCAACCTGCCTCCGGCGTTCCAACGGTGCTTCGACGTCGCTGTGGAGCATGACAGCGGCGCGAATCCGCTTGCGAAGGTGCCCACGCGCGAGACCGCCTTCACAAAGCTGTTCCCCGCACTCTTCCAGCAAGGCTTCAACCTGAACATGATCTCGTGCATCACCCCCTACTACGAGCACGCCCGCGACACGCTGCAGACGCTGCAATTCAGCATTCAGGCGCGCAAGCTGCGTGGCAAGCCCAAGCTCATCCAGGATGAGAGTCTCGTTGAGATGCGCCATCTGTCAGATGAGGTGAAGGACCTCAAGGTGGCCGCACGCAAGCAATCTGCTGCGATTGACGTTGTGCAGAAGGAACTCAACGCGCGTGAGGTCGAGCTGATGAAGCAAGAGGCCCACTACAACAAGGTGGCGGACGAGCGTGCCAACATGGAGCGTGATGTCCAACTCGCGGAGATCGCCTGCCGCATCAGCGCGTCTCGCGAGAAGGACGCCAAGGTGCGCCGCACGAAAGAAATCTCCGACAAGCGCAAGGAGCTGCAGGAGACCCAAAGTGAGAAGAACGGCAAGATGCAGGCCCGTGATGACATCATGCGGGCGGCCGACGACGCCAAGGTGCGCACGGAGAAGTTGGAGAAGCAGATTGCAGCCTCCAAGGTCCGCGCACGCGAGTCGCAGAAGCGCATGGATGATCTCGCGCAAGAGGAGCGTGACATTGAAACGATCGAGACCTTCAACAGCGACACGCCCGAAGTGCAGAAGCAGAAGATTCTCGCAGCCTCTGATCTCCACAAGCCCGCAGAAGCGGAGGCGAAACGACGCAAGGAGGAGCTCGCCGCCTTCCGCGCGGCTGACACAACGGAGAAACAGCTCCAGGAGGTCCAGCCTGCGTACGACAAGGCCGACGCGGCCGAAGCACCGTGCCGCGAGAAGAAGGAGCTGGAGAAGGAGATTGCCAACCTTGAAAAGCAGATTGCGGATATGGAGGCGGACATCAACCGGATGGAGAAGGAGATGGCCGACAAGAAGGCTCAGAGCTGTTGCTGCACGATGTAGCCTACCCCCCCCAAAAAAAAAAACTACACACAAAAAACACGACAAGAGCACAAAAAGGAGCGGATGCATTTCTGATTCGCATGTGATACCAAACGACGTACGACATGCTCACTTTTTTTTTTCTGTGTGTGAGAGAGATCAGTTCTCTTCTGTGTCTTCTCCCCTCTCTGTTCCTGCGTTTGTCTGTGACCGTCTCTGTGGGCGGGGCCCTCAGAGTTTCATTGTCCCGGGCTGCGCACATACGGCCCCTTACATCGTTTTGTTTGAACGCTATATCTCAATCTTTCTAGACACACGTATATATATTCTTGCTCGACATTTTTGCTGACTCAGTTTTTTTTCTCTCTTGTTACCTCTCTTCAGGGGGCTTCAGTCATTGCTGTGGTCTGCTCAGCTATCTCTCTCGCGCGCTTCTGCCTTGTCACTCTCTTGCTTTGCTCGCAGCCACACTTTGACACACACTCATTGTTCTTTTCCCTCTGTTCCTTTTTCCTCCCTCTCCTCTACGTTTTCTCGTGTGAAGGTCGAGCTCGCCAGACTGCGCTGTTGTCTGCGTCAATTCTCTCGCTCTTTCTCCTTGTATGCCCTCTCTCTCTCGGCCTGCGTTCTTGGTTCACTCACCCGCGTGTGTACAGTGAGCCCTGCACGCGGCCGAATGCACGTTCTTGTTCACTCATTGTATCCCTTTGGAGAAAGGAAAAAAATCTCCCTCAAACGTCTCCCCCTACAAAACAAAGCGAAAGAAAACAATGATTACGTAAAGAACGTACGAGGCGTGCATGTCGCGTGAGTCGCTGCAGCCGAGGCGGACAGACGTGTCGTCCACGTGCGGCAGCCCTCTGTGTACTTTGCACCGTGTGGGAGCGTTGTCGTCGTGATGCGAGCCTCTTATCTGTGTGTGTGTCTGTGTGTCTGTGTGCCGTTACGCCATGACCAACTCATCTTCATCTGATGGTGTATGCAATAGACGCCAAGACAAATCGTGTGCACTTTACATGGCTCACTTTATGCCACTCCTCACACCCCTCCCTACCATGCTCCCACGTTCACTTCGCCATCATTCACCATGGTTTCTTCTTGCTTCTTCCACGTCCTGCTGTAGTAGTAGCTCTACCCACATTTTTTTTTTACCGTCTTACAACTTTCCGCACGGTTGATCGCCCATCAGCTTCCGGAGGTTTGTCTCAGGCCTTTTCTTATCGTTCAGCAATCCCACTCTGTCTTGCGTGTGAGTACTCGCTTTACCTTTGCTCTCGCTTTCCCGTTTTGTGATTCTTTTCTTTGCGCCATCGGTGCTTTGCTTCTTTTCTCAGACTCAACTTTTTCTTTCCTCCCAGTGCAAGAATGGTTCAGCTCTCCTTCTTTGAGGAAGTGAAGGACAAGGCAAGCCGCCTTATCCCGACTCCGTACATGGAGATTGTGGAGGAGGCCACGGCCACGACACTCCACATCCCTCTCTACGAGCACGTCATGTTTCTCTGCGAGAGCGCCAACACAAAGCCCGACGCGCTGGACGACATTGTGCGCGCCATTCGCCGCCGCATCAGTGACGACGACCCGGCCGTGAAGCACCTGACCGTCCTCCTGCTCGACGCGATGATCAAGAACTGCGGTTCCGACTTTCACGCGGAGGTGTGCGCGCAGAAAGGTCTGCTGCGCGACCTCGAGAACATCGCCTGCAACCGCCCCGTCTCGGCGCGTGGCATGCAGGCGAGGGAGGCCGCGCTGACGCTCATTTTGAACCTGTCGATCTGGTTCGCCGGCCACCCGGATGCGAACTGCCAGATTCTGACGACCATGGCCGCGGACGTCCGCACCCGCTGCGGCCCCAACGCCTTCGATAGCGTCCGCTCCGACTCGAGCGTGCACATCAAGATGACCGCCGGCGCGAATCGCAACCGCAGCCGCTCCGAGGGCAAGGCTGACCCTCGCTACCGTGACCCGCGCAGTGGTGCCGGCATGACTGCTGTTGTCGATGCCATCCCGATCAACCTCCCCAAGGAGGCGGACATCTCCCAGATGCTCGACACGTGCGTCACCTTCTCCGAGTACGTGCAGAACGCTCCGCTGCTCGAGGACGGCACGGTGCGCCCCGATGACGTCATTGTCGGGTTCGAGGAAAAGGTGCGCCGCGACCACGCGTACGTCGCGCTTATCCTTTCTTCCGATCTCCCTGTTGACCGCGACGTGCTCAAGTCTGTGAGGGACAGCCAGGCCGCGGTGCTGCGCTCCCTCGCAGAGCCCCGTGGCGGACCGCAGGTGCCGTCTCCCACGACAGCAAACGCCCCGAAGATGACGAGCTCCTCGGCCCCGGTCGTCCCTCCACGCGCGGCCGAGTCGACCGACGCACCTGCCGTCCCCGCTGCGGCGGCCACGCCGCCCAAGGCCCCGACACATAATGTGGAGTCGTCACCTGCGCCTGTGAACCCGGCGCCAGCAGTGGACATGGATGATCTCTTCGGGCCAACCGCTGCTGCACCTGCCGCCGCACCCGCACCGGCAGCCGCAGCCGCTGCCACGTCGCAGCCATCAATCTCCGTTGATGATGACCTCTTCAACGCACCTGTGGCGCCGCCTGTCGAGCCTGTCGCGGAAGCACCAGCAGAGGCGGAGGAGGAAGCACCTGCACAGCCGGAGCCCGAGGCGGTGAAAGAGCCAGAGCAAGAGCCAGAGCCAGAGTCAGAGGAAGAGCCCGAAGAGGCCCCCGTGTCAGATGAACGCGAGGCAAATAGCAACCCCGTCGCCCCGCCACCGGCAGAGGAGGACGAGGAGAACGCGCCAGAGACTAGCGCTCCTGCTGCAGTTCCTTCCCCTGAACGCCCTCGTGCGACATCGACCTCCAACACGGTTGACGATGATGACTTCGATGCGTTCCTTGAAGGCCGCCTGAACAAGCCGTAGACAGACAACGACATACCATGGGGCCGTCTCAGTTCTCAAAACAGCAACAACAAGAATATCACGCCAAGTTAACTAAACAGCACTGACCACGTAGAGCAAGCATCCAAGTCAGAGAGAAGGATGGATAGCACGCGCCTCTCCCACATTCCTCCGTTGTCGTTCTCGCTGCCCGCGATGATTTGGTGCACTGTTCTTCTTTTTCTTTTCCTTCCCTTTTTTTTCTCTGCCTTCGGTGCTCCGAGAGGAAAATACCCACAGCGATTTCCCCAAAAGGAAAACTCCGTGCGAAAAAAACTGTCTCTCCTTTTTCTTTCTTTCTTTCCTCTTTGCTTCCCCTATTCACTAGCAGCAGACAGCTACTCGTTGTGCTTGTGCACACCGTGATCGGCTCATTTGTTACTTTCCTTGTCGTCGTTATGATTTTCCAGTGGATGAAAAAGAGACCAACGAATCATACACATACATGTGCTCTTGCTGTGGTGCGAGATGCACGTCATGGGCTGCCCACGTGATGGTCAACCCCTCTCCGTTCTCTGCCATTTGTGACGTGACGTAGGCCCCACTCCACACGAGTCCTGGATTGATTGGTCACGATACCAATGCACACATGAGCACTGTGTACACAATTCACACACATGGTGAACTTGCTCTCGACTTCACTTTTGTTTGGATGTGGAAAACGGCACTGGGAGATCACACAGCCCGCGTCAACCTCTTGTGCGACAGGCATTTCCGAAATCGACCCTCATTTCACCATATTCTTCCCCTTTCTCACAACTTGCACGCTCATTTCCACAGAAGAAAAAAATCAATCCGTATTATCATCATTTATCGTTTCCGTATCCCTCTTGACAGCGAGTAAGGCATCGTTCCTGTGACCCACTTGGCGTGATCGTTAGTGCACTTCTGTTTATTTATTTATTTGGTTCCGCGTCTGACACAAGCTCCCCCAACCCTCTCTCTCACACACAGTCTTTCTTCACAGTTCCTGCGAGGAAGATGTCCGTTGTTGCCGACGCTACGCAGAAGTCTATTGACAAGCCCACGGCCGAGGAGCCGAAGGCAACGGTCCAGCCGGTGCCGCCGTTCTGGGAGATTCACAACATCGTGGAGGACTACTTGACAAAGTGCACGCACTTCGTCGGATGGAATGTCGACACTTGGGAGTACGGTCAAGCGGACAAGCCGAACGCTTACCTGTTCGCACGAAATGGCCGTGTCGGCGCGCACGCGTCGTACGAGGACAGCAAACGCAATCTGCGCACGTCCATGACACTGGCCTACCCGCTGGCCAACAAGTGGTCCCTGTTGCCCTCCCTGCGTTACCGCTGCGAGACACCGAGCAGCTCGCACAAGATCCGACTGGAGGAGGGCGCGGACTCAGTCAAGTACAGCTTCCACAACACTGCCTTCTACGCGACCGCCCGCAGCTTCCTGTTCAACAAGATGTACACCGAGATGAGCGGCACCACGCGTCTCGCGAACCACGCGTATCTTGGCGCGAGTGCGGCCTACGACCCAACCCGCTCTGGTCTCAAGGACCTGACCGTGATGGCTGTGCGCGAACAGTGCCCAATCTTTTGGAAGGGCGACGTCGCGCTCAAGTACACGCTGCGCGACGGCGTGTCGGTGCAACTGCGCGTGCCGGTCCACCGGGTCGTGGACCTTGCCGTCATTGGCGAGGCGAACCGCTACATTGTGGGCATCCACGGCAGATCTCCATGCGGGGCCCGCGTGATCCTCAACGGCAACGTGTCCGACGGCACCGCCACGCTTTCCACGACGCGACAGGTCTACGGCGCGTACAAGGTCGCCGCCTCTGCGACAGTCCCGCTCGCCAACAACGGCATCAAGTCACGCTGGGGCGTGCAGCTCATCCATCAGGATGTTGTCGTTCATTAAAAAAGCGTCTCGATGTGACAGACACCAACGGTCTCCTTTTCGTTTGCACATCGCAAGTGGTGCTAGTATTCCCGTTTCGCGTCGTTTCCCTGTTTTTTCTCGTTATTCGTATCCTCTCCCCGGAATCTTCTCTTTCACAATCACAGCCACAGAAGAGCTAACCGTACAAAAACAACAGTAACAAGTCAAACAAGACATCAAGCACAAGCCGCACGGTGCTTCTGCACAAGCAGGATAAAGGAGACATACAACTACTCTGTGGACGGCTTCGGGGTGACGATACTGCCAGTGCTTACTAGGAGGGATGGCGACCCGAAATGCCAAGCACTTGACATTCCTAACAGTGTCGACAGCTGTATTGTGTCAGCGATAGTCACAGTGGCAACTCGAGCAAATCCTCAACTCCTTGTGAGGCACATACCACACAAAAAAACAGCGGCGACTGCACTTGTCGTGTCTGTTGTTGTTTGGATGATCAATTGCTATTGCTGTTCACGGCAACTGCATTTATTCCTCCATTTCACTCGTTCCCGATCGTGTTCCTTCTCACCTATTTTAGGGCAAGCCCAATCACTGTCGCTGCTTCCCTGCAACGAGCGTCATTGATCATTTTTATTTTTCGGGGTTCAGACACCTCCTTCTTTTTTCTCTATGTCGGCACCCGCACCACTGCCAAGAGCTGCACCAGTTGCCAGTGCACCGCCGCCGTCGGGCCCGGATGCGCTGGCAAGCCAGGGAGTGCGGAGGTTTTCTGCCTTCTCCCCACTTGGTGTGGCGAGCGGATCGGATACGTCGACAACGCCGACCACGCCCAGTCTTTCCGACAAGGTAACCACAGCAGCGGCAAAGGAACGTGCGGAGGCAGATACGAGAAAACTGCCGGACCGTGACCTTGCTCCACTCGCTTCTAGTGGCTCTCCTGAGCCGACGACGACGGCAAGTGCACCGCACCAAGGCGCCATACCTGGTCTGCTCCCTTCCTGGCCAGACACGCTGGCCGCCCACCCGACACGAACGACGCAGTACGACGAACCCCTTCCTGGCGAAGACGTGAACGATGTCAAGGGGCTCTCGCCAAATTTGCGCCACCGTCTTTCGCGTGGCACGTTGTACGGTGGTTCTTCCTCCATGATTGTTGAGGACGCCGACATTCTCCAAGAAAACCAAGCGCTGCGGTACAACGTGGAGGTCTTGAAGACTCTGGCGCTTCAACTGGCGTCTCAGCTGGATTTGGCACAGGCACGTCAGACCCTTCAGACGGGAAATCCTCCCACGAGAGCCGTCACGGCATCTTCTGTAGAATCGTCTCAGACGGCAGACTTCGGTGAAACACGTGCGGTGACCGAGGGCCGGGAGGCCCGTTTAGTCGCTGCGCTTCAGCACAAGGACGAACTCATCGACGCTCTACGCGCTCAACTCAAGAGCGAGGAGAGGTGGTACGAGGAGACCCTTCGGAAGACGCTGGAGGAGAAGAACAACGTCATTGCAGAGCTCCTCAGTTCTCAAAAGGCTCTCTCTGGTGCAGGCGCCTCAGCTACACAGGAGGAAAGTCCAGAATGACGCTGGGGAGGTACCGCACCAACTCACGTGACACGTGATGATTTGCTTGCGACACTCAGATGAGCTCGTTCTCATCATTATATCGATCCCAGTAAAAAAAAAGAAATTCAACAACGCTCCTTTCACGCTAACTCTCCAGTTCGCACATCGCGCTGGTCAAATGTCAGTCTTGTTCTGTGCGACCGCCTCACTTCTGATTCCTTCACCGCTCCCTTCTTTGATGATCTTCTTCACGCCTCTCACCTTCTCCTTTACCTCACACACTCATCTCTGTCCGTATTTGCTTCTCATATTTTTCCTGTCCTGCTTAGTGCCTTTTTAACTCTCTCTCACTCTCTCGTACCTCACTTCTTCCCCACCATGACCTCTATTGAGACCGGTGCCAAGGTTCTCCGCATGAAGGAGAGCGACGCGCAGAAGCTCCTGGCGATGAAGTGCCACGTCGGCACCAAGAACCAGAGC